>CM038796.1:89072090-89373690 GCA_021764765.1 Vicia sativa | reverse complement strand
GTCAACATACAGTCAAACTTCATAATTTTTGTCAACACCAATGTTTTGATAATATTCATCATTTGAATCGAGGTTGACCATGATTCTCAAGGAAGATCAAGATTTTATCAAAGTCAAAGTTTCCTAAGTGGGGTTTTCACGACAAAGTCAACAAACTTTAACCAAGCATAACTTTCACATACTTTTTAGAAATTTTTCAACCAAATATCATTTTAAAAATTCAATTCTCTAGAACTTCATGTCTCACAGCTTTGGTTAAAAATGCTTCATTTGGAAGTTATGGATCAAACATTACAGATCCTTTTAAAGTCAACAAAACTCATCTTTTTGAAAAGAGTGTTCATGAACATGGAAACTACAATGAAGATGAAACCAAAAGGAGTGTTTATAGGACATCTTGAGCTTTCTAAAAAGTACAAAAAAACCCAAAATGTGGAAAATTGTGGAAGTTACAAATTGTACAAGTTGAGCATTTTTGGAGGTGCATCGAGAAATACTTAGAAAATGCAAATATTTTTCAAATGGGCCTAAGATTTTATAGTCCAAACTTAATCTCGACAATATCCATGGCCTAAAAATCAAATTCTCGCCCATATTTCATTTATTTAATTTATTTTGAATTTAATGATTTAAATTGATTTTAATTAAATAAAATACAAAGCGAGTTAAGATGAGTTGTGCTTGATTTGTACATGTATTGAGGATCAAGGAAGCCTTGAGGATTGCAAAATCGTGCAGAAGCTACAAGGCAAGAAAAATCCATTTTGGAAAGATTTGGTAAATATTTACAAGGGAATATTTTTGCATTCAAGGCAATATATTTTCTTATTATTGTTGATCAAATCTCTTGCTTTCTATATATATGACAAGATCGGAAGCAGGCACGAAACCTAGCCACTTCCAAACCTAAAAACTCTCAAAATTCCAAGAAACTTGCAAATTCATATTTCAAATTCAGCGGTTTCAAGCACTTCAAGCATTGATTCTTGCTCTGAAAGTCGGGAGTTCATATCAATCATTACAAAAATCCATAGCCTTCGAACGCACCATCCAAGCCTCTCGATTTGGTAAACTTCTAAAAATTGATTCTCTTAATCCATGCATTACTAAGCGATTTTATTTTTATGATCTTGAGGGGTCCATTAGAACAAGTTTGAATCATTAGAACAAAGCTCTAACGTGTAAATCACGAAACACCATTGTTAGGGCAACAGACACTTTTCTTGAAACTCACTCTACAGTTTGTTTCGAGCCAAAGCGACCACCACCACTAGACTAAAGCTACTTGACTTGGTTATCTCCGGTTTTGAAGAAGATATGATGCGTCGTATTCCGGTTCTTGATCCGAAACATCAACGCTTTACATTCCAGTTATCAGTTGGTGTCTACATTGAAAAGAGTTCTCTAAGCTACTTGGGATACCTATTCTTGATCGGATACCATTCACCGGTTTAGAAAAAGCTCGAAATATGAAGACATCGCATCACGTTACATCTAAGATCGGACATTGAAGCTAATTAGAAATAAAAGAGGAGTTAAGGTTTTCTTGCTAAGTTTTTGATAAAGAAAGCTCGAAATTCCTAAAGGCCAAGAGTTTCCATGAATTCAAAAAATTTTGGCCTTAAATCTTTTGGCTTGGTGCTATTTCTAATCCCGATCGGTTCATAGCATGAAGCCATCAGATATTCCTCACTCGTAATCTATCGTGCCTTACTTGGGGACGTGCGCATTCTCTCCATACTCGTACTATCAAAAGACAAGGAAATCTCATGTGTTGCATACCATTACTTTCCGGTGGTTTATTGCACCTTCCTCAATCAGTAATGAAGAACGAGCAAAGATTGAACTGGTCTCGAAAGGCGATGTCACTCTCTCATTCAAATATTCGATTGGTGTCTGTTTCCTCAAAAGGACTTCACTTTCATTGAGCGTTATGGGGAATTCCCTAATGTACCACTTTCTCTGCATAAGGAGGTATGACTTACAACCCTTCTCTAGCTCTACATCATTTTGGTTATGCTCGAAGAGATGGTCCTCATGATATGCTTCTCCAGACATCGTGTTTGACTACTGACGATCTCGAACTACCATCGAATTTGTACGCTTGGGGCATGGTAAGAAAGGCGATACAAGACCTTGGGACAAAATTCCATTCCTTGGAACCTTACCTCGAATGGGTGCAAGCTCGAGCTCGAGCTCAAAACCTCATGATGCCATTCAATTTGTTCTACGGTTGGTTATAGAACTTGTTGCTATATGTGGCGAACCCTACACCATTATCCATCCGGACATGCCTACTAATTTCGAAGATTTAAAGAGATCACGGAATCAACTTAGAGAAGAAAGGGATACATTCGAATCCTAGTGCTACATAATGAGAAGAAGGTATTAGAGTTGACGAAGTTACTTCACGAGGCGAAGCATCAATACCTACTTCAATATAAAGGAAGCATCCATGGGAGGCCTAAGCTCTAGGAGTTTCTTTTTATTTGTTTAAAATTTCTTTGTACTTGCTAAAATAAACTAGTAAAAAGTTTGTTCGTGCTTGTTTGACAAATTTAAATTCCTAAGGTCCTTGAAAACATTGCATTTCATAACATCACATATCATATAATATTTCATAGGTATATTGAAAACCGATTTTCTTATTCTCTCAATGTTTATTTCATTAGAAATGGCTCTTGAACAATTTGTCGAAGATCTCGGGGCTCGAGCATGATTCAGGAGATGTTCACCAATTTGGCCAGGCGGGAAGATCTGAAGAAGCTGTCACCGAGAAAGAAGACCATTGGTATTCTCAACATGGGAAGAAATCACAAGGATTCGATCAAGGTGGTCGGACAGGCAATTCTTAGACAAAAGCGGGCGGGGGAAGCATCAAAACAATGAAGGACCCATCATGATTACGAAAATGAAGGGAAGACTATGTGAGAGAGCAATATCCTGACAACAGAAAGTACAAGCAACTTGAAGATCGTCTGAATGCTGTAGAAAATCTGAAAAGTCAGGGCTTAACTTTGATGATCTGAGTCTTGTTCCTGGTGTGGTAATTCCCTTCAGTTCAAAGTCTACCTTTTCCAAATATGATGGCATCTCTTGCCGAGCTACATCCCGAAGTCCTATGTTCGAAGATCCGTTCTCATACTGAAGACAAGAAATTTTGGATCCATTTATTTCAAGAGAGTTTATTCGAAACTCAATTGGAGTGGTATTATCAGCTAGAGATTACCCACATTCGTACCTAGAATGACTTAGCGGATGCTCTCTGGCAATACCATTACAATCTTGAATTTACACCTGCATTACAACTACAAAGCAAGTTTATGGGTCGGGATGAAGTTTAAAAATATGCCAGTGAGAGATTTAGTAAGCGAGTTCAACCACCCTTGTCCATAAGGAGTTGGTTGACATGTTTATGGAACCTTGACATGCCATTATTTAATCATCGATTGGAAAATCTTGATCGGATTCAGGTGATATTGATAGAGAGAATGTATCAAAATTTGGAATCAAGGCGGGAAGATTCAAGTAGAGTCATCTTCAATTCTGCGAAGAGATGCATTGGTGGTAAAAGAAGCCAATGTTGTGTATGGTTAGGCGGTGGCAAAGTGATCATAGTCAATGCATGGGGCGATTGTGATCTCTAATCCCTAGCGCAACCTCAACAAGACAACCGCAGCGTATCTTGAGCGCGCACGAAGATAATTTCTGAAGATCAACATGCCGTTATCTCAAGCATTACAACACATGTTGAAAGCAAAACTCATTACTTTGAGGATCCTCAACACATCAACTTCCTCTCCAATACAAATCCTAATGCAATTGTGCATATCACTCCAATAGCCAGGCGACACCAACAATTTGGATACGAAGAACAAGATTCAAGACATGATTGAAGCGAAATTGAATTGACCTCCGTGAAACTCGAACGTGATCAGCGCACCAATGCCCGGACCATCGTAAGTGCCAGTGCTATTAACAATAACTCCTATGTTTATGATGTGAACAATCGACTATTCCTCGATGATTGTCAAGAAAGATTTGCTTGGCGGTGTATTTCAGGATGCCACGATAATTGTCGTTGGTGTGCATCGAATCGATGGATGTGGTTGAAAAGGTGTATTCAGCGCCAATGGACAACAGAAGTGATATTTACGAAACCTCCGGTATGGAGAATCATGTGAAGCGTTTCTAAAATCGAAGATCGAAGGCGTGGCGAAGCCATACCGAGTCACAGGATACCTTGGGGCAGCAAAGTGGAAAGTTTGATTTCATGGTGAAATATACCTCTCCGAAAGTTACAAGATTCAATCGAGACATCAAGGCAACTAGATGGGAAGAGCGATTACGAAGAGTATCTTGATGTGAATACAATAAGGATCACCTACGTGGATCCTGCGCCTAGAGTGGCACCCACGATTGTACCTCCCCACCAATACCATATTCCTCTAACAAAGATATACCTTGGAATTATGGAGCTAAAGTTTACTATCATGGCGTCAAGCAAGAACCTTTGACCATTGAAGACATTGCGGTTGAAACTACCAATCCCGACGCCGACAACATCATCGGATCAAGCAAGGAAACAGAGAGAAAGAGTATTTTCTCAGATATTCATCCTCCGAAAGATACTACTACACCAATTCTTATTCCGCTATCGAACCCGGTTCTCGGGCGAGAGGAAAGAACGGTAACTCATCACCTTAGCGAGTACCAGGAAGTTGCGAGGATGCCTCGGCAAGAAATGGAGGAAATTACGAGGATTATCAAGAAGCGACTATAATGTTGTGGGAGCAGTTGGGACAAAATCCGTCCAAATATCCATGCTAGCTCACTTTTGTGCTCGAGGCTCATGCTAAAGCCTTAGTAAAGTTTACGAAGAATCTCACATAGCATAGAACCTTCTTTGTTGATCAATTTGAAGGTTGTATCATTAGCGACCTTGACAGGTTTAGGTTTCTCGATCTTTGATTTAACTCTGCCGGAAGGAAACACAACAGGCACACATCTCCATTGAATGCAAGGGCACTACATTGTCTCACGTGTTGGTGGATCTTGGTTACGCTCGAATGTTCTACTGAAGAGTGCCCTTGACCAAACTTAATCACGAAGAATTGGTCATGAAGCCCGATGACATAATCGTAAGATCTTTTGATGGTTCAAAAGAATAGTACTTTGAGCTCAACTGCCGAGTTAAATTCGGTTCCCGATTTTGACTCTACTTTCTTGGTCATGGACATTAGTCCACTTATTCTTGCCTACTCGGGCCCTTGGATACATGGGAGGATGACATCACCTTTACCCTACGCCAGTGAGTATCAATGAAGGGGAAGATTGTTACGATTATGTGGTGAAGAAGAATATATGGTAAACCATACGTAGTCATTACATACATCAAAATGGAAGGTGAATTCATCGAAACCCGTCAACCTTTGAAGCAATTCCATAGGTCATGCACATGACTCTCCTGCCACTCTGAAGTTACTAGGTTCCACGAAGATGGCCTCCTTTGAAAAGGCGCCAAAGGCTGATTTGAAGAAGGAGGTTGTACTATTTGGGGTCAGCTCGATTTCCATTCAAATTTGACAAGACCGGTTTGAGCTTGACTATCAAAGTCGAAAGATGATCGCCACGAATGTTAAACCGACTTCCTCAACATCAACAAAGCGGAGTCCATGCTATAGAAGATGATGACGGCGACTTCAATATCAAAATTTGATCTTCCCAACTCCAGACGACGGACTTGACAATTGGAAGATTGAAGATGTCATACCAATCTCCTTTAGACAGGGAGTAATTTCTTTTTGTTAAGCTTTTCATTTTCGTTTGAACAATAAAATTTAAGCCTAATTGCCTTACAGGCATAGTAGCGTTGTGAGGTTATTATTGTCATTAGCATATTTCATTCAATAAATCATTGGACTTTTGCATTCAAAATACTTGGCTCTTTATCTCTCTTTTACTTTATCACCTTTCAAAAGTTATGTGTTCTTACACACACCCATGATACAGCTGTGATTCATCGAATCTAGATTGATAACGACTTCTGCTATTGCTATTATGACTTCGATAATCTAATATACCAAGCCGAGCGAAGGTGAGAATATTATTGAAGTGCCGGGGAGAACTTGCTGAGGCTACTACAACAAGAAGAACAGTTCAATACACCCACGAGGAGCCGTCGAGGTTGTGAGTTTAAAGTCTTGGCCGAAGGCAGAATGGAAATCAAGATGAACGAGGTCTTGAGAACAATGTCAAGGAGAGATTGGATTCGAATCTTTGACACAATATCGAGATTTTGCTTGGTCCCTAAAGACATTTAGGGTTCAAACATTGACATTGTGGATACAGCAGCTACCAACAAAAAAAGGTTTTCTCCACAGCGAAGCGGAAGGTTTTGTCGTATCCGTCTGAATGTCCAAGAAAATATAAACGAATTATGAAAGAGTTCAATCTGGTTTCCTAGCCAATTACTTCTTATCCGCGGTGGGTTGCAAGCGTGGTGCCGTACCTAAGAGGATGGAAAATGCGTATCTATGGGCTAGGGATGCGAGCGAGCAAGTCAGGAAAACCCAGTTTCCCTACGCCACATATTGATGTCACGGTTGATAACATACCTTTAAGGTTTTTCTCCTTCATGGATGGTTTCTCCGGTTATAATCGATCAAAGTGGCTCCACGAAGACATGCAAAAGACTACATTAGATTGCACATTGGGGCACGTTCATTACAAGGTCATGTCGTTGGAGTCGGCGGAATATTTGGCGCCTATCAGTGCCATGGTGTCATACCCCAAAATTGCCCTCACTTCTCAAAACATTTCATACATCCATACTCGAAGTTCCTCGAGGGTTGATCGGACAAACCCTCTCCTAGACAATCAACCCAAACTAGGGTTTGGCAATTCTCAGATCAAGATGGACTTCCAACATCTCCAATGGTCATCATGCCTCCTCATATGCTTCAAGATTCTCCATGTCAAGTTTCAAGCCTCACAGTCAAGTTTCCTCGAACAATTGCTCGGATGGTTGAAAATCAGTTGTATGGACAAAAGTCAAGCTGTGGTCAACATATAGTCAAACTTCATGATTTTTGGTCAACATCCTCATTTTGAAGTCACATTCATCATTTGATCAAGGGTTGATCATGATTCATCAAGAAAACTCAAGATTTGCTCAAAAGTCAAACTTTCCAAATTAGGGTTTTTCAATAAAAGTCAATGAACTTTGGTGAGCATAACTTCTTCATACTTTCTCAACAAATTTTTCACCACCTCTCATTTTGAAGGAAATTCAATTCTCTACAACTTCATGTCTCACAAGAATGTTCACAAAATGCTTCATTTGGAAGGTATGGATCAAAACATTACAGGTCCTTTTCAAAGTCAACAAAAAGTCAACTTTTTGTTTTGAAGTTTATTGAGCATGGAAACTCCAATTGAGATGAAACCAAAGAGGTTGTTTAGAGGACACTTAGAGCTTTCTAAAAAGTCCAAGAACATTCAAAAATGTGGAAAATTGAGCAAAATACACCTTGTACAAGTTGGGCATTTTTGGACAATTGCACAAAGAGATATTTGTCAAAATCAATTTCCAAATGGGCCTATAATTTTATGATCCAAACTTGTTCATAATATTATTTGTGACCTATTGATGCCTTGCCACGACCACATTCTATTTTTTTGATTTATTTTTGAATTTAAAAGCATTTAATTCAAATTTAAATTATATAAAATATGAAAACAAGATATATTTTCAAATGATTGGATTTTTATCAAACTTGAGGTCCAAGATAGCCCATATAGCTTGCCAAATTCGTGCTAGCTCTCATATGGAAGAAAATCAAATTTTCAAAGATTTGATTTTATTTGAAAATTTTGCATTCAGAGGAGATCTTTTTTCATTCTTTTTACTCATTCCTAACTCTATAAATCATGATCATATTGCCAAAGCCAAGACGAAACCCTAGCCCTTACAACAATATTTTTCTCAAAATTTCATCAGTGTGAAATTGAATTCAATTTCCAGCCAAGTTTCAAAGCGTTCTAGCCATCAAGCGTGTTCCCGGGGTTCGAGGTTCATACCAATCCTTACTTGAAGCCAAGGCGCGGTCGTGCCATATATACTCCGATTTGGTATTTTCTCAATTTTGGTTTTACAATTCATGCGTTTCTATTGTTTTGAATTTGCATATTTGAACTTCGGAATATCCATTAGATGCATTTGAATCATTACATATAGCTTGCCGTCAGTGCGTATTATACATTGTTAGGGTTCAAAAGCTGGAAAAATCGAACCGGCTTATCCGGCGTTTTAGAGCAAACAAACACCATATTGAACTGCGTATCGATTTAGAATTGGGTACCTCTTCCACTTTTATTTTTTATTATTTTGAGTTTTGATGTTTGCGGTAGGAGAAGGCGGCCAGAGCTAGAGCTCGGCGTCGTGAACTTTGTTAAGGTGGCTTGCATCGTGGGCGATCGAGCTAAGATTCGTCCATCCATTCTTTGGACCCACCACGGTATTGTCGTTGAATTCACAAAATCGTGACACGTAAACCCTTATAAGCATTCGTTTGTATTTTCATGACACCAAATGCATTGATTCGGTGGTAAAGGCAAGCAGTTGGAAGATTCTCTCAAAGGTCCTTTGGTTCGAACTTTGATGCGGGACCAAATATTTTTAAGTTGCAAACAACTATTTTTTTCTATTTTCTTTAATATTTTCATGTTTTAATTTATCTTCAAATATTTTTATCATCTAAAAAACTCAAAAATATTTCTTTTGCATTATCATCGAAAAATGTTTATTTAATTTTAAAATTAAAATTATTATTTTGCATGCATATTTAATTTAATACTAATTAATCATTAAATTGACTTTTAATTGTTTTAAATTACCAAATCGATTCGAAAATTACCAAAATTTATTTTATCATATTAATGTCATTACTAACATAAAAAATTTTCCTCATTCAAAATTCTTATTTCTAACATTTTCTCTTATGCAATTTTCTTGTATTTAGATTATGTATACATTCATAGGTTGTTAGCGTTTGAGACGATTTTTCTTGCTTTTCTTTTCAATTATGTAATTGCCTATGGGATGTAATAGTTTAATTAGGACTTTATTTTTCCGCACTCTTATTATATACGCCCCAAAGCCATGTAATAGCGTAGGACATTTATCTTTCCTTTACTATTTTGCTACGCACCCTATAAGCGCTAGTAATTAGGCGTGTATGGCAAGATAAAATTGACATAGATCACTCATAATTTCAAGATAACATACTGAATTTGACACACTCTTTTCACATGCACCCCTTAGGGTAATTCTCTCTCGTTGCCTTTACGAATAAATGGTCAAGTCCCTCGAGCGTAGAGGTATTCTAGCACGTTGCCTTCAAAACAAATCATCATAGTCCCTTCGATACAAAGATCATAGACCCACGATGTAGCCTACGAATACATGATCTTGACCCTCGATTGTCGCCTACGAAAATGATGATAGTCCTTGAAATGTGCTAGGATACTTCCACAAGTTGCCTTCTATGACCATCGATGTCCCTTCGAATGTCTTTACATCCAGCGAATAGGGTTACCTACCAACTAATGGTATGGATAGCGCTATTCTAAAGGAAAATAAAAAACAACGACCATTACGGTAGGTAATAAGACTTTTAGTGCTTGCTCTAACAAAATACTTTTCACACCACACACTTTTGTCAAAGTTCAAACTCTTTTCAAAAGCGAAACATTTCCGAACACTTTGTATACATTCCTACATGAATCATTACAAAGTCAAAGCGAAATGCCTTTTCAAAAATTTTTTCAAACACACGAGAAAGCACTTTTTTTAAAGTGATCTAAGAGCAACTAAGAGCCGTAGATAACTACGGATGGAAAGGGTGCTAATACCTTCCCTTTTCATAACCTTCTCCTTACTGAGAATCTAACGAAGGTCTTTTTACTTCTTTTCACCTTCCCTTAATTGGATAAAAGAAAAGTCGGTGGCGACTCTTTATCATCACTTTGTTCGATACAAAAATCTCAAAGTCAGTTCACCGTATTAAATGGCGACTCTTAGGAGACACCTAAAGAGAGAATACCTTAGGGATTTTAGATCATTTTACTGCTTCTGTTTGACTTGTATGCTTTACTGGTTGGGTATTATTATTTGTGGGATCCTACACCGGATCGGGTTTCCTTTTAGGTAAGTAGCAATATAATCGCGACCGTTAGGCGTATATCGAAGCGGTCAACATGATGGCTACGTTAGTGACACTTTGGATGTCGATACTCTTCATTTCCAAGTTGAGGATAGTATTTGGCTTCGTGGTGTCATCGCTAACTAAACTTTTAGAACCTTAATTGACCCATCTTGGCCATTAGAAGGTAGTGAGATGGCGCTTTGAGTAGAACTAAGTTGGTGATACTCGATGCTCGCTCATTAAGATCAGACTTTTGGGATATTTTCGATCGACCACTTGGTAGTCGTATTGAAATCTGAAAGATCAATGATATGAGATTCCTAGAACCGGTTACTATTATAGGACAGGATGAACCAACTCAAACTTTTGGTGGGGTAATCACCTATACCTCATGCAAGCCTTAAACCTAGGCTCATTGTGTGAATGTTTGTGTGTGCTAAACATGACATCATGACATCATCGCATTGCATATCATTTCTAACTATTTCAAGGACCTAGGGATTTATCTTTGCTCTGTTTTGTAGGGATTATGGCTTCTAGAAAGACTATCCGAATCAACTTCATGGGTATACCTTCTCAACTCAAAATTGGTTTGAAATTCCCGACCATGCTCGGTTCATCAAAAGACATGGTTATCTACTTGACTTGGTTATCTCGGTTTTGAAGAAGATATGATGCATGTCTATTCGGTTCTTTGATCCGAAACACCATTGCTTTACATTCAGTTATCAGTTGGTTCCTACCTTGGAAGAGTTCTCTAAGCTACTTGGGATACCTATTCTTGACCAAATGCCATTCACGGTTTAGAAAAGGTTCCTAGATGCGAAGACATCGCATCGCCTTACATCTTAGCGCTCGGACATTGAAGCCAATTGGGAAACAAGAAGCGGAGTTAAGGGTTTACTTGCAAGTTCCTAATTAAGAAAGCGAGAATTCCTCAAAGTTATGAGTTTCCATGCATTTGAAGACATTGTGGCCTTGCTAATCTATGGTTTGGTTCTATTTCCTAACTCGGATCAATTCATAGATGTCAAGCCATCAAGTTGTTTCTTACCGCAATCCAGTGCCTACTTTACTTGGAGACATCCTACATTCTCTCCACTCGTACTATCAAAGACAAGGAACTCTCATGTGTTGTCATACCGTTACTTTCCGGTGGTTTATTGCACCTTCCTCCATCGGTTTTGAAGAGCGAACAAAGGTTGAAGTGGTCTCAAAACTATGTCACTCTCTCATTCGGATATCCGTTGGAATCTTTTCTCTCAAAGGACTTCACATTCATTGGCGTTGTGGAGAATTCCCTAATGTACCACTCCTTGGTATAAGGGAGGTATTACTTACAACCCTTCTCTAGCTCTCGTCGGTTTGGTTTTGCTCGAAGAGATGGTCCACATGATATGCTTCTCCAAGATATTGTGTTCGACTACAACCACGATCTCGAATTAAAGCGAAGGTTCATACACGCTTGGGGCATGGTAAAGAAGTGATACCAAGACTTTGGGGCAAAACTCCATTCCTTGGGAACCTTACCTCAAATGGGTGCGAGCTCGAGCTCAAAACCTCATGATGCCATTCACGCACTGTTACACGGTAATTATGGAACTGTTGCTATAGGTGGCGTACCCTATCTTATTCTCCATCCCGACACCTCTTGATTTTGAAGACTTGAAGAGATCTGGATTCAACTTAAAGAAGAAAGGATACATTTGAAGCTCGATGCTATGCAAGAGAAGAAGGTACTAGAGTTGACAAAGCTACTTCACGAGGAGCGAAACATCAGCACCGGCACCAAGAGGGCGCCCATGGGAGACTTAGAGCTTTAGGATTTTATGCTTTTCTTTTATTGTTTTGAACTATCTTTTGTACTTAAAAATAAAAAAAAGAGAACTAATAAATGTTTGTTCATGCTTGTTTAACAAATTTAAATCTCTAAGGTCCTTGAAAACATTGCATTGCATTTGCATAAACATCGCATATCATGGCATAACATCTCATAACAGGTACATTGAAGATTGGTTTTCTCATTCTCTCGCTATTTATTTTAGCAGAAATGGCTCTTGAACAGACTGTCAAAGATCTCCAGGCTCAGAATGCTCAGTTCCAGAGATGTTCACTAGCTTGGTCCAAGGCCAAGAAGATCTGAAGAAGCTCATCAACAGAAAGAAGAGGGTCGTTGGTGTTCTCAACATGGGTAGACGTTACAAAGGTGGTCCTAAAGTGGTCAGTCGGATAGAGCTCTCGGTGTCAAGGCGGGGGAAGTGTCAAGGGACATGAAGAAGACCAGCGTGAGCGAGAAGGAGAAAGAAGATCACTATGATATGACCGATACTCATGAAGATGACAAGTCAACAACGAAGACCGTCTGAATCTTGTGAAAACACGAAGATGTCGGGGCTGAATTTTGATGATCTGAGTCTTGTCCACGTGTGGTGATTCCTCCCAAGTTCAAAGTTCCACTTTTGCCAAGTATGATGGCATTTCTTGTCCAATTGCATTTGAAGTCCTATGTTGGAAGATCAACCCACAAGTGATGATTGTGGATGCATTATTTTCAAGAGAGTTTGTCCGGAACTCAATTGGAGTGGTATTATCGACTAGAGAATGACCGTATCCGTACTTGGGTGACTTAGCGGATGCTTTCTACAACGATATGAGTACAATCTTGAATTGCACCCACTCGCATGCAACTCTGAGCATGTCTATGGGTCGTGATGAGAAGTTCAAAGAGTATGCTCGAAATGGAGATCTAGCGGTGAGTTCAACCACCCTTGTCCATAGGGAGTTGGTTGATATGTTTATGGGAACAACGTGAGGCCATTCTTCAATCATCGATTGGAAACTCTTGACCAATTCAGATGATATTGAGGAAGCGTATTGAAGCGGTATCAAGGCGGAAAGATTCGTAGAGTCATCTTCAATCTTTGAAGAGATCTTTTGGTGGTAAGAAAAAGCCAATGTTGTGTATGGTCGAAAAGCGAGCCAAGACGAGGTGCTCAATCGTGGGGGGGTTGTGATCTCGATCCTACATCGCACAACCTCGGCGAGACAACAGCGTGCGAGCGCCACGAAGGCGGTTCACGAAGATCACATGCATGTGTCATGAGCCTTGCAACACATGTTGAAAGCGGTGATTACTTGAAGGATCCTCCTCGGAATGTCAACACTTCCTCTCGAGATACAATCCTAATGCTAAGTGTGCTTACCACTCCAATAGCCCGGGGCACGACAACGACAATTGTTGGGCTCGAAGAACAAGATTCAAGATATGATTGAAGCTAAGAGTTGAGTTTGATCCTCCTGTTGAGACTCGAATGTGATCAGCGCGCCTATGCCTAACCATGACAAAAGTTCCAATGCTATTGTGAACTCTTATGTTTTCAACATAGATGACTTGACCATTCCTCGAATGACTATTAAGAAGAATTTCTGCAAGCGGTGTCAATCCGGGATGCCCAGGAATTGTCGTTGGTGCCCATCACTTTGATGGTTGTGCTTGGTTGAGAAGGCGTGTCGATGCATGATGGATGCAGTGATACTATTCACGAAACCACTTGTGGAAGTACGTGTGAAGACATGTCTAAGCTGAAGATCGAAGATGTGAATGAGCGCACGAATGTGGGGATACCTTGGGGCAGCCAAGTGGAAAGTTTGATTACATGGTGAAGTACCTTGTTCTGAGAGCTACAAGATTCCTATTGAAGATGTTAAGGCACCCGGATGGGGTGTGATTTCCCAGAAGACTATCTTGATGTTAACACAATAAGTTTCCTCTGTTGATTACGTGCCTAGAGTGGCACCTCTCATCATTACTTCTCCGAACGGGTTCCATATTCCTCGACAAAGCTATTCCTTGGAATTATGGATGATGTTTACTATCATGGCGTCAAGCAAGACCCTCGACCATTGAAGATCTTACAGTTGAAGCTACCATTCGACATTGACAACATCACGGATCAAGTAAGGTGACGAACCGGAAGAGTATTCTCTCGAAATCTCTCCTCAAAGACAACGCGACTCGGCTCGCATTCCGGCTATTCAATCCATTCCAGACTAGAGGAAAGAACCGATGACTCATCACCGCTTTCGACCAAGTACCAAGGAAGTTCGAAGACACCTCCAAACGAAATGGAGGAAATTCGAAGATTATCAAGAAGAGTGACTACAATGTTGTGGAGCAGTTGGGACGAACTCGTCCAAGATCTCCATGCTTGCTCGCTCTTGTGCTCTGAGGCTCATGCTAATGCCTTGGTGAAATTTCTAAGAATGCTCACGTGCCGCAAGACTACTACTGACCAATTTGAAGTTTGTATTGCTAGGCTGCCAACAACGGCCTAGGCTTCTCGATCTTGATTTGACTCTATAGGAAAGAAACAACAAAGCCACATCTCTGTTGAATGCAAGGGCATTACATTGTCTCATGTTTTGGTGGATCGGTTACGCTCTAAATATCCTACCGAAGTGCTTTTGATCGACTTGATGTTGAAGGATTGGTTACGAAACCGGTGACATTATTGTGAGAGCTTTTGATGGTTCTAGCGAGCAGTACTTGGAGGCTCATTACTCCATTAAAGTCGGTTCCCGGACTTTTGATTCCACTTTCTTTGTCATGGACATCCGTCCACTTACTCTTGCCTACTTGGGCCCCTTGGATACATGGGGCGGTATTATACCTCTACCTTACATCAGGTGAAATACCGGTGAAAGGGAAGGTTGTTCTGTATGTGGTGAAGAATATATGGTCGGTCATCTACGGTCATTCCGATACCTCGAGATGGAGGGTGAATTCTTGAGACTCCTGTCAAGCTTTTGAAACAATCCCAGTCATGCATTGACTCTCCCGTCACTCCAAGTTACAAGTTCCGCCTAGGATGGCCTCGTTGAAAGATGCTCAATTCATTGAAGAGGAGGTAGTACTATTTGGGGTCAGCTCCAATCTTCCTTTCAAATCGACAAGGCTGGTTTAGGCTTCACCATCAAAGGTCGAAGATGATACCCATGACGTCTTGCGGCCAACTTCCTTTCGCATCAGCGAGTGGAATCCATGCTATAGAAGGCGATGACAACGACTTGACATCGGCAAGTGGATCTTCCACTCAAACAGCTCAATTGGAAGGCGAAGACGTCATACCAATCTCCTTTAGACGGGAGTAATTGCTCTTGTTTTTGTTTTGCTTTTCGTTTTCTATGTTTTGAACAATAAACTCTAAAGCCTAGTGCCTTGCAGGGGCATCATGGCTCGTTGAGGTTATTATCTGTCATTTGCATATTTTCATTCAATAAAATCGTTGGACTTTTGCATTCAATTGTTGTTTTCTTTCTTTTACTTTATCACCCTTCAAAAGCTATGTTTCTTACACACACCCACGTGATATGAGAATCACTCGAATCTCGTTGATAACGGCTATGCTATTGCTAAATATGACTTGATAATCCGATCTACCAAGCGAAGGCGAAGTGAGGAAGATTGTGAAGTGCCGGGAGAACTTGTCACTTGCTACAACAAAAGAGCGAGTTATACAACCACACGAAGAGCAAGTTGAGGTTGTGAATTTGGAGTCTAACGAAGGCAGAAAAGATCAAGATAGGCGGGTCTTGAGAACAATGTTAAAGAAAGGTTGGTTGGATGCTACGAGACTATATTGAGGTTTTGCTTGGTCATACGAAGACATGCCAGGTTTGGACATTGATATTGTGGTACACCGATTACCGACAAAGAAGGTTTTCTCCGGTAAACGGAAGGTTAAATCGCATCCGTCACTGAGATGTCGAGAGAAAATCAAAGCCGAAGTTATAGGCAGTTCAACGGTTTCTTAGCTCTTACTTCTATCCACAGTGGGTTGCTAATGTGGTGCTGTGCACAGAAGGATAAAATGCGAATGTGTGTGTGGATTACAGATCTGAACAAAGCGGTCGAAAGGCGATTTTCACTTCCTCATATTGATGTTACGGTTGACAACACCGCTCAACATAGGTTTTCTCCTTCATGGATGGTTTCTCCGGTTACAATCAGATCAAAATGGCTCCGAAGACATGGAGAAGACTACTTTTGTTACGGTGGGGCACTTCTGCTACAAAGGTTATGGTTCGGATGAAGAAGCGGGCGCCACTTATCGGTGTGCCATGGTGACATTATTTCATGACATGATTCATCACGAGATAGAGGTCTCGTCGGCGACATGATAGCTCGATCCGAGGCCGAAGAAGAACATCTTGATCATTTGCGGGCTGTTTGATAGGTTGAAGAAATGCAGTTGAGACTTAATCCCAACAAGTGCACCTTTGGAGTCGATCCGGTAAACTCCTAGGGTTTGTTGTCAGTGGTAAAGGTATTGAAGTTGACCCCAAGGTTAAAGCTATTCAAAATGCGACTCCCTTGAGAAGGAAGTCGGAGGTTTCTTGGGCCGATTGAAATTACATTGCGGTTCATTGCACATCTAAGCTACTGCTTGAGCCAATCTTCAGTTCTTGAAGAAAGATCAAGTAGTGGAATGGGCGACGATTGCGGATCGCTTTTGACAAAATCAAGGGTACCTACAGAATCCTCCTATCACGATGCCACTGCCGAAGGAAGACCTCTTATCATGTACTTGCGGTGTTAGAGAACTCAATGGGGTGTGTGTTGGGGCAACATGGCGCAGTCGTCGAAAAGAGTATGCAATATACTACCTTAGCAAAAGTTTACCGTGAAACAAGATACTCACGGCTCGAGAAAACTTGCGGTAACTTTAACTTAATTTGCTCGCCGACTAAGGCGGTATATGTTGACTCACACTACCTTGTTGATTTCTAAGATGGATCCGATAAAATACATATTTGAGAAACCAGCTCTCTCGGAAGAATAGCAAGATGGCAAATGATCTTGACCGAATATGACATCAATACACTTCGGAAGCGATCAAAGGAAGTGTGGCCGATCATTTGGCTCATCAAGCCGTAGATGACTATCGGTCTATGCAATTCGATTTCGAGACGAAGATGTTTTACTAGTTACATTCGAAGAACCAAGACCGAGACGAAGGACTGAACAAGGATCCGATGGACCATGGTCTTTGATGGAGCCTCAACGCACTTGGCAATGGCAGGCGCCATCATTACATCTCCTACAGATGAACACACCTTTCACCGCCAGTTATGTTTGATTGCACTAACAACATGGCGAATCGAGCGTGCATCATGGGTATTAAAGCGCTATTGACTTAAGAATCAAGTTCTTGCAAGTGTATGGAGACTCGGCTTTAGTGATCGGCCGGATTAAGGCGAGTGGGATCAAAGCATCAAATCTCATTCCATATCGAGAGCATGTTTTGAGTTTGATCCCTACTTGAGAGATTACTTTCAATCACATTCCATGAAAGAAATCGTTGTGAGACGCATTGCTACTATGTCATCTATGTTCAAGGTCGGATGGGACAACGAGGCTCCCAATCATCATTGAGAAGTTCAACGAACGACATTGTTATGAGCTTGATGAGAAGAGAAACCTTGGTACTATGGCGTGAGGTATCTTGAGACTAGGAATACCCAGGAGGCATCATCAATGATAAGAAGTTTTGAGAAGATTTGCATCAAATTCTTCCTCTCGACAGCGACATCTTATACAAAGCGCAACCACGACTTGTGCTTACTTATTTGTGTAGACCAGGAAAACAGCGGGCATATCATGGAAGAGTTACGCGAAGGCATTTGGTACCCACTCGGTGGACATACCATAGCTAAGAAGATTTTGAGCAGATTTACTATTGGTCCACCATGGAAGGCGATTGTCCGCTTATGATCTCTTGTCACAAATGCAGTTATGAGACAAAGTGCATTACCTCCGGTACCTACGAATGTTCTAAGAGCTCCTTGGCGTTTTGCAATGTGGCATTGACATGATCGAAAATCAATCCCACCGCTTCCAGCGGACATCGTTTCATCCTTGTGGCAATTGACTATTTCACCAGTGGGTGGGCAGCCTCGTTCGCATCTGTTACCAGCAATGTTGTGGCTCGATTCATCAAACATAATCTCATTTGTCGGTATGGCACTCCCGAAAGGATTATCACAGATAATGGCTCTAATCTCAACAACAAGATGATCATAGAACTACGCACGTAGTTCAAGATCAGCATCACAATTCTTCTCGTATCGGCCTAAGATGAATGGCCTGTGGCCGCCACAAGAACATTAAGAAGATTATCTGAGAAGATAGCGGTGACTTACAAAGATTGGGATGAGATGTTACCATTCGCTCTTCATGGTTATCGCTGTACGAACATCATGAGGGCAACCTGCTCTCTTGTATCTGGTATGGAGGCGATCCTACCCATCGAGTTCGAGATACCCTCACGAGTCCTCTAGGACACGAGTTAGGCGAGCGATTGGATTGAGACTGCCTTGATCGAGATCAACTTGATTGATGAGAAGCGGCTCGCATCCATCGCCATGGACGGATCTATCGAAGCGAATGATCGAGCATTCAACAAAGAGTCAACACCGGTCTACCAAGTCGGTGATTTAGTAGTCAAGCGCATCATTCTTCCACAAGGTGATCGAGGGCAAATAAACTCCCACCTCGAGGACCGTTTGTAGTCAAGGCAGTATTTTCCGTGAGCCATGATACTTAGCACCATGGATGGTGAAGACTTCCCACACCTTGTGAATGCAGACATAGTAAAAAGATACTACGCATAAATGAGACCCGCTAGGTCGGTGACCTAGGAAAAGTAAGGGCATCTGGCGAACCAAAGGGTTGGGAAAAGTTAAGGATATATACAAAAAATGTACACCGGCAGTCGAAAACGAAAAGGCGGCTTGGGCAAAAAGGTATCCGGTGGGCGAAAACCGAAAGGCGATCTAGGCAAAGTTAGGGATTTAAGCGTGCGATTATGTCTCATCCAGATCACCTACTTCCAGACTACTATCAGCATTCAAGATTCAAATCGCGAAGATCATTCACTCACTTTCTACTGACAGCAAGGAGATAAGATAGTTGAAATATATGAGTACTAACATAGTTGGAACTTAACGAGATTGTTTCTGCATAGCTTTTTACTTTTCTTGTGTACAAACTACTTGGCCATACGCCGCATTTAGAATTAATACAAGTTCTTTCTCTTTACAATTTTTGCTATTGTTGTTTGCATAAAGTCGAACGTTTGCTTTGAATGATTATATGCATCTGGCAATAAAAATCTATTTACAAACATGCGAAAAGTGAGCGAACAAGGATAATTACTAAGGCTCTAGGAATTGAGATGGCAGAAAGTCACCAATACATTCCTAAGAGTACAATCCCCGGAGATATCACTCACTATAAACTTTCCCCAGCAGTACGCATTTTCCTCCACTAGTCCCGACATTCCAAGCTTCATCACGTTAGTCCTGACGATCCCATCAAACTAAGCCATATTACATCGGTCTCCAAGCTGTAACAATTCATCACCAGCAGTATCTGACAAAATATCTCGTAATCATCACCTCCAGCAGTGACAATATCGAGACTTGAAACATGGTCGGATAGTGCATCGGAGAAACCTCTTGTGTCTGGTGCTGACTTTGAGATTTTGTATCGCAAATGTGCGGATAGCGAGTCGCCACCACTTTTCTTTTATCAATTAAGGGAAGGTAAAAGTACGAGAAAAAGACCTTCGTTAGATTACGAGTAAGGAGAAGGTTATGAAAAGGGAAGGTATTAGCACCCTTTCCATCCGTAGTTATCTCAGAGCTCTTAGTTGCTCTTAGATCACTTTAAAATTTGCTACGTGTGTTTGACAAAATGTTTTGAAAAGGCATTTCGCTTTGACTTTGTAATGATTCATGTAGGAATGTATACAAAGTGTTTGGAAATGTTTCGTTTTGAAAAGAGTTTGAACTTTGACAAAAGTGTGTTGTGTGAAAAGCATTTTGATAGAGCAAGCAACTAAAAGTCTTATTACCTACTCAGAATTGGTCGTTTTTGTGTTATTTCACGTTCCTTTAGAATAGTGCTATCCATACCATTAGTTGGTAGGTAACCCTGTTCGTTGGATGTAAGCAGGACATTCGAAGGGACATCGTATGGTCATAGAAAGCAACTAGTAGGAAGTATCCTAGCACATTCGAAGGACTATCATCATTTTCGTGGCGACAATCGAGGTCAAGATCATGTATTCGTAGGCGACATCGTGGGTCTTATGATCTTTGTATCGAAGGGACTATGATGATTTGTTTTGAAGGCAGCGGTGCTAGAATACCTCTACGTTCGAGGGACTGACCATTTGAATTCGTAAAAAGCAGCGAGAATTACCCTAAAGGTGCATGTGTGAAGAAGTGTGTTGATTTCGGATATATTATCTTGGAAATTAGGGTGAGCTATGTTCAATTTAGTCTTGCCATACCGCCTAATTACTAGCATTTATAGGTGCGGAAATTAAAATGCGGAAATGTAAAGATCGGAAAGATAAATGTCTCTGCTATTACATGGCTTTGGGCGGATACATAATTTAAACTTGCGGAAAATAAAAACCTAATTTAAACTATTACATCCATGAGCAATTACATTATTGAAAAAAAGAAAATAGTAAAAGAAACAAGTAAAAGCGGAATAACTTTGTGAAAAGACAAGAAAATCGGAAAATACGATGAAATCGAATAAGAGGAAAATATTAGTAAAAATGCAAGATTTTGAATGAGAAAAATATGACATGCTGGAAATAACATAAATATGCTAAAATAATTTTTTGGGATTTTTTTGGATGCATTTTAATAATTTAAAACTAATTAAATGTGATTTAAATGCTAAAATATGAATAAAAATAAATATGCATGCAAAATAATATTTTTTAATTTTATAAATTAAATAAGTATTTTCTGAAAATAAATGCAAAAGGAAAAAATATTTGGATAATTTTTTATGCATGAAATAAAATTATGAAAAGAACTAAAATGATGCAAAATATTAAATAAAGAAAATATGAAAATATGGAAAAAGTTGAAGTTTGTAAAAAAGGAATGCAAAACCGGTCCTGAGGAGATTCGAACTGGGGACCTGGGAGCATCTATCAACAGGAAACGTCTTAACCAACTGAGCCAACGTGCGCTTGTGTTTGAAAAATGGAACGAGTGGAATGTAAACACGCGTCGTCTCCTGGTTGCCTCAAACTCGCGCCAGACTTCATCTTCTCCGATTTGAATTTTTAAAGCTCATCGGCCATTGTTCGGCCTACAACCACGCTAATTCAAAATCAAGCACACATAATATAAATAAATTCTAAGACCATGGTTCGATTTAGACATCATTCAGATGCATTGGTACTAGTCTCGTGGTCCAATTTTTCCATTTAAGGAAACCCTAAAGCGGCACAGGAAACCCTAGCAATGGTGTCACGTGTTCTAAGCCATGGAAACTCAATCAAAGAGCCGACTTGCAATCTTTGTTCTAATCACAAAACAACAACAAAACATGTTAAAAATGCATGAATAATAGAATTCGATTTTGGAAATATTGGAACAAACCGAATCGGTTTCTTGTTCTTGATGGTTTTGACAATGTAAAGGTCTAGAATGCTTCGGGGATGTCAAGGAATGTTTGGATCCTCAAACCAATTGAAACAATTTGGATCAATGGCGCTAGTTGCTTCAAATTCCGGTTTTTGAGTTTTAGGTTAGGGCTCTTGAGCCAATTTTTAAATCTTCATCATGTGTTATGCATTGTGTATTTATATTAGATGGAATTGGGCGATTTGAGGAAGAAATCATCACTAATCAATGCAAATCAAATTTGATTTTGTACAAAATCAAATTTTCAATTTTGATCAATTTTCAATCCAATCTTGCCATATCAATCCAAATTTGAAATTTCTGGCTTTATTGAGTTACTTGGATCTCAGGAAGAGAAAAATCAATTTTGAATTTAATTTTGATTTTATACCTTATTTTTAAATTTAATTTGTATTTAAATGAATAAATTCCAAATTAAATAGAAAAATAAAATAAAAATTCGTGGCATTGGGCTTGGATATTCCTAATTGTATAAGGAACAAGTTTGGATGAAGAAAAAGTAAGCCCATTTGCAAAGTTTTTTATTTTTAGAAGTATTTCTCTTTGTGCACTTCTTCAAAATTGCCCAACTTGTAAATGGTATATCTTGCTCAATTTTCCACATTTTTGAGTGTTCTTGGACTTTTTAGAAAGCTCTAAGATTCCTCTAACCAACCTTTTTGGTCTCATCTCAATTGGAGTTTCCATGCTCAAAATATCTTCAAAACAAAATGTTGACTTTTTGTTGACTTTGAAAATGACCTGTAATGTTTTGAGCCATACCTCTCAAATGAAGCATTTTTTGGACATTCTTGTGAGACATGAAGTTGTAGAGAATTGAATTTCCTTCAAAACAAGAGGTGGTGGAAAATTTACGAGAAAGTATGAAAAGTTATGATCGGTCAAAGTTGATTGACTTTTCACCTAGAAACCCTAATTTAGAAAGTTTGACTTTTGAGCAAATCTTGAGTTTTCTTGATGAATCATGATCAACCCTTGATCAAATGATGAATGTAACTTCAAAATGAGGATGTTGACCAAAAATTATGAAGTTTGACGTATGTTGACCAGATTGACTTTTGTCCATCTGTTGATTTTCAACCATTTGAGCAATTATGCGAAACTTGACTTGTAAGGCTTGAAACTTGACATGGAGAATCTTTGAAGCATATGAGGAGGCATGATGAACATTGGAGATGTTGGAAGTCCATCTTGAGAGTGCCAAACCCTAGTTTGGGTTGATTGTCTAGGAGAGAGTTTTGTCTAATCAACTCTTGAGGAATCTTTGAGCATGGATGTATGAGATATCTTGAGAAGATGGAGGGCAAATTTTGGGGTATGACAGCTTCCCCTGTTCAATCTTCTTGTACTAGAAGGTTAGATTGACATACTTGTCTTTCGTGACCTGAAGGTAGAAGATGATTGAACACTCGAGTACACCTAAAAATTTGCACTCGCTATTGGCGGATAATACAGGAATGGGCTTACAGATGCCATTTGGTGAAGGTGGAGACTTCGCTAGGGGATGAGTCGTACGCTAGACTCGAGAATGTCATTTGATGGGGATGGGCTTAAGATGCCATCTGGAAAGATCGATGCTGGGGAGTGAGCCGTATGCTAGGCTCTGTAGTCGTTTCTGGAAGGAGCATGGAGATGGGCTTAAGATGCCATCCGGAGGAGTCGTACGTTAGACTTCGTGTTTATCTTTGAATGAAGTTATTGATTTGTATTGATTTTAACCAAATATGCAGCATTACGGCGGAGAAATATTGATAAGTAGTCGGAGATGGGCTTAAGATGCCATCGAGGGCAAGTGATCACGCAGACTACGTGATTCTTTATTGATAATAGGAAGGATTGAATAGATCTTTGTCTTGATTACTCGAGGATAGTAATTTGGCAAAGTGTGGATATCTTCACTGTTGTGCATCGGTATTGATCCTTTTGTTATCGGAGGATAACTTGTGATCGTTCGGATAGGGTTTCCGTCGGCTTGGTCTTAATCACGGATCCGTTGTCGGAGGACAACGAGGCGATCGTCGATAGTTTTCCATCGAGATTCGGGGCTTAATCACGGACCATTGTCGGAGGACAACGAGGCGGTCTTCGATAGTTTTCCGTCGAGATTCGGGGCTTAATCCTGACACTGTTTGCGTCGAAGTGATTTTCACTGTTTTGGAGAAAACAAAGAAACTTTGATAGAATATTTGTTAGTCTTATGCAAAGTATGATGCATGATAATGCGTATGAATGACATATGCACAAATTATGACTTTATGAGTAATGTATGAATGATAGATGTTGTGGTATTTCAAAACATATCCATCTTGAAGAAGATGCGGATGTTAGCTTGAGATTCACGACTTGGGAGATGGAGATCTGACGAAGAAAAGAACTTTGATCCCTCAATGCACTATCGACCAAGTCTTGGGCCTAGATATTGTTGAGGAAGGTAGAGATTGAAAACTCGTTGTTGGAGATCTCATACATAGACCTATTTGAGGAGAGTGCGGGAGGAAATCTGTTGGGGATCTTGTATGTGGATCTGTTGGGAAAAATTAGGAGGCGCTCTCTTGGGGATTTTGAGTGTAGATCTCATTGGAGAGTGTTTGATGGTTCTTGGGGAGACCGGGTTGGGGCCCGTTGGAATCTCGGCGGGAATAGAAGATGTAGATTTTCTCGGTGCACTATCGACCAAGTCTCAAGTGCAGATACCGCTCTTTGGAGAAAAGAATTGTTGAGAGATATTAGCGATGATAAATACCTCATGGGGATGAAGTGTTCTTGCTTGGAGGCGATGTAACATTGCTTAGTTGAGTGGAATCACTTGGGGACTAACGTATGCTCATTGGGAAGGTTTATTGTGGTGACACCTTTGGGATCATGCTACGTGGGGAAATGTATTGGTGACTTTAATCGTCATCTCAATTCTGAGCACTGTAGTAATTACTTTTGTATGTTCACTTTTCGCATGTTTGTGAATAGATTCTTATTGTCAAATGCATATAATCATTCAAAGCAAACTTTGGACTTATTACAAGCGACAATAGTGAAAGATGTAAAGAAAGAACTTGTATTCATTTGAAATGTGGCGTATGGCCAAGTAGTTTATACACAAGAAGGTAAAAGCTATGCGAAACAATCTCGTTAAGTTCCAACCATGCTAGTACTCATATATTTCAACTATCTCATCTCCTTGCCGTCGGTAGAAAGTGAGTAGGTGATCTTAGCCATTTGAATCTTGAATCTTGATAGTAGCACAGGCGGTGATCTGGAAGACATAGTCGTGCGCTTAAATCCTAACTTTTGCCTAGACCGCCCTTTCGGTTTGGTCTCTGGGATACCCTTTTTGCCCAAGCCTTTTCGGGTTTTCGACTTGCCGGGTGTACATGTTTTGTATATATCCTTAACTTTTGCCGAACCCTTTTGGTTCGCCGGGATATACTTATTTTTCCTAGGTCGATCGACCTAGCGGGTCTCTTTATGTAGTATTTTTGACTATGCTGCGTTCACGAGTGTGGGAAGTCTTCACCATCCATGGTGCTAAGTATCATAGCTCCATGGAAAATCATCTTGACTACAAACGGTCCCTCGTGGGTGGGAGTCCATTTGCCCACAGGATCACCTTGTGGAAGAATGATGCGCTTGACTACTAGATCACCGACTTGGTAGACTCGGTGCTTGACCTTCTTGTTAAATGCTCGATCATTCGCCCGATAGATCATCCATGGAAGATGGATGCGAGTCGTTTCTCATCAATCAAATTAATGCGGTCGGCGGTGCGGACCCATCGTCTTCGCCTAACTCTGCGTCTGGAGGACTCGGTTGAGGGTATCTAACCTCGATTGGTAGGATGGCTTCCATACCGTATCAGAGAAAAGGGGTTGCCCTGTTGATGTTCGTCTTGTAGTCGATAACCATGAAGAGCAAATGGTAACATCTCATGCAAATCTTTGTAAGTCCTTTGTCATCTTACGTATAATCTTCTTAATGTTCTTGTTGGCGGCTTCCTTTGCCCATTCATCTTAGGCCGATAAGGAGAAGAGTTGTGATGCTTGATCTTGAGCTGCGTGCGAGTTCGGTGATCATCTTATTGAGATTGGAACCGTTATCTGTGATAATCCTTTCGAGAGTGCCATGTCGGCGGATAAGATTATGCTTGATGAATCGAGCCACATTCTTGGTAACGAGAGCGACGAGCAGTGCTTCTACCCTTGGTAAATAATCAATTGCCACAAGGATGAAGCGATGTCCGTTGGAAGTTGTGGGCTTAATTTCTCCGATCATGTCAATGCCCCACATTGCAAAAGGCCAAGGAGCTGTTAGGACATTCAGAGGTACTGGAGGTACGTGCACTTTGTCAGCATAAATCTGGTACTTGTGACAAGATCGAGCGTAGCGGTAACAATCAGCTTCCATGGTGGACCAATAGTAACCTGTTCTCAAAATCTTCTTAGCCATGGTGTGTCCACTGGAGTGGGTATCGAATGCGCCTTCGTGTAACTCTTCCATGATACGTATTCTTTTTCGATCTACAGTAGATAAGCACATGTCGTGGTTGCGCTTGTATAAGATGTCGTTGCTGAGGAAGAATTTGGATGCAAATCTTCTCAAGAACTTCTTATCATTAATAGATGCCCCTGCGGGATACTCCTGAGTCTCAAGATACCTCTTCACATCGTAGTACCAAGGTTTCTCTTCTGTGTCAAGCTCATAACAGTATGCTGGTTCGTCAAATTTCTCAATGATGATCAGGGAGCCTCGTTGTCCCATCGACCTTGAACATAGGCGACATAGTAGCTAGCGTCGCGGTGATTCTCTTCTCGTGGAATGTGATTGAAAGTGATCTCTTGAGTAGGGATCAAACTCAAAACATGCTCTCGTCACGGAATGAGATTCGGATGCTTAGTATCCACTCGCCATAATTTGGTGATCACTAAAATGAATCTCCATACACTTGTAAGAACTTGATTCTTAAGTCAATAGCAACTTTGATACCCATGATGCACGCTTCGTATTCGGCCATGTTATTGGTGCAACTGAAACATAATCTGGCGGTGAAAGGTGTGTGTCCGCCTGTAGGGGATGTAATGATGGAGCCAATGTCATTGCCAAGTGCGTTTGAGGCTCCATCAAAGACCATGGTCCATCGGGATCCTTGTTCAGGTCCTTCGTCCAGGCCTGGTTCTTCACAATCTATGACTAGTAAAACATCTTCATCTGGAAATTCAAACTGCATAGACTGATAGTCATCTATGGCTTGATGAGCCAAATGATCGGCTACTACACTCCTTTGATCGCTTTAGAAGTGTCTTGGATGTCGTATTCGGTCAAGATCATTTGCCATCTTGCTATTCTTCGGAGAGCTGGTTTCTCAAATATGTATTTTATCGGATCCATCTTGAAATCAACAAGGTAGTGTGAGTCAACATATCTTTGTCTTAGCGGCGAGCCAAGCAGCGTTGCAAGTTTTCTCATGTGAGTATCTTGTTTCACGATCGGTAAACTTTTGCTAAGGTAGTATATTGCATACTCTTTTCGACCGGACTCGTGATGTTTCCCCAACACACCATTGAGTTCTCTAACATCAAGTACATGATAAGAGGTCTTCCTTGGTTGGCGGCATCGGGATAGGAGGATTACATGGGTACTCCTTGATTTTGTCAAAGCGATCGGCAATCGTCGTTCCATTCACTACTTGATCTTTCTTGATGGCAAAGATTGGCTCACAAGTAGCGATTAGATGTGCAATGATACGGCAATGTAGTTCAATCGCGAAACCTCGACTTCCTTCTCGATGCGGGGCTGGCATTTCTTGAATCGCTTTAACCTTGGCGGGATCAACTTCAATACCTTTATCATGACAACAAACCTAAGAGTTTTCGGATCGACTCCAAAAGTGCACTTGTTAGGATTGAGTCTCGATCATACTTCTTCAACCTATCAAGCAGTTTACGTAGATGATCAAGATGTTCTTCTTGATGCGTGATCGAGCTATCATGTAAATCGGCGTAGACCTCTATCTCGTGATGAATCATGTCATGAAATAATGTTACCATACTGCGATAAGTGGCGCCAGCGTTCTTGATCGAGCATAACCTTGTAACGAAGTTCCCCGTATGTAGTAGTCTTCTCCATGTCTTGAGGCCATTTTGATCGATTGTAGGAGAAACCATCCATGAAGGAAAACCTTATCTTTGGCGGTGTTGTCAACGAACATCAATATGAGGAAGTGGAAAATCGTCTTCGGATTCGCTTTGTTCAGATCTCTATAATCCACACACATTCGTACCTTACCATCCTTCTTAGGCACGGGAACCACGTTCGCAACCCATTGTGGATAGGAAGTATGACTAAGAAACGGCGTTGATTTTCATGACTTGACTTTGATTTTCTCGACATCTCGGGGCGCGTCACGACGAACCTTTGTTTCCTTGGGAGAAAACCTTCTTTTGTCGGCAATCGGTACCACAATATCAATGTCCAACCACGGCATGTCTTCGTATGACCAAGCAAAACCTCAATATAGTCTCGTAGCATCAGACCAATCTTTCTTTAACACTTGTTCTCAAGATCCGCTCTATCTTGATATCTTTTACGTCTTCATCGATACCAAATTCACAACCTCAACTTGCTCTTAGTGTGGTTGTATAACTCGCTCTTCTTCTTGTGCGATCGGACAAGTTCTCTGGCATTTCACAATCTTCCTCACTTTCGTCTTGGCTAGGTAGATCGGATTATCGAAGTCATATTTAATAGCATGGTTGTTATCAACGAGATTCGGAGTGATTACTGCGATGTATCACGTGGGTGTGTAAGAAACACATAGCTTTTGGAGGGGTGATAAAGTAAAGAAAGAAAACAAACAATTGAATGCAAAGTCCAACGAATTTATTGAATGAAAATCAAACGACGGATAATAACCCTCATAAGCGAGCCATGATGCCGGGTAAGGCACTAGGCTTTAGAGTTTATTGTTCGAAATATAAAAATACGACAAAACAAAAACAAGAAGCGAGTTACTCACGGCTAAAGGAGATTGGTATAGCGTCTTGATCTTCAATTGCTAAGTCCGTGATCGGAGTTGGGAAGATCCACTTCGATGTCGAAGTCGTTGTCGTCGTCTTCTATAGCATGGATTCCACTCTGGCGTGCGGGAAAGGAAGTTGGCGGCACGTTCGCGGTCATCTTGACCCTTGATGGTGAAGCCTAAACCGGTCTTGTCGGTTGAAAGGAAGATCGGGGGCTGACCCCAAACGACACTACCTCCTTGTTCAACGACTTGTGCATCTTCGTGAGGTCATCCTAAGCGAGCTTGTGTAACCGGGGTGACGGGAGAGTCAGCAGGCATGACTCGGGAGCTGTTTCAAAAGCTTGACAAGGAGTCTCAAAATTCACCCTCCATCTCGAGGTATCGGAAGGATGTAGATGGTGACCATATACTCTTCTTCTCCACACTGTAACAACCTTCCCTTTCACGGGTACTTAACCCGATGCAAGGTGGAGGTAAGCCTTGCCCATGTATCAAGGGCGTCCAAGTAGGCAAGAGTAAGGTGGACGGATGTCCATGACAAAAGTGGAGTCAAAAGTGGGAACCGACTTTAAGCGGCGAATGAGCTCTCAAGTACTATTCTCTTAGAACCATCAAAAGCTCTTACAATAATGTCAGGGTCTCGAGAACCAACCCCGACATCAAGCCGATCAAAAGCGGTCTTGGAAGGATATTGAGCGGCGGTATCCACCAAAACATGAGATAATGTAGCACTTGCATTCAACAGAGATGTGCAAGGCTTTGTTGTGTTTCTTTAAAGTCAAATCGACATCGAGAAGCCTAGGTCGTTGTTGGCAGGCTAGCAATACAAACTTCAAGCGGTCGGTGGTAGTGTCTTGCGGCACATGAGCATTCTTAGAAACTTCACCAGGCGTTAGCATGAGCCTCGAACACAAGCGAGCAAGCATGGAGATCTTGGGCGGAGTTTGTCCCAACTGTTCCACAACATTGTAGTCACTCTTCTTGATAATCTTTAGAATTTCCTCCATTTCTTGTTTGGAGGTGTCTTCGGTAACTTCCTTTGGTACTTCTGGCTGAGCAGGATGAGTCACTGGTTCTTGGGGAATGGATTGAATAGTTGGAATGCGAGTTGGAGTCGCGGTGTCTTTTGGAGGAGAGATATCTGGAGAGAATACCCTTCCGATTCAGGTCACCTTACTTGATCCGGTGATGTTGTTGATGTCAGGAATGGTAGCTTCAACTGTAAGATCTTCAATGGTCAGAGGGTCTTGCTTGACACCATGATAATAAACATCAGCTCCATAATTCCAAGGGATAGCCTTGTCGAGAGGAATATGGGCTGGTCTTGGAGAAGTGAATGAGAGGTGCCACTCTAGGCCGAGAATCGTGAGGAAATCCTTATGGTGTTAACATCGGTATAGTCTTACGGAAATCGTCACCATCCGGTTACCTTAACATCTTCAATAGGAATCTTGTAGCTTTCGAGGCAGTGTACTTCACCATGTAATCATACTTTCCACTTGGCTGTCCCAAGGTATCCCACAGATAGTGCGGCTTCATTCGCATTGTCAATCTTTAACTTAGACATTTCTTCACACACGCAGGTGGTTTTAGAAATAGTATCTCACGGTTGTCCATCATGCCTTGAACACGTCTTCTCAACCAAGCACGACCATCGGTAGCGGACGGGCACCAACGACAATTCTCTGGGCATCTGGATTGACACCGACTTGTAGCAAATTCTTCTTAAGATCATCGGAGGAATGGTCAAGTCATCTATGTTGAAAACATAAGTATCTTCTCATGACATTGGAACTCTTGTCATGGTTAGGCATAGGGCGTTGATCACATTTGGAGTCTCAGCAGGAGGATCAAACTCAATCACTTAGCTTCAATCATGTCTTGAATCTTGTTCTTGAGCCCACAATCATCGATTACTATGTCACGGGCTATTAGAATGGTAAGTACACTTAGCATTAGGGTTGTATCTCGGAGAGGAAGTGTTGATGTTTTGAGGAGGATCCCTCAGGTGTCACTCTGCTTTCAACATGTGTTGCAAGGCTTGCGACAATGGCATATTGATCTTAAGTAAGCATCTTCGTTGGCGTTACGGTTCTGCGTTGTCTCGTGGAGGTTGTCTTGATGGATTGGAATCCTGGCCCCAGTTGGCGGTCGGTCTTGGCTCGGCTTTTACGACCATATCTGACATTGACTTCTTTCTTACCACCAAAAGATCTCTTGTTGCATTTGAATGTCTCTACAGAATCTTTCCACTCTTGATACCGGCTTCAATCGCTGCTTTGTCGATGTCATTTCGGTGAATCCGTTGAAGAGTTTCAATCGAGATGATTGAAGAAAGGGCTGTCGGTGTTCCCATAAACATATCAACCAACTCCCTATTGGACAAGGGTGGGTGAACCACACTGCTAGATCTCTCAACAGGCATACTCCTTGAACTTCTCATCACGACCCATAGACATACTTTGTAGTTGTATGCGGTGGGTGTCAATTGACATTGTACTCATCTTTATGCAGAAAGCATCGCTAAGTCACTCCAATACGGATATGGTCGTTCTCTGGTGATAGTACCATTCCAAGCGGGTTAGGACAAACTCTCTTGAAAATAGTGCATCCTGACTTTACTGTCATCGGTGTGGGGATTGATCTTACGGACATAGGATTTCAAATGTAGCCCGGACAAGACATGCCATCATACTTGGCAAAGTTGGAACTTTGAACTTGGGAGGATCACAACACCAAGGACAAGACTCAAATCATCAAAATTCAGCCCGGACATCTTGAGGTTTTCCATAGCATTCAGACGGTCTTCCAGTTGCTTGTACTTGTCATCTTCATTGAGTATTGGCCATCATCATAGACTTTTCGGGCTCATGCTGACTATGTGATGTGAGCCCGACTTTGTAGGATTTTGTATCCAAATGTGCGGATAGCAAGAGTCGCCACCGACTTTTATTTTTATCAATTAAGGGAAGGTAAAATATGAGAAAAAGACCTTCGTTAGATTACGAGTTCGGGAGAATGGTTATGAAAAGGAAGGTATTAGCACCCTTTCCATCCATGATTTATTCTACGGGCTCTTAGTTGCTCTAGATTACTTTTTAAATTGCTTTACGTGTGTTTGACAAAATGCTTTGAAAAGGGGCATTTCGCTTTGACTTTGTAATGACTCATGTAGTGTATACAAAGTGTTGGAAATGTTTTGTTTTGAAAAGTTTGAACTTTGAAAAAAGTGTGTGGTGTGAAAAGCATTTGATAGAGAGCAACTAAAACATTTACCCACTCGAATTGGTCGTTTATTGTACTTCTACATTCCTTTAGAATAGCTAGCCATACCATTAGTTAGTAGGTAGCTCCATTCATTGGATGTAAGCGGGACATTCGAAGGACATCGGATGGTCATAAAAGCAACTTGTAGGAAGTATCCTAGCACATTCGAAGGACTATCATCATTTTCGTGGCGACAATCGAGGTCAAGATCATGTATTCGGAGGTGACATCGTGGGTCTTATTATCTTTGTATCGAAGGGACTATGATGATTTGTTTGTGAGCAACGGTGCTAGAATACCTCTACGTTCGAGGGACATGACCATTTTGAATCGAAAGGCATCGAGAGAGAATTACCCTAAGGGGTGCGTGTGTGAGAGAAGTGTGTTGAATTCAGATATCTTATCTTGAAATTAGTGTGAGCTATGTCCAATTATTAGTCTTGCCATACACGCCTAATTACTAGCAATTGATAAAGTGCGGAAAGTAAAATGCGGAATGTAAAATGCGGAAAGATAAACCTACGCTATTACATGGCTTTGGGGCAGATACATAATTTAAACTTGCGGAAAATAAAACCCTAGATTAAACTATTACAACCCATGAGCAATTACATAATTGGAAAAAATAGAATGATAAAAAGAAAGCGTCCAGATCGAACAGTGAAAGGATAAGAAAATCGGAAAATGCAATATGAATCGAACAAGAGAAAAAATGTTAGAAAAATGCAAGTTTTGATATGGAAAAATTAATATATGCTGGAAATAAGATAAATAAGTTAAAATAATTTTTTGGGATTTTTTAGAAAAGATTTAATAATTAAAATGCAATTAAAAGTGAATTAAATGCAAAAATATAAATAAAATAAATATGCATGCAAAAATTATATTTTTAAATTTATTAAATTAAATAAACATTTTTATGAAAATAATGTAAAAAGAAAAAATGTTTTTGGTAATTTTTTAATGCAGAATAAAAATCATGAAAACAATTAAAAATATAATGAAAATATTAAAAATAGGAAAATATAGAAAATATGCAAGTTTGGAAAAGGAATAACAAAGCGGTCTTTGGAGGATCGAACAAGGGACCCTTGAGGATTGTCAGCCATGTGGCTCTTTGTGTTATCGTGGTTACATACAGATGATGTCAATGCACGATCAGCATGGTGGGGTCCCCATGGAAAGAAAGCCAATCGGATTGCACAAAATGCCACGCGCGGGTCCAAGTGGAGTCAACGACGCCGGAGCCCTAGCTCCGGTCGTCTTCTCCGGCAACCTGAAATTGAAACAAGAAAAAACACGAACGATAAATGGGAAAGGAGGACCTAAGTCGACCCCAGGTCCATTGGTGGCCTTAGTTTCTCACGAAAGTGCTGTATAGGCGGTTCGATCGAGCATTTCAAAAGCCCTAACAATGGCAATACAATTTCCAGACGTTCAAGCTCACATGTAACGGTTCTAATGTGACCTAATCATCATCCTGAATCCATACAAACACACAAGAACGGTTAATAATGCATGAAATATTAAAATCGAATTTGAGAAAGTTTGCAAACCGGTGAGAGTTGAATATCACGATCGGGCGATTAAGGCACAGTAAAGGTTGTTTCTTACTCCTGGGAACCTCCTGAGCACAATGGAATGGCTAGAAGAGGCTGAAGCTTGCTGGTTTTTGAAATTCGAATTTCAAGAATGTATGAAAATTTTTGGCAAAGTAAGGACTCTCTCTTGGGCTAGGGTTTCGTCATTTGTGATGGCTGCAATGCTGAGTATTTATAGAGGAAAATTGGATGGCAAAAGGAGTGAAAAAAGATTGCTTATTGATTGTGCAAATATTTTCCAATAAAAACAAATCAAATTTTGAAGAAAATATGATTTTCTCATCAATGCCATGGCTTGCACGAATTTGGTAAATGGTGTGGGCTTTCTTGGACATTAAGAAAGATATAAATCCAACTTATTTGAAAAAGAAACTTAATTTTCATATTTTACATAATTTATTTTTGAATTAAATGTTATAAAATTCAAATATAAACCATGAAAATAGAAAATCACCAATGCCAAGCTTTTATGGGTCAAAAATAACATCATGAACAAGTTTGGATCAAAAGATTATAGGCCCATTTGGAAAATTTTGCATTTTGACCAAAATGTCCTTTTGTGCAATTGTCCAAAATTGCCCAACTTCTGAATAGTGTATCTTGCTCAATTTTCCACATTTTTTAGTGTTCTTGGACTTTTTGGAAAGCTCTAAGAGTCCTTTAAACAATGTCTTTGGTCTCATCTCATTTGGAGTTATCATGCTCAACATATCTTCAAAACAAAAAGTTGACTTTTTGTTGACTTTGAAAATGACCTGTAATGTTTTGAGCTATACCTCTCAAATGAAGCATTTTTTGGACATTCTTGTGAGACATGAAGTTGTAGAGAATTGAATTTCCTTCAAAACAAGAGGTGGTGGAAAAATTTAGAAAGTATGAGAAAGTTATGATCAGTCAAAGTTCAGTTGACTTTTCATCTAGAAACCCTAATTTAGAAAGTTTGACTTTTGAGCAAATCTTGAGTTTTCTTGATGAATCATGATCAACCCTTGATCAAATGATGAATGTAACTTCAAAATGAGGATGTTGGCCAAAATCGAAGTTTTGTTGTATGTTGACCACAGTTGACTTTTTGTCCAATACACCGATTTTCAACCATCGAGCAATTATGCGAGGAAACTTGACTTGTGAAGCTTGAAACTTGACATGGGAATCTTTGAAGCATATGAGGAGGCATGAAGGCCATTGGAGATGTTGGAAATCCATCTTGACTTGAGAGATACCAAACCCTAGCTTGGGTTGATTGTCTAGGAGAGAGTTTGTCTGATCAACTCTTGAGGAATCCTTGAGTATGGATGCATGAAATCTTTTGAGTAGATGGAGGGCAAATTTTGGGGTATGACAGACTACCTTCACCATCACCCTTGTTACTTTGCTCATCCTCCTTCTTGACACTTCCTTCAGAGAGCTCAATTCGACTAACCACTCTAGGACCACCTTTGTAACGTCTGCCCATGTTGAGAAGACCAACAACCTTCTTTTTTCTGTTGATGAGCTTCTTCAGATCTTCTTGGCCTTGGACCAAGCTGGTGAACATCTGCTGGCCGAGCATTACGAGCTTGAAGATCTTTGACGTTCAGAGCCATTTACGCTAAAATAAATAGCGAGTGAATGAGAAAACCAATCTTCAATGTACTGATGCAATGTTATGTTATCACGATGTTTATCGAATGCAATGCAATGTTTTCAAGGACCTTAGAGATTTAAATTTGTTAAACAAGTAATGAACAAACATTTATTAGTACTCTTTTATTATTCTTTTCTTTTAAGTACAAAAGATAGTTCAAGACAAGAACAAGAAAAGCATGAAAATCAAAGCTCTAAGTGCCATGGCGCTTCCTCTTGGTGCCGAGGTAGGCGTTGATGCTTCGCTCCTCGTGAAGTAGCTTGGTCAACTCTAGCACTTTCTTCTCACTTGCATAACAACTGAGCTTCAAGGTATCCCTCTTCTTTAAGTGGATCCAAGATCTCTTCAAGTCTTCAAAATCGGTAGGCATGTCGGGATGGAGAGCGTTATAGGGTCGTCACCTATAGCAACAGTTCCATAATTCTTGGTAAAGCAGTGAATGGCATCATGAGGTTTTGAGCTCGAGCTCGCACCCATTTGAGGTAAGGTTCCCAAGGAATGGAGTTCGGTGCCCCAAAGTCTTGGTATCGGTCTTCTTTACCATGCCCTAGCGTGTATGAACCTTCGTCGGTGATTCGGAGATCGTGGTTGTAGTCGAACACAATATCTTGGAGAAGCATATCATGTGGGTCATCTCTTGAGAAAAACAAACGCGTAAAGCTAGAAGGGTTATAAGTAATACCTCCCAAGTAGTGGTACATTAGAAATTCTCCTGGCAGCTCAATGAAGGTGAAGTTCTTTTGAGAGAAAAGACTCCAACGGATATCGGAATGAGAGAGTGACATTAACCTTTGAGACCATCTCAACCTTTGTTCGTTCTTCAAAACTGATGGAGGAAGGTGCGAAATAAACCACCGGAAAGTAGCAGTATGCAACACATGAGAGCTCCTTGTCTCTTAGTAATGCAGTGTGGAGAATGTAGGATGTCTCCAAGTAAAGTAGGCGGATTGCGGGTAAGGAACAACTTGATGGCATTGACATCTATGAATTGATCCGAGTTAGGAAATAGAACCAAACCATAGATTAGCAAGGCCACAATGTCTTCAAATGCATGGAAACTCATAACTTTGAGGAATTCTCGGGCTTTATTAATTAGGAACTTGGAAAGTAAACCCTTAACTCCACTTCTGGTTTCCCAATTGGCTTCAATGTCGGCGCTTAAGATTTAAAGCGGATGCGATGTCTTCGTTAGGAACCTTTTCTAGACCGGTGAATGGCATTTGATCAAGAATAGGCATCCCAGTAGCTTAGAGAACTCTTCAAAGGTAGGAACCAAGCGATAATCGGAATGTAAAGCAATGGTGTTTCGGATCGAAGAAGAAATAGGACATGCATCATATCTTCTTCAAAGCCGGATAACCAAATCAAGTAGATAACCATGCCTTTTGATGAGCCGAGCATGATCGGAATTTACGAAACCAATTCTTTGGTGAGAAGGTATACCCATGAAGTTGATTCGGATAGTCTTTCTAGAAGCCATAATCCTACAAAGCAGCAAAGATAAATCCTAGGTCCTTGAAATAGTTAGAAATGATATGCAATGCAAATGATGTCATGATGTCATGTTTAGCACACAAACAATTCACACAATGAGCCTAGGTTTAAGGCTTGCAAGAGGTATAGGTGATTACCCACCAAAAGTTTGAGTTGGTTCATCTGTCCTATAATAGTAATCGGGTTCTAAGAATCTCAAATCATTGATCTTTCTAGGCGTTTATTTCAATACGACTACCAAGTGGTCGACCGAAAATATCCCAAAGTATGATCTCAATGAGCGTAGCATCGAGTATCGACCAACTTTAGTCTGGCCGGCCATCTCACTACCTTCTAATGGCCAAGATGGGTCAATTAAGGTTCTAAAAGTTTAGTTACCGCTTGATGACACCACGCAGAAGCCAAATACTATCCTCAACTTGGGAATGAGAGGTATCAGGACATCCAAAGTGTCACGCTAACGTAGCCATCATGTTGACCGTTTTGATATCGTCTAGCGGTCGCGACGATTTATTGCTACTTACCTAAAAAACCGGATCCGGTGTAGGATCCCCACAAGTATAATACCCAAGCAACCCTTAAAGATAAAGCAAGCAAGTCAAACAAAAGCAATAAAGGTGATCTAGAAATCCTTAAGGCATTCTCTCTTTTAGGGTGTCTCCCGTGAGTCGCGATTACATGTCTGGTTACGACTTTGAGATTTTGTATCGCAAATGTGCGGATAGCAAGAGTCGCCACCGACTTTTCTTTTATCAATTAAGGAAGGTAAAAGTACAGAAAAAGACCTTCGTTAGATTCTGAGTAAGGGAGAAGGTTATGAAAAGGGAAGGTATTAGCACCCCTTTCCATCTGTAGTTATCTACGGGCTCTTAGTTGCTCTTAGATCACTTTAAAATTTGCTTTTTGTGTGTTTGACAAAAATGTTTTGAAAAGGAATTTCGCTTTGACTTTGTAATGATTCATGTAGGAATGTATACAAAGTGTTTGGAAATGTTTCATTTTGAAAAGAGTTTGAACTTTGACAAAAGTGTGTTGTGTGAAAAGCATTTTGATAGAGCAAGCAACTAAAAGTCTTATTACCTACTCAGAATTGGTCGTTTTCGTGTTATTTCACGTTCCTTTAGAATAGTGTTATCCATACCATTAGTTGTTAGGTAACCCTATTCGTTGGATGTAAGCGGGACATTCGAAGGGACAACGTATGGCCATAGAAAGCAACTAGTAGGAAGTATCCTAGCACATTCGAAGGGACTATCATCATTTTTCGTAGGCGACAATCGAGGGTCAAGATCATGTATTCGTAGGCGACATCGTGGGTCTATGATCTTTGTATCAAAGGGACTATGATGATTTGTTTTGAAGGCAACGGTGCTAGAATACCTCTACGTTCGAGGGACTTGACCATTTGAATTCGTAAAGGCAACGAGAGAGAATTACCCTAAGGGGTGCATGTGTGAAGGAGTGTGTTGATTTCAGGTATATGTTATCTTGGAAATTAGGGTGAGCTATGTTCAATTTTAGTCTTGCCATACACGCCTAATTACTAGCAGTTTATAGGGTGCGGAAATTAAAATGCGGAAATGTAAAGATGCGGAAAGATAAATGTCCTACGCTATTACATGGCTTTGGGGCAGATACATAATTTAAACTTGCGGAAAATAAAAACCTAATTTAAACTATTACATCCCATGAGCAATTACATTATTGAAAAAAAGAAAATAGTAAAAGAAATGCGAAACGGAATAACTTGAAAAAGACAAGAAAATCAGAAAATACGATGAAATCGAATAAGAGGAAAATATTAGTAAAAATGCAAGTTTTTGAATGAGAAAAATATGACATGCTGGAAATAACATAAATATGCTAAAATAATTTTTTGGGATTTTTTTGGATGCATTTTAATAATTTAAAACTAATTAAATGTGATTTAAATGCTAAAATATGAATAAAAATAAATATGCATGCAAAATAATATTTTTTAATTTTATAAATTAAATAAGTATTTTCTGAAAATAAATGCAAAAGGAAAAAATATTTGGATAATTTTTTATGCATGAAATAAAATTATGAAAAGAACTAAAATGATGCAAAATATTAAATAAAGAAAATATGAAAATATGGAAAAAGTTGAAGTTTGTAAAAAAGGAATGCAAAACCGGTCCTGGGGAGATTCGAACTGGGGACCTGGGAGAGCATCTATCAACAAGAAACGTCTTAACCAACTGAGCCAACGTGCGCTTGTGTTTGAAAATTGGAACGAGTGGAATGTAAACACGCGTCGTCTCCTGGTTGCCTCAAACTCGCGCCAGACTTCATCTTCTCCGATTTGAATTTTTAAAAGCTCAGCGTCGGCCATTGTTCGACGCTACAACCCTGGCTAATTCAAAAATCAAGCACACATAATATAAATAAATTCTTAGACCATGGTTCGACTCCAGACATCATTCCGAATGCATTGGTACTAGTCTCGTGGTCCAATTTTTCCATTTAAGGGAAACCCTAAAACGGCACAGGAAACCCTAGCAATGGTAATACGTGTTCTAAGCCATGGAAACTCAATCAAAGTTCCCAGAAAGCTTGCAATCTTTGTTCTAATCACAAAAACAACAACAAAACATGTTAAAAATGCATGAATAATAGAATTCGATTTTGGAAAATATTGGAACAAACCGAATTCGGATTTCTTGTTTCTTGATGGTTTTTGACAATGTAAAGGTCTGGAATGCTTCCAGGGATGTCAAGGAACGTGTTTGGATCCTCAAAACTAATTGAAACAAGCTGGATCAATGGCTGCTAGTTGCTTCAAATGCCCGGTTTTTTGAGTTTTAGGTTAGGGTTCTTGAGCCAATTTTTTCGTCTTCAATCATGTGCTATGCATTGTGTATTTATATTAGATGGAATTGGAACTGATTTGAGGAAGAAATCATCACTAATCAATGCAAATCAAATTTGATTTTTGTACAAAATCAAATTTTCAATTTTGATCAATTTTCAATCCAATCTTGCCATATCAATCCAAATTTCGAAATTTGCTGGCTTTATTGAGTTACTTGGATCTCAAGGAAGAGAGAAAAATCAATTTTGCATTTAATTTTGATTTTATACCTTATTTTTAAATTTAATTTGTATTTAAATGAATAAATTCCAAATTAAATAGAAAAATAAAATAAAAATTCGTGGCATTGGGCTTGGATATTCCTAATTGTATAAGGAACTAGTTTGGATGAAGAAAAAGTAAGCCCATTTGCAAAGTTTTTTATTTTTAGAAGTATTTCTCTTTGTGCACTTCTTCAAAATTGCCCAACTTGTAAATGGTGTATCTTGCTCAATTGTCCATATTTTTGAGTGTTCTTGGACTTTTTAGAAAGCTCTAAGAGTCCTCTAACCAACCTTTTTGGTCTCATCTCAATTGGAGTTTCCATGCTCAAAATATCTTCAAAACAAAATGTTGACTTTTTGTTGACTTTGAAAATGACCTGTAATGTTTTGAGCCATACCTCTCAAATGAAGCATTTTTTGGACATTCTTGTGAGACATGAAGTTGTAGAGAATTGAATTTCCTTCAAAACAAGAGGTGGTGGAAAAATGTCTGAGAAAGTATGAGAAAGTTATGATCAGTCAATGTTCAGTTGACTTTTCACCTAGAAACCCTAATTTAGAAAGTTTGACTTTTGAGCAAATCTTGAGTTTTCTTGATGAATCATGATCAACCCTTGATCAAATGATGAATGTAACTTCAAAATGAGGATGTTGACCAAAAATTATGAAGTTTGACTGTATGTTGACCACAGTTGACTTTTTGTCCAATACAACTGATTTTCAACCATTTGAGCAATTGTGTGAGCAATCTTGGCTTGTAAGGCTTGAAACTTGACATGGAGAATCTTTGAAGCATATGAGGAGGCATGATGAAAATTGGAGATGTTGGAAGTCCATCTGGAGCTGAGAATTTCCAAACCCTAGTTTGGGTTGATTGTCTAGGAGAGAGTTTTGTCTGATCAACTCTTGAGGAATCTTTGAGCATGGATGTATGAGATATCTTGAGAAGATGGAGGGCAAATTTTGGGGTATGACAACTACATCTTTTATTCCCCAGCCAGAGATTTCGACGGGCTCCAGATCCTTCCAACTCTATCTCCCAGCAATTACCAAATGCTCTCCAACAAGATCTACACGCAAGATCCCCAGTAGAGCGCCTCCTAAGTTTTCCCCCAGCAGGGTCTATGCACAAGGTCCTCAGCGGCGCGTCTCTCGATCTCTACCGTCTCTCGATCTCTACCATCCTCAACAATATCTAGGCTCAAGACTTGGTCAGATAGTGCATCGGGGGAATCAAGGTTATCTTTCTTCTCAGGGTTGCCAATCCGTTTCGTCCCAACAGAAGCCGGAAATCCCCAAGAAGAGCATCCACATCTTCTTCAAGATGGATATGTTTTGAAATACCACAACATCTATCATTCATACATTACTCATAAAAGTCATAATTTGTGCGTATTTCATTGATACACATTGTCATGCATCATAATCTACATAAGACTAACAATATTTTATCAAAGTTTCTTTTGTTTTTCCCAAACGGTGAAAATCATAAACAAGCAGGTCCGAGATTAATGCCCGGCAGAGGGAAACTATCGAAAGACCACCTAATTGTCCTCCGACAAGTCGGGATTAATGCCCCAAGCGAGACGGAAAACTATCGAGCGACCTAGTTGTCCTCCGACAACGAGTCGAGATTAATGCGGCAGACGGGAAAACTATACGAGCGATCGCCCTAGTTATCCTCCGACAGGATCCGAGTTAATACCCAAAGGACGGAAACCCTATCCGAACGATCACACAAGTTATCCTCTGATAACAGGCATTAGATCGATACCCGAAGCACAATAGGGAAATTGTCCATATTTTGCCGACTATTATCCTTTCAGAGTAATCAAGACGAAGATTTGTTCTGACTCTCTCTTATTATCAACAGCAACTACAGAGTCTAGCGTACGACTCAGTTGCCTTAGATGGCATCTTAAGCCCATCTCCGATTATTTGTTGACATCTCTCCGCTTTCAGAATGCTACATATTTGGTTAAAAAACCAGTACAAACCAATAACTTCATTCAAAGATGAGAATGAAGTCTAACGTACGACTCCCTCCGGATAGCATCTTAAGCCCATCTCCGTGCCCCCTCCACTTCCAGGAACATCTACAGAGCTTAGCGTACGGCTCACTCCCCAGCATCGGTCTTTCCAGATGGCATCTTAAGCCCATCTTCGACGACTCTCCTATTCAGACGCCATTCTTGAGTCTAGCATACGACTCATTCCCCAGCGAAGTCTCCAACTTCTCCAAATGGCATCTGTAAGCCCATTCCCGCATCATCAGCCAACAGCGAGTGCAAATTTTCAGGTGTACTCGAGTGTTCAATCATCTTCTACCTCCAGGTCACGAAAGGCAAGCATGCCAATCTAACCCTTCCAGTACAACAAGATTGAACAGGGGCAACTGTCATACCCCAAAATTTGCCCTCTTACTTCTCAAAACATTTCATACATCTATACTCAAGGATTCCTCAAGGGTTGATCAGATAAACCCTCTCCTAGACAATCAACCTAAGCTAGGGTTTGGCAATTCTTAGATCAAGATGGACTTCCAAAATCTCCAATGGTCATCATGCCTCCTCATATGCTTCAAAGATTCTCCATGTCAAGTTTCAATCCTCACAAGTCAAATTTCCTCAGACAATTGCTCAGATGGTTGAAAATCAGTTGTATTAGACAAAAAGTCAACTGTGGTCAACATACAGTCAAATTTCCTGATTTTTGGTCAACATCCTCATTTTGAAGTCACATTCATCATTTGATCAAGGGTTGATCATGATTCATCAAGAAAACTCAAGATTTGCTCAAAGTCAAACTTTCCAAATTAGGGTTTTCAATGAAAAGTCAATGAACTTTGGTGAGCATAACTTCTTCATACTTTCTCGAAATTTTTCCACCACCTCTCATTTTGAAGGAAATTCAATTCTCTACAACTTCATCTCTCACAAGAATGTTCAAAAAATGCTTCATTTGGAAGGTATGGATCAAAACATTACAGGTCCTTTTCAAAGTCAACAAAAAGTCAACTTTTTGTTTTGAAGTTTTATTGGGCATGGAAACTCCAATTGAGATGAAACCAAAGAGGGTGTTTAGAGGACACTTAGAGATTTCTAAAAATTCCAAGAAAATTCAAAAATGTGGAAAATTGAACAAAATACACCTTGTACAAGTTGGGCATTTTTGGACAATTGCACAAAGAGAGATATTTGTCAAAATCCAATTTTTTCCAAATGGGCCTATAATTTTATGATCCAAGCTTGTTCATAATATTCTTTGTGACCTATTGATGCCTTGCCACGACCACATTCTATTTTTTTGATTTATTTTTGAATTTAAAAGCATTAAATTCAAATTTAAATTATATAAAATATGAAAACAAGATATATTTTCAAATGGATTGGATTTTTATCAAACTTGAGGTCCAAGATAGCCCATATAACTTGCCAAATTCGTGCTACCTCTCATATGGAAGAGAAAATCAAATTTTCAAAAGATTTGATTTTATTTGAAAAGGAAAGTTTTTTTGCATTCAAGAGGAGATCATTTTTCATTCTTTTTACTCTCATTCCTCACTCTATAAATACTGATCATATTGCACAAAGCCAAGGACGAAACCCTAGCACTTACAACAACCCTTATTTTTCACAAAATTTCTTCAAAGTTGTGAAATTCGAATTCCAATTTCCAGCAAGTTTCAAGGCGTTCTAGCCATCCAAACGTGTTCCTGAGGTTCCCAGGGTTCAATACCAATCCTTACTTGAAGCCAAGACTGCCCAGATCGTGCCATATACCTTGCTCCGATTTGGTATTTTTCTCAATTTTGGTTTTTACAATTCATGCGTTTCTAACTGTTTTCGTTTGCATATTTGAACTCAGGATATCCATTAGAATGCATTTGAATCATTACATGTAAGCTTGCGTCAGTCGTATTGCCATTGTTAGGGTTCAAAAGCTGAAAGCTTGAACCGGCTTATCTAGGCGTTTTAGAGCAAACAAACACCACCATTGAACTCGACCATCGATTTAGGGGTAGGTACCTCTTTCCTTTTATTTTCGTATTTGAGTTTGATGTTTGAGGCAGCCGGAGAAAACGACCGGAGCTAGGGCTCCGGCGCCGTGGACTTTGTTGACCGGTGGCTTGCATGCGTGGCGCGATCGAGCTTCCTGATTCGTCCATCCATTCAACCTGGACCCCACACGACTGACTGTGCGTTGAATTCACAAAATCATGACACGTAAACCCTTATAAGCATTCGTTTGTATTTTCATGACACCAAATGCACGCTGGTTCAGTGGTAAAGGCAAGCAGATTGGAATATTCTCTCAAAGGTCACTGGTTCGAACCTGGTCAGGACCAAATATTTTTACAAGTTTGCAAACTAACTTATTTTTTTTCTATTTTCTTTAATATTTTCATGTTATTTTAATTTATCTTCAAATATTTTTATCATGCATCTAAAAAACTCCAAAAATATTTCTTTTTGCATAATCATCAGAAAAATGTTTATTTAATTTTTAAAATTAAAATTATTATTTTTGCATGCATATTTAATTTAATTACTAATTAATCATTAATTTGACTTTTAATTGTTTTTAAATTACCAAATCGATTCAGAAAATTACCAAAAATTTATTTTATCATCTTATTGTCATTACTAACATAAAACTTTTTTTCCTCATTCAAAATTCTTATTTTTACTGACATTTTTCTCTTATGCAATTTTCTCGTATTTCCGATTATGTATCTGTTCACAGGTTGTAGCGTTTCGGACGATTTTTCTTGCTTTTCTTTTCAATTATGTAATTGCCCATGGGATGTAATAGTTTAATTAGGACTTTTATTTTCCGCACTCTTATTATGTAACGGCCCCAAAGCCATGTAATAGCGTAGGACATTTACTTTCCGCACTTTACTTTCCGCAATTTACTTTCTGCACCCTATAAACTGCTAGTAATTAGGCGTGTATTGCAAGATAAAAACGAACATAGATCACTCATAATTTCAAGATAACATACCTGAATTTGACACACTCTTTTCACACATGCACCCCTTAGGGTAATTCTCTCTCGTTGCCTTTACGAATACAAATGGTCATGTCCCTCGAGCGTAGAGGTATTCTAGTTGCCTACAAAACATATCATCATAGTCCCTTGATACAAGATCATAGACCCACGATGTCGCCTACGAATACATGATCTTGACCCTCGATTGTTGCCTACGAAAAATGATGATAGTCCCTTCGAATGTGCTAGGATACTTCTTACAAGTTGCCTTCTCTGACCATCCGATGTCCCTTCGAATGTCCCTTTTATATCCAACGAATAGGTTACCTATCAACTAATGATACGGATAACGCTATTCTAATGGAAAGTAAAACAACACGAAAACGACCAATTCTGAGTAGGTAATAAGACTTTTAGTTGCTTGCTCAAACAAAATACTTTTCACACCACACACTTTGGTCAAAGTTCAAACTCTTTTCAAAACGAAACATTTCCGAACACTTTGTATACATTCCTACATGAATCATTACAAAGTCAAAGCGAAATGCCTTTTTCAAAACATTTTTTTCAAATACACAGAAAGCAATATTTTTTTTAAAGTGAGCTAAAAGCAACTAAGAGCCCGTAGATTACTACGGAAGAAAAGGGGTGCTAATACCTTCCCTTTTCATAACCTTCTCCCTTACTCAGAATCTGTTCTTGCAGGAAAAACCTGATTTAAAGATATTGTTTAGGGATTTGGAGACTCAAGTGTCGTAACTCAAGTTCCAAGCTTATCATTGTCTTGCTTATCCATGCGTGAACCCCTATTTATATCAATGCCTCCATGAGGCTATTTCCTTCCTTCGTAGCGCCTTAGCACATTAACCATGGCTTTAAGGCAAGGAACCATTGTTTCGACATAATCATTCACTAGTAACGTCTCATAAAGACTTTAGGAACTCTTCATCTTCATAGCATTATATTCAATCGTTCTTCTTGGAGTACCGAGCTATACCTCTGACCGTCCTCATGTCTTTTCCCGAGACACATATCGGACGTAGATCCTCTATATGATCCGAGACCTATCTCGGATCCCTACAACTTCCTCAGGGCATCCATCTCGGTGAGGATTTTATGCATGATCATAAGCCCCTTGGTCGCTCGGTTTTAAGCCTCTTGAATGCAGTCGACCAAGCAGCTAAACCCTTAATCCCTTAGCGAGATGTGCCATATTTCCAAACTTTCCCAAAAGAATGTGACACGTGAGCACGTGACACCATTAACGGTCACTTGTATTTTTTTTTTTTTTTTTGCCCTATAATAGGGAAAACGATTTTCGCCACCCTTTCCTCTTACTCATTATATTTCACTTGATTGCTTTCCAAATCTTTCTCTACAAATTTTCAAATCCTCGCACTCTTTTGTCGGTTACTTGAAACATATCCTTTCGATCGATCGATCATCAAACTCGGTATCCTCTTTTCCTACATTGCTTTTTGTTTCATTCTAAACATGGTCATCATTAGGGAATGCGATGATTTTGGTCGCAAAATCCACTTAGGAAGCGAGGCGTAAAACCTGTTTGAGGAATGCATGCGAGATGAGCAATGCTCAAAGAATAAGCGACCTAAAGAGTCACCGATAGGGTTTGCGAAGTTTTACTTGATAGTGATTCGACCACGACTCTTGAGGTTCGGTGGAGCTTATAATGAAACCAACCGTCGATCAAAGGAGGCTTTAAGCAGAGCCTAATACAAGATGAAGAAATCGCCTGCTCTTTAAGGAATGTCTCGTCTAGGAGGCGAAGATGGCGTGATTCAGTCTTGTGAGTGCAGGAGAGTGTCTGTATGATCCGTCCTCAAGAGGTCAAACAGTGGTTTATTTTTATCTTTGGAGTGATCGAGGAGTTTGACATTCAATTCCCCCTCTCCGACTTCGAGACCGATATCCTTCGCACCATTAACCTTGCTCCCTCCCAACTCCGTCCCAACAGTTGGGGTTTCATCCGGGCCTTCGAAATAATATGTCGGGCCCTGTCTATAACCCCCACCATTGGTTTGTTCTTTTCCTTCTTCGAAATAAAAAGCACGACACAAATTGGGTTGCCATCAGGCATCCCAAAAGAAGTTTCCTCAAGCCTACACCTCCAATTTTAAAGGTTACAAAGGCGTTTCATCCGAGTTAGATGTGGGTCTCGGTGCCCTTATGTTATCTATGGTACAGATGGGCATCATAAGTTCCCTCTTTATTGGACTTGTGATCCACTTCCCATTTCGGCTTTGACTATGATAGTGCGGCGATTCGAGATCCTTTCCTAGAAATTCGGACTCCTTGGACCGATCCGGTCAAAGATTTACTTATCTCGAGGAAGTCCTCGACTTCCTAGGTAAGCTTTTCATTTAGCTTTATTCAACTTTTCTTTATTTGAATGCTTACTCTTCATCCTTGTTTCATTTTCCACGGACAAAATGACGATATGTCGTGAAAGAGAAGAAGCGATGGTCGCCTGCTCGTATGGATGTTGGTGGACCTTCCGAGTCAAATCCAATTTGGCTGGAAGTGCGCAATCCGAAGAAAAGAAAAACGTTACGACCCGTGACCACGCTCCGAAACAATCATTCTCTCACTTCCCCTCAGGCGCCTGCGAGAGAACCGACCCGAGCCCATCCCCAAAAGTTGAAGACCGTTATGGGGAATGAAACCAACTTCGGCGGGCCATCTCCAATTTGCTAAAGGACCTGGGTGGCTATGGTCATGCCTCTTGGAGAATCGATTCTGGCTGCGATTTTGGGCCTCAAGTTTCGTATGACCATCTGAATACCACACCGATGTGAACAAGCCGAACTAGGTTCAGCGGATCACTAGCGGTGAGCTCATACACGATGAGGTGTCTTGTACTCACCAGTTTGTTCGAGTCGGTGACCGTGTGGAGAAGAGAAAACCGATCGGGACAGAGGTCAAAGGCTAGGCGATAACGGCGGTTCCTTCTCAATGCCAACAATGTGTTCAAGAATAAACTCTCGAGCTGCCGATGACATCATAAATCTTGAAAAGAAAATTCGAGGCCGGCAAAGATAAAGACCTTGAAAGATGAGCTCGCCGAGATGTCCGCCAAGTTCCGGGATTACGAAAAATCATGCTCCAGTGAAAGAAGCGAAGAAATCCCAAATGGGTATCTTTGGATGGGGATTTAGCCTTTGAGCGTGCTAAAGCTCGGTCAATTGCTTATACCCGACATAGACATCTCGGAGGTTGATTACTTCAAGACCATTGTAGATGGGAAGTGGTGGAAGTTGATGAAGATGATAGCGAAACCACTATTAGCGAAGAAAGCGCTAAGACGGATGCCGAAGAGAATGCTAAGGTGGATGCCGACCACAACCCCAATCCACGACTTCTTCTTTTGTTTCAATAGTTAGTCACCCTTTTGGCGGGTGCATTTTGTATCTTGAATATCCGGGCTTATGCAATTGCATTTAACTATTCGCCCTCTTGGGCTACTTTAATTAACTTTCGAATTTTCGCTATTAATTTTTGCAGTTGCGAACTTTTATGTAGTATTTACGGCCCCCAAACCTCGGGATGCAACAAGCAATCCTAGTGGTTTTGAGAAAACATATAACATTTGTTCGTATTGTCTCTCGTCGGTCCGACTTGCCGAGACCGGAGAAAGTGTTAAGGAGCTAGATGCATCTTTAGTAAAATTGTTTTATTCCATACGTTTGTAAGATTGCTCGAGCTTTAGCATTATGCCAGATTCGAGCCTCATGCCGAGGTTGATCAAGGAGTATTCCTCGTGGGAGCAGAGCCTTTACGTGGGAGAGGCGATCTTTAGACCGAGCTCAGACGCGTCGCCATAGGGTTGAGCCTCAAGCCGAGGTTGACCAAGGAGTATTCCTCGTGGGAGCCTTTACGTGGTGAGAGGCGATCTTTAGACCGAGCTCGGCACGCGTCGCCATAGGGTTGAGCCTCAAGCCGAGGTTGACCAAGGAGTATTCCTCGGGAGCAGAGCCTTTACGTGGCGAGACGATCTTAGGGCCGAGCTCGGACGCGCCATAGGGTTGAGCCTCAAGCCGAGGTTGACCAAGGAGTATTCCTCGGGAGCAGAGCCTTTACGTGGTGAGAGGCGATCTTTAGACCGAGCTCGCACGTCGCCATAGGGTTCGAGCCTCGAGCCGAGGTTGACCAAGGAGTATTCCTCGTGGGAGCAGGCCTTTACGTGGTGAGGCGATCTTTGGACCGAGCTCGGTGATGCGTCGCCATTTGCATCAGATCAATATAATTTCATTAGATAGATGCCTCATTAAAACCCGGCCCTTGCCTAGGAAAAGTGCACCAATTATTCTTACATAAGCATTTTAATCGAAATAAAATTTAAGGTTGGCAACATTCCAAGTTCTTGGCGTCGATCCGTCTAATGTCTCTAGTTTATAGGCTCCGTTTTGCAATTCTTGAGACCACGAGCGGTCCTTCGATTGAATCCGACTTACCTTTCTTGGAGGGTCGGTCACCTTCTTGAGTACCGGATCTCGACTTTGAACCCTCATTGTTTAACTCGTAAGTTGAAACGCTTTGGTCATTCTCCTTCTTCTTTGCTTCCGGATATGTCTGCATCCCTTATTTCATCGATCGTCCTTCCTCACCAAGGCCGGTTGTTAGCCTCTTCTTCAAAGCTTTCGACGCCAAGAGGGTAAAACTACCTCTAGGGATCATGGCATCGGCTCAAAACCATCACGAAGGTCTCACGGGTTGTGGAGTGAGCGTGGTATGGTAGGCCCATAGACTTCGTGCAAGTCTTGCCCACACCCCTTGGCCGAGTCAATTTCTTCTTAATTGCATTTAATATGACCTTGTTGGCCGATTCCTTTGCCCGTTCGCTGTGGATGCTCTCTGATATAAACACATTACGAATCCGAGATCCTTACAAAATTCTACTACTTTGTGGCTGTGTTCCGTTGTCGAAACTATAACTTGAGGTAGCCCAAACCGAAATGATGCTTCTCGAAGCCGAACCCGATCTGCTGAGATCCGAGATCGACCTCCGCCTCTACCCATTTAGTAAAATAATCTCGCCACGATCAAAACTTCAATTGTCCGGAGCCAGGAGCGCCCCAAGATGCCCCCGATAAAAAGGCCACGGGACGAGCGGTATGCAAAAACTCACCGAGTATGGATAGGCGGGGCAAACATCGGCATTTTGTACATCGAGTCACATACTCTTGACAATCCTTTGTTAAAGTAGGCGGTAGCACCCGACCCTAAGATCCGACTTGCTAAGGCTCTACCTCCACCATGATTTCCACAAGCCCCTCATGCACTTCCTTCATAACTCGACATATCCCTTCCGACACGCATAACATGGGTGTTGCGTCCCAACCGGTATAGTTTCCGACTCCATTACTGTTGGATGAAATTTTCTGATGCGTTTAGCTTTCTCTTCATCCGTGAGCAATATGTCTTGTTGTAGAAAGCGGATGATCGGGCTCATCCACCCATCGTTGTCCCCACAAACCATCAAGGATTCTTCTTTCGATACTAGGCACGGAAGTATTTCACGGATGACCGATTTGTTTATCCTGAATCCCTAGAGCTGGCCAAGGGATAGAAGGTCGGCTCGGTATTTTCTTCCGGCCACATGTCTCAAACGCCTCAAATCGTCGACTCAACACAAGGGCTTGTTTCAAATATCTCTCGGAGTAGCGTCTTTTACAAATGATTCGTCCACTTGTCCGACCACTAGCTGTGAATCGGTGCGGACTAGCAAATGTGTCACTCCGACCTCCAGAGCCAGCCTTAGACCGCCAATGAGCTTCGTTGCTTGGTTGTTACTTGTGGAGAATCCAAACGCATAAGTATTCAAGAACTATCTCTCTGGACCTTCCAACACTACCCCGCACCGCCCTTGAGGTTAGAGGAGTCGGCGAGATAGAACCCACCCTTGAGTAGAATCCTTTCCGGCGGGAGGTTAGTTCGATCATGAAGTCGGCTAAAGACGGATTTGATCTTGTGCGAGGGCTGGCGATTTCATACTCGATAGCTCCACGGCCCAAGACACCATCCTCCCCGCCAAATCCGGCTTCTTGAACACTTGTTTTAAAGGATAATTAGTCTTTACAGGCGGGATGTCCAAGGAAATAGTGTCGGAGTTTTCGGCGATCGTCGGCCAAGCGCAATTTCTCTATCTTCCGATATCCGGTTTACGCTCCTTTCAACACCTTGCTTACAAAGTACACCGACTCTCCCTCTTGTATCCCGACCAGCGGTGATCCTTCGGACCTTGCAGTAGATCAACTGGGAGCCTTCTTTGGTCGACTAACGGAGGTGTGATAGTAATCGCTTTATCCCTTGAATGCTTCTTCGCATGCTTCCGTCCATTCAAACAGAGCTCTCTTTTAATTGCCGAGAAGAAGTGAATAGATTTGTCACACACAAGACAAGAGACAACGCGCCAAACGGCGGTTAGTTGTTGTACTTCTCGGATCGAGGTCGGGCTTTGCATGTCAATGATCGCTGGCATTTATCGGATTGGCCTCAATGCCGCGATTTGTGAGCATGAAACCGAGAACTTTCCAGCTGAACTCCGAGCGTACACTTGTCGGGTTCAAGCGCATATTGAACTTTCTTAATGCATAAATGTCTCCCGATGTCAATGACATGATCCTCATCGGTTTTGATCACCATGTCGTCTCGTACACCTCAATATTCCTACCGATCCGAGGGCAAACACCATATCCATCGGTCTTTGGTAGGTCGCACGGCTTCTTCAATCCAAATGGCATAACCCCGTAATAGAAATTCTTCCTTTTGTCATGAAGGTTTGGGCGCATCGGCCGGGTTCATCCGGATCTGGTTGTACCACGAATATGCATCCAAAAACTCGGGAGGCGGAAGGAGGAACTATCAATCAGCCGATCAATGTGAGGAAGAGGATAGGGATCCTTCGCATGCTGTTTAGGTCGGTGAAGTCTACACATCCTCCATTTGCCATTCTTCTTCTTTACCATAACAACGCTCGACAGAAGTTGGGTATTGCACCTCTTTAACGAAAGGCCTTTAATAATTTTCCCACTTCCTCAGAGACTGTCCTCTTTCTTCTCCCATCTTCCGCTTCCTCTGACACTGGTTTGATCCCGGGGTCGGTGGATAAATGATGGCACATGATCTCTGGGTCAATACCCGGCATATCTGATGGCTTCCAGGCAAAGAGATCCAGGTTTTGCCTCAACACCCGGACTATTTCGGTCTCCTCCTCCTTCGTCAATTGAGTTCCGAGATGGGTAATTTGTGAAGGCAACGGCCCGATCTGGACTTCTTTGACCTCCTCCTGAGGGGTAAGTCCTTCCTCACCCGTTCCGTCTCTTGGATCGATGTCGACCATACCGACTTCGTGCTTTGGAGAAGCCTCTGACGGTCCTGACTTTTTCTTGGCTTTCAAACTATCTTTATAGCATTTCCGAGCCAGCCCCTGGTCACGGACAACCCCGACTCGTCTGTTACCTGTGGGTACTTCATAGTTAGGAACAAGGTCGACAATCGCCTCAAGTGCATTGAGCGAAGGTCTCCCAATGATGATGTTGTAGGGTGACGCATTAACCACGGATACCTAACGACACTTTAGAATTTTCTTCCTCTCCAAGGTAGTCGGTGGGGAGGTACCCCAGGACTTGTACCTGCTCGCCGGAGAAACCGACAAGTGTCCCGCTAAAGGGAAGCAATTCATTTGGCTCGAACCCCATTCCTTTGAAGGCCTCCCAATAAAGGACATCCGCCGAGCTTCCCGGATCGATCAAAACACGCTTGACACCCCAATCCCGGATTTGTACTTCAATCACCATGGGATCATTCTCATGTGGCAGGACTTCCTTAGCATCTTCCGCCGAAAAGGTTATCACTCCGGAATCGAATTTTGAGGTTCCGATGCGAAGCACCTGAGCGGAGCCACGAGCATACCTTTTCCTGGCCGAACTGGTGGAGCCACCTCCTGCGAAGCCCCCAGAGATGGTGTTGAGAGTGTGCCGGGTCGATCTTGCTTCCTTTACTTCTTCCACAGCCTTACCCTTTTTCTTAGACCGGGAATCAGAAGCCGAGTCCCGTCTCGGGGATGAGTCTCGCTTGCTGGATCTCCCAGGGTCTTCCTTTACGATGTGTGACTTTCCTCTCGAATTAATTTTTCAATCTCTCTTATGATACAAGCTTACGTGGTGTGCCCTTGCACGATGGAACTCACACCATGCTTCGGATCACTTCCTAAGGCAGTGTTGTTGTCCACCTCTGCTGTAAGGTGGGGTGGCGGCTTGGTGATGGATGTCCGGAGGATATCCTCCTTCCGTTAAGAGGTGTGAGCGTCTCCTTGGAGCCGAAGCCAACCGGGCGCGATGGTGGCCGGTCCCGAGGCCGATCCGGCGAGTGCATCTCGGGGCCGGGCTCGCTCGTCGCGTCCCGATCCTTTGTCTTTAGAATCCCGCGCACGTTTCTCCATGTTACTTTCCTCTCCTTTTACGTAGCATTCGGCCCGAGTAATGATCTCGTCCATGCTCTTGGCGGGCTTTTGGGCCAAAGACTCATTGCTGGCTTTTAGGCGTCTTTGAGCAACGACTACAAATATCTCCTGATTAGGGTGCGAGACCTTGATAGTCTCCTCGTTAAATCTGGCCATGAAATCTCGGAGTGTCTCGAAGGGCGTTGCTTTACGTTGAAAAGGGAGGTGTTGGCCACCTTGCGGTGTCGATTAGCTGAAAACTGCTGGATAATCTTTCGGTTGAAATCTTGATAGCTTACTATGGACACCCGAGGCAGCCCCATATACCAGCGCAGGGTAGCGCAGGGCTGATTCTCTAAAGGTGCCGGCCATCAGCTTGCACTTAAGGGAATCGGTTGCTCCGATGAGTGCCATTGTGTTGTTGACCGCTATAATATGCTCTTGTGGATCTGTCTTGCCATCATACGATGCCAGAACAGGGGGTTTGAAGTTATCAGGCACGGCATCCTCCCAGATTGCCTGGGACAAAGGCTGTGGCTCCAAAAGTTCTCCTTCCGTCTCTTCTGCGTCGTCCAAACTCTTCAGCTGAAGAGCTTGAACATTGTCTTGTAAAGTTTCGTTATGCTGGCGTAGGTCATCAATCATAGCCAGCAACTGGGTTAGATCCGGAGGATCCGTTGGTGGTGGTGAGGCTTGAGACATTGTCGTCTGTGCTTGTCAGTATGTTTGTGCGGCCTGGGATTGATTTCACCGAGGCCCCACGGTGGGCGCCAATGTTCTTGCAGGAAAAACCTGATTTAAAGATATTGTTTAGGGATTTGGAGACTCAAGTGTCGTAACTCAAGTTCCAAGCTTATCATTGTCTTGCTTATCCCGCCGGCGGGAGCCCTATTTATATCAATGCCTCCATGAGGCTATTTCCTTCCTTCCATCGCTTTAGCACATTAACCATGGCTTTAAGGCAAGGAACCAATTGTTGACTTGTAATCATTCACTAGTAACGTCTCATAAAGACTTTAGGAACTCTTCATCTTCATAATATATTCAATCGTTCTTCGGAGTACCGCGAGCTATACCTCTAGACCGTCCTCATGTCTTTTCCCGAGACACATGTCGGACGTAGATCCCCTCCTATATGATCCGAGACCTATCTCGGATCCCTACAACCTTCCCTCCAGGCATCCATCTCGGCTGAGGATTTTATGCATGATCAGAATCTAACGAAGGTCTTTTCCTGTTCTTTTCACCTTCCCTTAATTGGATAAAAGAAAAGTCGGTGGCGACTCTTGCTATCCGCACATTTGCGATACAAAAATCTCAAAGTCAGTTCACCGTATTACACATGGTAGCTTTATTCCATGACATGATTCATAATGAGATAGAGGTCTACATCGACGACATGATAGCTCGATCACAACCTGAAGAACATCTCGATCATTTGCGAAAGCTGTTTGATAGACTAAAGAAATACCGACTAAGACTTAATCCTAACAAGTGCACCATTGGAGTCAGTTCCGGTAAACTCCTGGGATACGTTGTCAGTGGTAAAGGTATTGAAGTTGATCCCTGCCAAGGTTAAATCTATTCAAGAAATGCCAGCTCCCCATACCGAGAAGGAAGTCAGAGGTTTCTTGGGACGACTAAACTACATTTCCAGATTCATTGCACATCTAACTGCTACTTATGAGCCAATCTTCAAGTTACTAAAGAAAGATCATGTAGTGAAATGGAAGGACGATTTCTAGACAACTTTTGAAAAAATCAAGGAGTACCTACAAAATCCTCCTATCCTAATACCACCTGTCAAAGAAAGACCTCTTGTCATGTACTTAACAGTATTAGAGAACTCAATGGGGCGTGTGTTGGGGAAACATGACGAGTCTGGTCGAAAAGAGTATGCAATATACTACCTTAGCAAAAATTTTACCGACTGTGAAACAAGATACTCACAGCTTGAGAAAACATGCAGCGCTTTCGCTTGGGCTGCTCGCCGACTAAGACAGTATATGTTGACTCACACTACCTTGTTGATCTCTAAGATGGATCCGATAAAATACATATTCGAGAAACCTGCTCTCTCCGGATGAATAGCAATATGGCAAATGATCTTGACCGAATACGACATCCAGTATACTACTCAGAAGGCGATCAAAGGAAGTATATTAGCAGATCATTTGGCTCATCAAGCCATAAATGACTATCAGTCTATGCATTTTGAATTCCCAGACGAGGATATTATGTTAGTCACTGATTACGAAGAACCTGGACCAGACGAAGGACCTGAACCAGGATCCCGATGGGCCATGGTCTTTGATGGAGCCTCAAATGCACTTGGCAATGGTAACATGATCGAATACGAAGCGTGCATCATGGGTATCAAAGCTGCTATTGACTTAAGAATCAAATTCTTGCAAGTTTATGGAGACTCAGCTTTGGTGATCAGTAAGATTAAAGGCGATTGGGATACGAAGCATCAAAATATCATTCCTTATCGAGAGCATGTGTTGAATCTGATCCCTTACTTTGAATAAATCACTTTTGATCACATCCCACGAGAAGAGAATCAATTGGCAGATGCATTAGCTACCATGTCATCTATGTTCAAGGTCAGATGGGACAACGAAGCTCCCCAAATTACTATTGAAAGACTAGACGAACCCGCATAATATTGTGAACTTGATACCGAAGGAACAAAAGAGAAACGTTGGTTCTACGAAGTTAGGAGGTATCTCGAGGCTCAGGAATAACCCACAGGGGCATCTGTCAATGATAATAAGTTCTTAAGAAGATTCGTCTCCAAATTCTTTCTCAACAACGACATCTTATACAAGCGCAATCACGACTTGTGCTTGCTCGGATGCGTAAATAAGAAAACAGCGGAACGAATCATGGAAGAGTTATATGAAGGTTCATTCGGTACCCACTCCAGTGGACATATAATGGCTTAGAAGATTCTAAGAGCAGGTTACTATTGGTCCACCATGGAAGTTGATTGTTACCGCTATGTTCGATCTTGTCATAAATGCCAGATATACGCAGACAAAGTGCACATACCCCCGGTCCCATTGAATGTTCTGACCGCTCCGTGGCCTTTCGCAATATGGGGAATTGACATGATTGGAGAGATAAAACCCGCCGCTTCCAATGGACATCGTTTCATCCTTGTTGCTATTGATTTCTTTACCAAATGGGTATAAGCAGCCTCGTTCGCATCTGTTACCAAGAATGTTGTGGCTCGATTCATCAAGTATAATCTTATCTGTCGGTATGGTGTCCCTGAAAGGATTATCATGGAAAATGGTACCAATCTCAATAACAAAATGATCACCGAACTCTGCACGCAGTTCAAGATTAATCATCACAATTCTTCTCCATATCGACCAAAAATGAACAGCGCAATGGGAGCCGCCAACAAGATTCTCAAGTAGATCATACAGAAAATGACAGTGACTTACAAGGATTGGCATGAGATTTTGCCATTTGCTCTCCACGGTTATCTCACTACGATACGAACATCTATAGGGCAACCCCCTTCTCTCTCGTATATGGTATAGAAGAAGTCCTATCTATCGAGGTTCAGATACCCTCAATCAGAGTACTCCAAGACGCAGAGTTAGACGAAGAGGAATGGGTCCAAACTCTCCTTGACCATATCAACTTGATCGATGAAAAATGGCTCGCATCCATCTGCCATGGACAAATATACCAGAAGCGAATGATCAGAGCATTCGATAAAAAAGTCAAGCACCGAGTCTACCAAGTCGGTGATCTAGTAGTCAAGCACATCATTCTTCCACAAGGTGACCCCAGGGGCAAATGGACTGCCAACTATGAGGGACCATTTGTAGTCAAAACAGTATTTTCCGGCGGAGCTATGATACTAAGCACTATGGATAGAGAAGACTTCCCGCACCCTGTGAACGCAGACATAGTCATAAAATACTACGCATAAACAAGACCCGCTAGGTTGACTGGCCTAGGAAAAAATAAGGGCATCCTGGCGAACCAAAAAGGTTCGGGCAAAAGTTAAGGATATATATACAAAATCGTACACCCGATAAGTCGAAAACCTGCAAAGGCGTCTTGGGCAAAAAAGGGTATCCCGGTAGACTGAAAAGTTAGGGATTTAAGCGTACGACTATGTCTCGTCCATATCACCTACTTATAGACTACACTACTGTCAGCTTCAAGATTCGAATGGCGCAAATCAGTTTAATCACTTTCTTCTGACATCAAGGAGATGAGATAGTCGAAAATATATGAGCAATAACATAGTTGAAGCTCGACAAGATTATTTCCACATAGCTTTTTACTATTATGACAATTTCCTCTTACTAGGATATTTGTCTCTTGTATACAAACTGCCTGACTATAGGCCAATTCTCAAATTTAATGCAAAATCCTCTTTTCCAAATTCCAAATTTTATTGTTTTGTTTGTATAAAGTCCAATGATTGATTTGAAAGATTATATGCATCTGACAATAAACATCTATTCACAAACATATGAAAAGCGAACAGAAACAATAATTACTACATGCTCTAGGAATTGAGATGACGACTAAAGTCACCAATACATCCCCCCAGAGTCACTTTTATAAGAAATATCTCCACAAAATCGTCTCTATAATCCCCGCAGAACCATCGCTCTCCCTACAAAGACAAATCTTCTCCAACGAAGTATTACATTATCATCTCCTCCCAACAGTGTTCAAACACTTCATCTTCATCACGTTAGTCCCCGAGCAGTGATCCTCTACATTCATCACATTAGTCCCCGAGCAGTGATCCTATCAGCTTCCTCAACTTCAAATTACTATCAACTCCATCACGTTAGTCCCCGAGCAGTGATCCTATCAGCTTCCTCAACTTCAAATTCCTATCAACTTCATCACGTTAGTCCCCGAGCAGTGATCTTATCAGCTTCCTCAGCTTCAAATTCCTATCAACTCCATCACGTTAGTCCCCGAGCAGTGATCTTATCAACTTCATCACATTAGTCCTCGAGCAATGATCCTATCAACTTCATCATGTTAGTCCCCGAGTAGTGATCCTATCAACATCATCACGTCAGTCCCTGAGCAGTGATCCTATCAACTTCATCATGTTAGTCCCTAAGTAGTGATCCTCTATATTCATCACATCAGTCCTCGAGCAGTGATTCTATCAAACATATCTACATTATCAAGCCATCACGTTACATTGGTCCCTAAGCGGTAACACATCGACAAATTACATCAGTCTCCAAGAAGTCATAGGTTATTCCATATCACATCATCCTCCAGCAAGGTCTATATACAAGATATTCATCCTTAGTTGAGTATCTCCCAATGATTATCATTCCCCCAATAACAACAATATCCAGACTCGAAACTTGGTCAGATAGTGCATCGGAGGAATTTACATCTCTCTCATTCCCTAGTCAGGGTTTTCAACAACTTCATCCCCGAGCAGAAATCAGAAATCTTCAGCAGAACGTTCCTATCTTCTTCAAGATAGATATGTTTTGAAATACCACAACATCTACATTCATACATTACTCATAACATTGTTATATACTCGCATGCATCATAATCTACATATGACTAACCATATCTTGTCAAGATTTATTTCCCCAGCATGTAAAAGCTATTTTCCAAACGGAAGGTCAAAGATTAATACCTGAAACAAGACGGGAGAACTATCTGAACGACCGTGCAAATTATTTCCAAGCAACAAATCATGGATTAACACCCAAAACAAGACGGGAGAACTATCCGCATGCTGACAACTATTCATCTCAGAAATAGCCAAGACAAAGGTTTATTCTGACTCTCTCTTATTATCAACCGCCCCGGATGGCATCTTTAAGCCCATCTCCGACTACATATCTTCATCACCCCAGATGGCATCTTTAAGCCCATCTCCGATATTTCTCGCATCCAAAAGACAAATGCAGAGTCTAGCGTACGACTCACTCCCAAGCATTAGATTTTCCAAATGGCATCTATAAGCCCATTCCAGCACATCGTCAACTGACGATCCCATTCCATACAACAACGAGTGCAAATTTTCAGGTGTACTCGAGTGTTCAATCATCTTCTACCTCCAGTTCACGAAAGGCAAGCATACCAATCTAACCCTTTCGGTACAAGATGATTGAACAGGGGAAACTGTCATACCCCAAAATTTGCCCTCCTACTTCTCAAGACAATTCACATGGATTTCCAATGCTTCAAGGGATCACCATGTCAAGTTTCAAGCCTTACAAGTCAAATTTGCTCAGTCAATTGCTCAGATGGTTGAAAATCAACTGTATTGGACAAAAAGTCAACTATGATAAACATACAGTCAAACTTCATAATTTTTTGTCAATACCAATATTTTGAAGTACTATTCATCATTTGATCAAGGGTTGACCATGATTCCTCAAGGAAAGTCAAGATTTGATCAAAAGTCAAAGTTTCTAAATTAGGGTTTTTCAGACAAAAGTCAACAGAACTTTGACCAGGCATAACTTTCACATACTTTATCATAAATCTTTCCAACAAAGCTCATTTTGAAGGGAATTCAATTCTCTACAACTTCAAGTCTCACAAGCTTTGGTCAAAAATGCTTCATTTGGAAGTTATGGATCAAAACATTACAGGTCCTTTTAAAAGTCAACAAAAGTCATCTTTTTGCAAAGAAGTGTTCATGAACATGGAAACTTCAATAAAGATGAAACAAAAAGGAGTGTTTAGAGGACATCTTGAGCTTTCTAAAAAGTCCAAGAACACCCAAAAATGTGGAAAATTGAGGAAGATACAAATTGTACAAATTGAGGATTTTTGAGGTGGTGCATAAAGAAAAATACTTAGCAAATGCAAATATTTTTCAAATGGGCCTAAGATTTTACGATCCAAATTTAACCTTGACAATATCCATGGCCTAAAAAATCAAATGCTCGCCCATCTTTCATTTATTTAATTTATTTTTGAATTTAATGATTTAAATTTAATTTTGATTAAATAAAATACAAAGGCAAGAGTTAAGATGAGTTGGGCTTGATTTGTACATGTATTGAGGACCAAGGAAGCCCATGAGGATTGGCAAATTCGTGCAAGAAGCTACAAGGCAAGAAAAATCCATTTTTGGAAAGATTTGGTAAATATTTACAAGGGAATATTTTTGCATTCAAGGAAATATATTTTCTTATTATTGTTGATCAAATCTCTTGCTTTATATATATATATATATATATATATATATATATATATATATGACAAGATCAGAAGAACAAGACACAGAACCCTAGCCTCTTACAAACCCTAAAAAACTCTCAAAAATTCCAATAAACTTTCAAATTCGTATTTTAAATTCCAGCCGGTTTCAAGCACTTCCAAACATTGATTCTTACTCCTAAGGTCCCAGGAGTTCATATCAATCATTACACAATTCCAGAGCCTTCCAGAACGCGCCATCCAAGCCTCTCCGATTTGGTAAACTTTTGAAAATCGATTCTCTTAATCCATGCATTACTAACTGATTTTGTTTGTCTGTATAATCTCAGGGTGTCCATTAGAACAGGTTTGAATCATTATAAGCAAGCTCTAACGTGTAAACCACGAAACACCATTATTAGGGCAACCAGACCTGTTTTCTTTGAAACTCACTCTACAGTTTGTTTCAGGCCAAACGGCCACCACCACTAGACTTGCAACCCTCGAATTTGGGGGGTAGAGTCCTCTTTTACTCTTAATCGTGGCTATTTTGCAGGTTTAGGTTTGGAGGTGACCGAAGAAGACGACCGGAGCTTTGCTCCGGTGTCACTGACTTCCTTTGACCTCCGACGTGCAGGCATGGCGTGTATGCATGTTGTGATTGGTTCATTCAATAATACATGGGGCCCACGTTTGACTAGTTTGAAAACCAAAATAGAACACGTTATCAGTTATAATCTGATGGTTGTATTTCCAAGATAACTAAGCATCCTAGCTCAGTTGGCTACACGCGTGTGGGTATGACCAGGGGGTCCTGGGTTCGATCCCTGGTGACCCCCTTTCTTTTTCTCACTTTTCACTTTTTCTTATTTTTCTTAATTTTCACTTAATTTTCTTTTCAAATTAATTTAACCATTTTCAAAAAAATTATGAAAACATTTTAATTCCAGATTTAGGTTAATTAAACATTTAATTAATTTTTGACATAAAAATAATGGTATGGATAACGCTACCCTAAAGGAAAGCAAAATAACATGGAAACGACCATTCTGAATAGGTAATAAGACACTTTTGTTTGCTCAAATCTATCAAAATACTTGATACACCTCACACTTTTCAAAAACTTTTCAAAACAATTTGTATACATTCCAGCGTGAATCATTACAAAGTCTTTTCCAAAACAAAAATATTTCCAAACACTTCATATACATTCCAGCGAGAATAATTACAAAGTCAAATTGAAATGCCTTTTCAAAAAACATCTTTTCAAACACACACAAAAAGCAATTTATAAAGTGAGCTAAGCAATTAAGAGCCTGTAGATAACTATGGATGGAAAGGGTGCTAATACCTTCACTTTTCGTAACTGCCTCCCGTACTCAAAATCTAACGAAGGTCTTTTCCTGTTCTTTTCGCCTTCCCTTAATTGGATAAAAGAAAATTCGGTGGAGACTCTTTCTATCCGTAAAATTTGCGATAAAATGCAAAACAAACAAGTCAGTTCTCCCACCGTATTACACGGAGGTCCTATTCTCTGAAGACAGAACGTCTTGACCCATCGAATGCCTTAACAATTAAATCACTAGGTCGGAGTTCGAGACCACCATAGTCGATCTTCATCAATGCTGATTTGGGAATTACATTTAAATAAGAACCAATATCCACCAAAACACGGGATAAGGTTGTGCCATGGCATTCCATAGAAATATGTAGCGCTTTGCTATGGTTTCGACCCTCTGGCAGAAGATCGAAATCGGTAAAACCCAAACCATTACTAGCTGAAATATTTGCACATACGTTCTCAAATTGACCCACTGATATCTCTTGTGGCACGAAAGCAGTGCTCAATAGATTCGTTAAGGAATTCTTATGTGCCTTTGAATCTCACAGCAAAGAGAGGATAAAAATTTTAGCGGGTGTTTGGGCAAGCTGATCAATCACTCGAAAATCACTTTTGCGAGTAAATTTCATAATCTCCTCAACATCCTTATCCAGGTCAGGATTAGAAATTTGTAGTTCAGATTGCTTTGCCGGCTGCTTGCCTTTGGCTTTTGCCAAAGCATCTGCATTTGATTGTGTCCCAGGAGCGGAGAATATCTGACCGCTTCTTGTCATACCACCACTACCAACAAAGTTATCAGTGTTTGTGACATCCAGTTCGTCATCCTTCTTGGCAAATGAGGAGACATCTTCCTGTTTTACACCATGATAATAAACATTCGATCCATAATGCCATGGCACAACTTTTTCACTTACATACGGCAGAGGACCGGGTTTGGTGATTGCCAGTGGAACAAACTTTGTTGGTGCAGATATAACAATCGGAGTGTAAGGGATGGTAATCACAGATATATCTTGTATTCCAACCTTTTTATCCTTCTTGATTTGATCAAACTACAATTGGCCACTAGTAACCAAATACTAAATACCATCTTTCAATCTTGCACAACCATTCAAACAATGTTCACATCTTACACAACCAACTTCACAACCAGAGAAAACACCTCTCTTGATCAAGTATTCCTTAACAAAAGGCAGTGGTGTCTTTACCAGGTCAACATCCATTATCAAATTCAGGACCTCACCATCCTCCATGATAGCTTGGACTACCCCACTAGCATGTTGTGGCATCGGGTTCTAGATAAAATTAGGCATGGCCTGTTGCAGTTGGGCTTGCAATTCAATAGCTTTTGAATCAATCAAGTCTTGTACTTTGCATTTGAATGCGTAATAGTTCTGAATACTATGCCCCACTGTACCAGAATGGAATTCACAACTTGCATTAACATCATAATTTTTGAGCCATGTCAATGTTGAATTGGTATTTTTGGATAAAAGCGTCCACCAGATCACGCTATGTCCTAACATGATTTCTCTCAATATGCATGTATCATTCTAGAGACGCTCCAGTCTAACTCTCCTGAAAGAAATGCATAAGAAGCCTTTCGTCTTTAGTGTATACCGTCATCTTGCGAATATAAGCAGTGATGTGAGTTTTTGGACATGTCGCCTCGTTGTACTTGTCAAAAGTAGGAACCTTAAACTTTGGAGTAAGTCTCATCCTGGGTGCCAACCCCAAATCAGATAAGTCCAAACCTGACATTCTCTGTCCCTCAACAGCTTTCAACCTTTCTTCAAGAAAACGATACCTTTGATCCTTAGCTGGGAAGCTTGCTTCCCTACCATTGACAAAATAAGCTTCATCATTCTGATCAAAATCTAGACCATGGGAACAAGGACGACCACTGATACGATGCCCCTGCATCTCATCATCATAAAAATAAGGCCCATGTGGTGGCGTAGGTGGTGGAGGTGGAAATCGTCCACTGTTTAGATGTAGACCCTGATCATGATTTTGACCATTAACACCCAAATCGGCATTCTGTGCCTCATTTTCAACATGTGGTTGTCCCACGAAAAAATCATCAAATGGATTGCTCCGGTCATCCTCGGGACGAGATCTTTCCACTAAGGCCCTCAACTCTTATTGTCCCCGATTCATGTTAGTGATTACTTCCATGAACTGAGTCATTTGCGCCTTCATTGCCGCCACTTCTTCTTGGAGTTGTTCCATCTATCGACGTTCATTAGTTCGAGTGGAGTAACGATGGAAGATTGAGTCATCAATTTTCTACTAAATAAAAGAAGAAGCCATGGATGAGAACACAGATCAAAACCTGTTATGCATAATTTATGCATGCATGTAATGCAATGATGTATGATATGATCATTTCTAGGATGTTCCTGTAGTTTCTTATCAGGAATCAAATCATGAAAGCATAGTTGACAACAATAATCATCAGGATCAAACACACAATCAATTTTGAGAATCAACTGGCCGTTGCATAGATGAAATAAAAATTTATACAAAATCCCGCAATCATAGAGTATTAATACAAACACAATGTCAAGAAAACCCGGTCCAACAATCCTGGAGGTGATTCGTAGCAACTTAAGGATTTAGTATAAGTATTTCGGTGTTGAAGATGTTGCTAGGATAATGATGCAACGTTGTATAAGTCGAGTATGAGCAAGTGAAGGTTGTTGCTATGTTGTAAGATGTTGTTTCGAGATGTTGCTAAAATTGTTGGCAAGATAGTAACGATTATGTTGCAAGAGTAATTGAAAGATTGAAGTATAAGTATTGGATTTAAACCATGATTGGGTTGTTGTTAAATCGAAAGATTGGATGTGAATGTAGTGTTAAAGATGGTTTTGTCGGATAGATTTTCGAGGGAAAAAATATCCTAAGTGGGGGAGAGTTGTAACACTCTGAAGTTAATTAATTAGTTAATTAAATTATTGAAGGATTTAATTATTGGAATTAGATGAAGTTTGAGAATTAACTAGAATATTTGGATTAGTCGGTATTATTATTTAAGAGGCATATTTGAATTATTAAGTCGCATTTTAGTCGAATAAATCGAAAGAATAACATTAAAGATGATATTATTGATTTAATTGGAATTATTTGGAGAAGAGCCGAATTATGGGTATTAGTTGATTAGTTGGTTTAATCGGAGAATTACTATTAGAATATTATTTGCAAGTTGGTGTTATTTAATCTATGGACGAGAAAATGTAGAAAATAATATTAGAAATAATATTATTATATGGAATCATTATTTAATTAGATTGGATTTAGTGGAGGTGTGAATAATAGATCTTGATTATAAGAGATATAAAAGGAGGATTATAAGGGTTTAGTAATATTTTTGGGAAAAGTTGTACGTGGGAGAAAGAAAAGACGAACAAGGGTTAGAAGAGGATACAAGAAGTGCACAACCGGAACCGGAAAATAGGAATTTGATCGGAGTTTTAGATCTGCCATCAAACCAAAAAGGTGATGGTGAAATTCTTGTTATATAAGTGGGAGTATGATGAATTTTATGTGGGGTTTAGGGTGTCAATTTTCACTGTTGTGTTATTGCTGGAATATAAATAATGGATGAATCTTATTTATGTTGTTGCTGTCAATTCAACCTGGAAAATTATTCTTGTGTGAAATTGCCTTGAGTATATGTTAGTTATGTTGAATTGGGGTAATTGAAATAATAAATAGAAGAAGAACAATCGCACTATGCGTGAGGAAAAATAAGAAAAACGGACAAAATGCAGGGAAAAGATTTTGCATGGAAGAATTGGGAGAAGGAAGAAAAGGTGGCGGGGCCCACACTCCCAAGGGCGGGCGCCCTACATGAAGGGAGGGCCTGGGGCGGACGCCTCCAAAGCCAGGGCAGGCGCCACCCCCTTTCACTCTGTCACTTTTGTTTTTTTTGTTTTGCCTTGCGTGGGGTTACATCCTTGGTATTTTGTTTGTTATATTTTGTGGGTTAAGTGATGACATCAAGATGATTTCTTGTGTATTATAATAACTTAGTAAACTTATTAATATTAATACTGTTATAGTTATAATTAATAATTATAGTAACTATGTTATGGATTGTGGAATGGTAATTAAATACAGGGAGGGTATTATGAGCGTTATGATAGGAGAAATTAACTAGCAGTAGTATATTTAATTATGGAAATTCATGTAGCAGCAAGAAAACAATAGATGCTGGAAATAGAACTCATAAGAATGGTAGTTCAGTATATTTTTAGCAGTAGGAATAATAGAAGATAATAGGGAGATTAGTATGTTGTGGTGTTTAGTGAATTTGACGATGCAAGTAAGTAGCAGAACAATTGTTAATTGAAAATAGTTGGATTTAATAGAAGAAAAATAATTCAGTAATAGAATATTAACATTATTAGTTTTCAGGTAAACTGGTAGTAAGGTAATAAGAGGCAAACAATCCCGATTAGTCGAATTACTAGAATCAAGCGGTATAATTGCTTAACCAGAATTAGTTGAAAATTGTCGGGGTAGTCTGTAATTATTAGTAGATAATTGTATGTGTTTTGTTTTGTAGAAAAGATGTGAATATGTTGGTTTGCAGGTACAACCTGTAACACCCCTTCTAATTACCCGCGTTTTATAGAATTAATATCAGAGTTTTATTCACAATTAAGAGGCGTCACAATTTAAATCATGAAAATTTACCACATACGTGTCATGCTTTCACTGAAGAATATCCATTTAATAAATCATACTCAAAATTAAGTTTAACAGCGGAAATGAAACATAATTAAATCCCGAATACACCACTCAACAGTTATTCCAGGATAATAAATTAACATGATTCAAACTATTTAAAATATCCATTAAGGATTCCAAACAATCGTTTCCCCAGTGTTACATCTACCAGAGCACGACACTGACACGCGGACTAAACTCGAATCTAAAGCTATCCTCACCAACTCCAAGCAGCTAATCACTTCGGATCTGAAATTGTTAAAGTAAGGGTGAGATTTCAATTCAATATAATATGTATTATACGTTCTTAGATCCAACAGAATAATCGAATATATTAGTTCACCAACCGAACACAAGATCATAAACAATACAGAAAACAGTTCACACAATGATCATGTATATATATCAAACAATGGCAATTGCAACACTCGAAACCATCCTAACATGTTACAATTCCATATGCAATGCAGACTCTATGCATGTGGTACCAATACGTGAACCGCGTTCACCCACTGCTCCGTTTACTCGTGGAAAGACAGTGTAATCCATGATTCGCCCACCACCATTGGGTCAAGAATCTAGCCTCACTACCTCCAACCCGGTAAGTCTATTGGCTCTGCAAGCTCACTTCCGCACAATGGGAATGAACCAATTAACAAATGTATATGCATGCAATCATAAAAGCATGCCACATTATTCCACTGATCATAATATCAATACATTTCACACAATGCCCATTCATCGACATATCACATTCAAATCATAATGAATATCAAATATAGCATGGTATGTATTAGCTTTCATCCGGTAACACTGACCATTCGTATTAATTACCCATCATCCGTAATTCAATCCATACTTTCAAAAATCGGGAACTCGGCTCTTTTAAAATAATTTTTGAGAAAATAATATTTTTCCTTTCCAAGAGGTAGAATTTTAAATTTAAGAAATAACGCCGAAAACGGCACTCGAATCGGAGTTACGGTTTAGAAAATATGAATTTTTGAAATTTTAGAAATTTTGGAAAAATACACAGTGGTAACCGGTTCCTCACTGGGAGAACTCGGTTCCCACAATCTTTGAAAAACACGCTCCTGGAAAATTGTATGGGGAACCCGGTTCCTCCCCACAGGGAACCGGTTCCCAGGTTTTAAAATTGAGTCCCCCTGGATTTTTGTATGGGGAACCCGGTTCCTCCCCCACAGGGAACCGGTTCCCATGTACAAAAATTCCCAGAATTTGAAATTTTACGCTGGAACCCGGTTCCTTCCCACAGGGAACCGGTTTCCACGACCTGTAACAGCAAAATTTGATATTTTTGACAGCTTTATGCATCCATAACCATTTCCAAACTTTCAAACACGAATTGCAATATTGGGAACACTAATCTAAAGCCATTTTACGCCATTTTAACATCAAACAACATAATTTACACATTCCTATCAGTCATCTGACACACTACTGATCAATTCCTCCACACACTGACACAACTTAGGGTTTCAAGCTATAAACCTATAATTCCATTTCCTAACATACCCAATCATCCCATTGGTTCCCAAAACCCATAAGACATATTAACCAAACAAAATCACCCCTTACCTCGCGATGAATCTTCGGTTCCTCTCGGCGTCGGCTTTTCCTCTCTTCCGTTCTTTCTCCAACTCTACGTGAAATGATTTCTCCAAAACCTTCTCTTTTTCCTTTCTTTTCCTTTTATATTTCCTTCTAATATTCCAATAAAATAATTAATCAATACTTAGTAATTAGTAGAGTGATTTACTCTTACACCCACCATTTACTCTGCACACCTTCAGGCCTTTCCTCATTAAATGATCCAATTAATCCAGATGAATTAAATATTTAAGACTTTAAATCAATTAAATAATTTAATTCTCACTTATTTAATATTGAATTAAATCGGGGTGTCACACAACCGAGTAAGTGAATTGTCGCGGTATATGGACACGGTTAATTATAGATCTTATGATCAACATTTTATGTTGATACTGATTTGTTGTGACACTGTGATGTTTGTGATGTGAAGATGAATAATGTTGTTGTGAATTGATGTTGATTATGTTGGTGACGTTGTAGGCCTATGGCCAGTGAAGTAGTGATATAGGCGCATGCCTCGTGAAGTGATTTATGTTTTGTTGTATGTGATTTCATATTTATTGAGTCGCATTACATTTGCATATTGTGAAAGCCTGTATTGGCGGATTTGTGAAGGAGGTTTATGCCTTGTGCCTCGATAACCTGGAAATTGTTTAAGTTGGGACTTTTATTCCGATGGTACCACATGCATTCACATCATATTGAGTTGCATACTTGAGTCATACATTTCGAATTGTTATGTGGGTGATTTGTGAAGTTTAAATTGTTGTTGTATGAAGTGGTGATTCTGATTATTCTATTCCTTATATATTGTTTATCATAAACATATTTATATAGTTTGATATCTCACCCCTTCTGCTGATATTTCCCCTACCATGGGAAATAGGCAGGTACTCAAGGATAGCCGTGGAAGTTCGAAGTAGCCTTATGAAGTCGTTAGTTGTTGTTAGTTCGAATTGGTGTCATTGCTCTGATACGTAACACTCGGGGGGATGAACGTTGCTTAATTTGTTGTAGTTGCTTAAATTGTTGAAGTTTATGAATAATGTGAATACTTGATCATGTTGATTATTGAAGTTGGTTTAGTTGAATAATTATGCTAAGTGAAGTTAAACAATATTAATAATTTTGTGAAATGTTTTGAGGTTGAATAAGAGATGTATTGTTGTTACTATTGAAGAATTATGATTATGTGGTTAGTTGATTAGTTGATTTAATTGAAACGTATTGTTATAAGTTCATCCATGATCTAAGTGTTATGTATCTGTATAATTGTGATTAAATGCACGTAGTTTTGCGTAGAAATTGTGACATACCTTTATGTTTATCTTTCCGCACTCTGATTTGAATAATATATGTTTGATAGATTTTGGGTGTTACACTTCAGATGTAGACCTTGATCATGATTATGACCATTAACACCCAAATCGGCATTTTGTGCCTCATTTTCAACACGTGGTTGTCCCTGATCATGATCATGATTGTTCCATCTATCGACGTTCATTGGTTCGAGTGGAGTAACGATGGAAGATTGAGTTATCAATTTTCTGCTAAATAAAAGAAGAAGCCATGGATGAGAACTCTGATCAAAACCTGTTATGCACAATTTATGCATGCAGGTAATGTAATGATGTATGATATGATCATTTCCAGGATGTTCCTGTAGTTTCTTATCAGGCATCAAACAATGAAAGCATAGTTGACAACAATAATCATTAGGATCGAACACACAATTAATTTTGAGAATCAACTGCCCGATGCATAGATGAAATAAAAATTTATACAAAATCCCGCAATCAAAGAGTCTTAATACAGACACAATGTCAAGAAAACCCCGTCCAACAATCCTGGAGGTGATTTGTAGCAACTTAAATACAAATAACATCAGATAATATTCTCATCAACTTCAAAACAGACTATTCGCGCTTTAAGCTCCTGAATCTCGGCCATCAACTTTGACATACGAATATCTTGTCCTCTGAGCATAGCATGTACCGCATATCCTTCGTTTATCGAAGTCTGCAACCGAGTCTTTAAATCTTCAACATCTTTGGAAAGAATTGCCATCTTTCTTTGTCGACCTTGGACTTCAGCTTCAAGCTCTTTCTTTTGTCGGAGAAACTCTTTAGCATCGAATTCTTCTCTGCGGAGTTGCTTCTTTAAGACTCGAATCTCTTCACCATGCTTGACTTTCAGTTTCCCATTAGCTATTTGCACATTTTTCAGCTTCTCTTGGACCCTATCAGACTCTTTGGTCAATTGATCGGAAGAAGAGGAGCTACCACCTTTGACTCTCTTAGTTTCTTCAAGTAAGCCATAAGCACTTAGAACTTGATCTTTTTGTTCGATCTCGACGGATAACCTCTTCTTATCTTGTAGAGAAAACACTAGATCCATGGCTTGGGCCTGCAGATGTGCTTTCAAAACTGAATTCTCCAGTTGGAGCTGCTTATAGCACTCAGTGCGCACAAAACCTGGTATAAAAATAACTAATGAAGAAGAGAAAGAGGCAAAATCTGATGCATGACCTCCAACCATAGAATAAGGCTGAGGATATAATGGTGCTTCCCTTTTGAATGGTAACAAAACCTTTGAGACTCAATCCTTCAACCATTTTACATAAGAATCGAGTGCATAGTTCGCCTTTTGACCAAAGAAAACCGTGCCCCTTCTGTGAATTAGGCGCCATGCAGCAACAATTCGCTTCAGCATAATCAGATCCTCCCCATTTGCAAAGAAAACACTTTCCGTCACCTGACGAACAATGGGTGATTCAGTCAAAGGATATCCTAATTGACGGCGAGCCAATGTAGGATTATAACTAATACAAACCTTAGATCCCATCAAAGGCGTGTTTGGAAACTCTCCACAACTAACAATGATCTCAGCTCCGCTCGACATTGTGTTCCATAAGATATCATATGATGTGAGTACAATGATCCGGCTTGACCACTTCATGGTTTTGGCATAATCAACAAATGCACCCCTCTTCGGCAAGTGTGTACTGAACCAACGATAAAGCAAAGGCATACAACAAGTAACACGCCCCTTTTTGCCATGGCGAGAGTGAATAGCATAATATGTGTCAGCCAAAATAGTAGGAATTGGATTGTCATTCATGAGTACGGAAATGGCAGCATCCACAAACTTCTCAATAGCGGGAAAAATCACCGTACCATAGATCATGGGAGCTAAGATAGTATTGAAGTTTCCCCAACAACCGTTCTTAGCAAATTCATCATCTTTGGATAAGAGAAAACCTAAAGGGAGCCTGCATGTGCAATCTTTCGAAATCCAATTGTCCCTCACTTCACTAACACGCAAATCAAGAGTATCTGGCACTTTGACAAAAGGCATACCACTTATGATATCAATACCCAAAAGGAAGGAGTAATCTCCAAGAGTAGGTGCTAACTGATAATCTTATAAAGTGAAACACCTGAGCTCGCTATCATAGAATTGAAGCAGAGATTGCATGGCGAAGAGCTCATAATCCTCCATCACTAACGACAATATGTTCCCATAATCCTTTATGAAATCTCTCTCAATCGGAGCTTCCACAAGAGCGCCTCTGGTTCTAACTTCAGAGATGTCAAATGAGCAGAAAGAATAAACGGAAGACTTCTTTAGAACCCCGATGTTGGTCTGGTTGTTGGTATCCATCTTGATGCGGACAATAACCACAAAAAGTCTTGGTAATGATATGCATGCAGAGTTATACAAATAACATATTTTTCTGACATTTATTTTAAGAAAATAAACATGATATGATGCAAGCACGTTATGCATGGATCATGGGTTTACTACTTCCATGACATTGATCAAACTGTTGTGCTGTTTCAGATCTGATTGAAGAAAACAGAGGTCACTGTCGAACGCCTAATCGAAAAAAAATTCGATAAAATATCGACTTAAATGAAAAATGAAATGAAGTCGCCACCGAGATTTATTTATTCCAAGAAGGAAAGGGGAAATATCGAATAAAACCCACGATTGAAAAGAATAAGACGGTCTACGAGATTTAAGAGATGCAGGTTCGGGAGTCGGTTATGCAAGGGGAAGGTATTAGCACCCCTCACATCCATCGTACTCGATGGTACCCATTTAGTTCAAAGTGTGTTTGTGTGTTAGTTTAAAAATTTTACGATCTTCTAAGGTTTTAAAGGAGAAAGAAAGAGAGAAGAAATGTTTTTATTATTTTTGCTCGCCTTTGGTCGTAAGACTTAGTGCCTACGTACTCCCTCGTGCAATGGGAAAGTCAGAGCGCCGTAGTTCGGCTAGAAAATGATTTTTTGTTGATTGATTTTAAATGAAAAGACAAGTCTATATTTTTTAAAGGAGAAGACTCGTCTAACACCCACAAGGTGTGATGAAGAATAAAGGACTACGCACCAACATGAGGGAGGGTTTGAGAACACCTCAAGTACTCAAGTGGAGAAGTCGAAAACCTTGGGAATAGAGGAAGAAACATCTCGATTATAAATGAATCATGTCTAATCTTGAAAAGGGTTTAAAGGTAAAAGGTGCTTGAACGCACAAAAGATATTGAATGAGTTATGGTTGATTTTAAGTTGTGGATGACAAGTATCAAAATATTAGGCTATCATCTAATGATTCGAATACTAGAAATTGGCGAGTGAGCTCAACCAATCATCTCTCATCCCAAAAATTTATTATGAAATAAGTGTTTCGAGTGAGATAAAATATTTAAATTATTGAGCTATCATCCAACAATCTAAAGACTTTAAATTCGATGAAACCGTCGGGATATCATCCAACAATTTAAACGAATGTCACTCCATAGTTTTAATGCGGATAGAAGTATTTAGTCTATTGGGCTATCATCCAACAACCTAAAGACTTCCAATTCAATTCAACCGTTGGGCTATCATCCAACAATTTAATTGAATACTGCTCTAGCTTTTTGACATGGATAGAAGTTTTATCTTATTGGGATATCATCCAACAATCTAAAGACTTCAAATTTTTTTAAACCATTAGGCTACCATCTAATGATTTAAACAAATTTCATCCAAGTTTATTATGAAAAACATTTTGAAAACAACTCGATGTTTGATCGAGGTTTGAGAAGAAGACTCGACATTGGATCGAGTTTTATTGAAAGTGTTTTAAATGCTTGGTGAATAGAGAAAGAAAGAATCAGGTTATGATCAACCAAGCCACAGGACTTGATCAATCTCGAGAGAATAGCCAAACCTATTCCCTACTATGGAACCCTTATGGAAATTAGAAGCTTGGTATGTGGACCAAGGCGAGAGATGGAGAAACGAATAATTGTGAATAGCAATGATATAGCAGGTAAAATCGATAAAGCCCATACAAGGTGGCCAACACAAGCATAAAGTGATTAAATTACATGTGTACTAGAAAAGTGGGCTAGTCTACTAAGACGACCAATTGGAACATTTGATCGAGATAGGCTCACTGTAAGAAGGCCCAGTGTAACTCCCCGTTTTATTTAATATTATATTATATTAATATTTTTGAGTTACCGTTTGACGATTGTTTTGGCGACGAGAATATTTAAATTAATCGATATATCTATTAATATATTTGACGATGTTTCGTTCGGTCCGATTTTTATTCCATTCGGTTCGGTAAAATATTATTCGGACCGATATTTAATTCCCCGAAATTATTTTAATTAATTGAATTAATAATATTATTAGATATTATTAGTATGTTAATTAATAAGAATAGATAGGGGTGTGAGGATTAATTGTGTAGAATTGGGTTTACACCCTTAGCTTGCTAGTAAGAAAATAACATTATAAACACTTTTCCTCATTTTCTTCCATTCCAACACCATAAGCCAAACATAGAAGCTTAGAGAGAAATAGAGGGTTTAGAAGAAGAAGAAGAAGAAGAGCAAGAGCAAGAGCAAGGTTTGGGGTTGTTGAATCATCAAGAATCATCCAAGCATTTGAGGTAAGGGGTTTGATTTTCCACTTCCTATAGTTAGGGTTTGATAGATATGTTGTGGATTTGAGATCAAAATTGATGTTGTGGGTTATGAGTTGTGTGTGTGATTTTTGGAATAAATTAGGAAAGTTGAGTTAGGAGTATTGATATAGGTGCTCTATAACCATGGCTAGTACGAATAAGTTGTAAGAATAAAAAATAAGAAAAACTATAAAATTAGAACACTGTCTACAAGCAAGCAAGCCATGGAAGAAGAACGATTGGAGGATGTAAAACAAGGGAGGCTCCCACCTCAAGTGAGGGGCGACCGTCCCACCTTCTAGGGCGTCCGCCTCCTGCCCTTTGAGGCCCTGGGACGTCCGTCCCTGCATGCTGGAAGGAGGAGAGTCGTTTTGCCATTTTTGCTGCTTTCTGTTTCATGTGTTTTCTGTTTTCCTGCATAATTATGTTACCTACATAATTATGCATTTTGTCTCTGTTTCTCTCCTTTTTCCTAATTCCACATAGTAATAGTTGGTATTAATGAAATATAATTAGGACATAAGTTAGCCGATTAAATTTGGAACCCGATTATGTTCGAATTTTCCAATTTCGGTAATTTCGGCGACGGAGCAAGTTGCTCCGAATTCAACAAAAATTGACGTGATAGCTAAGTTCGACGTGTAGAATGTAGTGGTGCGGTTAGTTTTTCGAAACTACCAGTTTTTACGAAATGACCCAACATAGGCCAAATTACGGTTAAATTGAATCGGATTGCGTTTTAGTCGATTTAAGACACGTATGGACAATTCAATTGCGATGTTGACAATTATGATTAATGTCGGTTATTAGGAATGGCTTTCGCGACGATTATTGATGTTTGACTATTTTTTCGTATTTCGAATTTGGTGAATAAATTGATAATGATGTGGTGTGATTAAACATGATGTTTGCGACGCTGTATTTATTAACGAATACTTGGTGATATGCGATATGATGATATGTTTATCTTGATGTGGATGAATATGACGACGTGGACTTTATGTCAATTTTGATGAGCGATGATGATTTTTTTGTTGTGTTGTTTTTATTGTCGAGTCACATACATTGCATTGGCGACGAGGGCTTTTATGCCAAGTGACGAGGGCTTTTATGCCAAAAGCGACGATGGGCTTTATGCCAAATGTCCCTAATTATGGACAAAGCGACGGGTACCACATGCATAACATAGTCGTGTCTCATGGAGTCGGTTATGTTTATGTTTGAGTTGTTTGGCGTTGGATTTTAATTGATGGATGATGTTGAATTGCGATGATATATGATGCTTTGTTTGATGATGATCTTTATGATGAACATGAAATGAATATGACTTGATAAATTCATGATAACTATGCGATGAATATAAATGATAAGTTTTGCGATGATTTGACTTTGACGAAACGCTTAATGCAAATATGATGTGATGATGTTGGTGACAATGGGCTTTTATGCAAAAAAGTGATGATGGGTTTTAGTCAATTTTTGATGATTTTGTTTATGTTGTGTTGTTATATTTGATTGGCCTGAAAACTATGGCAACCATGATGGGGGTTATACTCCAAAGTTTTGTTGCTTATGTTATTAGCATTGTTTGATGTTGTTTTTTATGATTGTCGTGTTCATTAGTGACGTATTGACTTGTGATGATTTCGTGGTGATGAAAGCTTATGTGTTGTTGTGATGATTTATGTCGATGAGGTTATGATGATTAAAGTAAGTGAGATTTGGATATGTGTTGGAATGCACTTAATAACCTATATCTTTTATGATTCCAAAACTATATATATGTTATCATGCCTTTAATTATATGTTTTGGAGTATCTCACCCTTTACTTGTTTCTCCGTTACCTTTATACTGGTAACGTGCAGGTTATGAAGATGGAGATTATAGTTGCTATTAGTCAAGTCGGTGTCGCTCTGATACGTAGCACTCGGGGGGAATATTTGTGTTGTCTTGTTGTTGTTCTTTTGTTGTCATTCCTTTTGTGAATAAGAATCATACTTTATAAAAAAATGATTTGATGAGGAGGTTTAATAAAGATGGTGTTTTAATTTCTAAGATTCAATTTATGATTTCTGAGGATGCTATGTATCCGAGATTTATACTTTAAAGCAAACTGTTTAAAGTGTTTTGGTTTTGAAGGTGTGACGCCTAAGTATTGAATTTATGAAATTTTAAATTACTCTGATTTTTGCATATAAAACTTTGGGTGATATTGGGGTGTTACACGCAGGATCAAGCGTACATGTGTGCATGTGTGGTCATCGTGACACTTCTAAGCTTTGTCGATTTACGGGTTTAAAATGATTTACAATTATTAGTTTAAAAAGGATATTTTTTTGGTTTTGTGTATGTGACAGTTAAATTGAAATAAAATAAATGTGAATTAGATAATTATTACAAGATTTTTTTTTGGGAGAGGGATACATCGATTACAAATGGGGATTAAACGGTAAAATAAAATAGAAAGCGGTAAATTAATTACAACACAACAAGGGGATTGGGATACATTTTTCCGAGTGGGGATAAATTAAAATTAAAGAGAAAACAGTAAATTGATTATGTTAAAAGCATACAAACATAAATTAAATGCGGAGAAACTTAAATATCGATTATTGACCATTTATATTTTAATAGATTAGAATAAATTATAGAAATTAATTCTAAGAAATTGCTATACGAAGAAAATTACTGTAATATAATTCAAACTTATTTACGAATGAATAGATAAAGTATAATAATAAAAGTAATATGTATATAGTATATATTTACATTACCAAACATAAAAATAATATGTATAATTATACTTACAATACTAAATATAATAATAATATTATTATTATGTATAATTAAATTTACAGTATAAGAAATAAAATGCTAAGTATTTTAGATACACATTACTAAATATTAAATAGTAACATAGATATAAATAACAGTATATATAAAAAAATGTGTATAGATGCAACAATATAAAATGTATTCTGGGACAATTCATGTACATCTTCACAAATAACGAATTGGTTAGTAGCATAAACTGTATAAAAAAATGAAATGAAATTGCAATAAATCGAAAAATTGTTAGTAAACAAGGTATAAAATCGAAACGAAATTAGTGTGATACATGCACGAACCAAAATGACACTCGTATGAATTATGCATAAATCAAGAAACAAACAACTGAGTATTCAAGTATTTCGATAAACAAGAAACACGATTACAAAGCATGTTATAATCAATAAAACCAAAAACGGGCAGCAACTATTCACTCAACTATACTTGAAATAAAATAACTTTTTTACACAAATTAGCTCAAAATAAACGATATATTGCCCTCAAAGTTCCTCGGTTAGATGTACACGCGAAATAACGCAGTATTATCGTTAAACCATCATCGAAACTAAACAAATAAATACCAATTACCACTTCAATTGAAATAAAAAATGATGATCACACAAAACGCGGTGTCCCAACATGTTTCTCGGTTAGATTTACACGCGAGTAACGCGGTATTATCATTAAACCATCATTGAAACTATTCTTGAATATTATTCAAACACAAACTACAATCGAAATTAAAATAAAAACAAGATGATATCCTAATGGTTTCTCGGTTAAATCGTACGCGAATAAATGCGACATCGATATCAAACCTTCATTGAAACCGATATGGAATCTTCGTATCAAATACTCGTCATAAACCAAACTGAATACTCCAAATGTATGTGTCCATACGATTTTCGAAACCAAATTGAATTCAAGCTTCGAAATGCAACACAATAGGAAATGTAACATAACATATATCCTTAGTTTTCTCGGTTGTATTAGACGCGAATAAACACATCATCGATACTAAACCATCATCGAAACCAAAAACATGGATATCAACACTTTAGCAACACAAAATCTAAAGACTTAATTGTTTTTAGATATCTGCAGCATTAACCTTATAACTGGATACGAAACCTATCACAATCGAAATCAAGACCTACAAAAACTAAACAAAACAAAATATTGTACGCTGCCAGGATACCAATACGAATTAAACCGAACATTTTTTCACAAAATTTTCAATATAGAAATCCATAAGTAAAAATGCTAGAATCATCAGAGTTTGTTTAACAACATGATAATTCAAACAAGCTAAAAAATTGAAGATTTAACGAAAATGCCGACGTTAAGCTGCTGCTTGCAGAAGTTCAGTGTTGTTGAGATCGAAAGAAACCGAACGGAAGGCTGAAGGAGACAGCAAGAACGGAAGTTTGTTCCGATTGAGTTAAGCAGCGAGACCTGGCAGTTCAGTGGCGCTGGAGGAAGGGAGCGGCAACGGGTGTTTCCGGTTGACAGAGGGACGAACGAAGGTGGTTTGGTGAGACGTAGAAGATTCACGGAGGGAGTGTGGGTCATGGCTGGTGGAGAGGTTGTTGGGAGAGTAACCAGGGAGTACGGTACCGAGTAACAGTGATAAGGGTGATGGAAACAGATGGAGTAAGGAGATGGAGCAGTGGTGGAGTATGGCAGCTGCTGGTTTGTTGAACAGGAACAGAGGCGGCTGTTGGAGGCAGAAGGAGGATGTGTGGAGTGAAGGGACAGTGTCGCGGTTTATGGAGTTTACGAAGGGGTGAAAAGCTAAGCGGGTTACGGCTGGAGAGTAAAGGGAATAGTGAGAATGGAGTTACAGCGGAAGTTTCGGTGAGTTCCGGCGATTTGAAGGTGAGAAACAGATGATGAAGCTGTTGTTGTGAGTTGGTTGTTTCCGGAAGTGTGGAGGGTGTTTATGGATGTTGGGTAGTGGTATCGCAACTGAGAGAGTGATGAGGAGATGTTATACGGAGGGTAAGGTGAATGGAAAGAATGAGGAATATGTGATGGAAGCAGCGGCGGGAGCTGGTGGGAGACAGAAGGGCTTTTTCTTTGTCTGTGTTTTTTTTCTTTTTCTGATTTGGCCTCCCTCTGTTATTTCCGTTTTCCTCTCTCCTTGCCACAGTAACACACACATGTATATATAACATAAATTAGGTTTTAGACAATTTTTTACAAATGCCAAAAATGCCCTTCATGATTAAATGGGTCACAAAAATGGGTCACTTAAAAAATAACAGGCCCAAAAGTATTTTTGTTTGATTTTTTGAGATAAAAATTGGACATCTAAAATTGTCAAAAAATGGTAAAAGTTCGGACAATAAATTACCCGGAAAATAAAATGAGTACATTAAAATAAACTACGAATCTCGAAGATTAAAGAAAAATTATCAGAATGTTCAAAATCGAAATAAAATGATAATAAAGAATACCAGGTTGTAAAATACTTACAGTTAAAATCGAGTCTTCAAACTGTATCGAAAAATTAGGGAGAACACATTTTTATGATTTACAGGATACGTAAATTTATATAACAGTGAGTAAAAGATGAAAATTTGAAATATTTCCCCCGCTAATATTCGCACAGCGTCGAATCGCTTTGAACAGTCTGTTTATAAAACCGAAATATCGATATCATCGACATATAAATAATTTAAAACAATACAATAAACATACAGAGAGGTAAAAATAAATGAAGTGAAATAACGGGTATTTTTATAACTAAAAATGATGCGAATATCGATTTAGATTGACTTTCGATTAGTTTAAATACGATGAAATGATGCATATGCAATGAGTAAATGACTGATTTTTGTAAATATAAATACAATGCAAATAGAAAAATAGCAAGGTAAAATTTGGGGTGCAACAGTCACGGACAGAGTAACGGCTAGAAAACCACTGAATGGAACCATAGTTGTTGCACCCCAAAATTCTCCCTCTTTATTTTTTAATAAATAATTGGCTTATACTTAAGCAATAGGTGCATTACATGCATATCATCTGTGCATTAACCATGGGATCGAGATTTTCCAATTATGAGAGTATACACGGTTCTGAAGAAGAGGTTTGATTCTCAAAAGTTGAATATCCGAGGTTCCGTTATTTCAAGTGTCATCTCAATATACAAGATGTGTGCATCTAGAAGCTTCTGATTATCTCTCGAGAATCAAGGTTTCGGAGTTTCTGATTTCCTCTCATGTGGGTATCGATTAAGGTTTTCGAGCAAGAGCAGGTCGTGGTCGAATATTTGAGCCCGAAATGATTATATGGTATTTTGTGAGTCTTGAAGCATCCGCATATGGCTTATCGATCCACGCGATTCATCAGAAAATTAAGAGCAGACAGATAAAAGCATATTTGAGTAAGCATATTGAAAAGTTGATGAAAAGTCAAAGTTTAACCGAGTGGAATTTCTGGTCAAAATTATTGTCAAGGGTCGACATTTGAAAAATGTGATCATTTGTTGAGAAAACTCGGAAAAATCGGATAAAAACAAGATTTGTTGCAATTTAAGTAATCTTGGACTTAGAAATTTTTTCTAAGTTTTGAGAACTATATGTTCCCGGAGCCATATTGTCTACTCTCTATCTCACTCCTCTATGGTCGAAAGTTTGTGAACGGGTAATTGTTGGAAAGAGTGTATTTTGTACTCCGAATTTGTCCTTGTGAAGATTTCTCCAAAAATGCCCGGATTTCGAGTTATGCCAAATTTTAATATTCATAACTTTTGAAGTTCATACTTACTGAAATTGTGAGTTTGTTTTCAACATGTTCAAGTGCTCAACTTCGGAAGTATTTTACACGTGTTTCCAAGCATCGTTTCGTGTCGAGCTCAAAATCAAAGTTGTTCACTTTGTGACAATGCACAACTTTGTTGAAGAAATTGAATCCATTCGGGACTCGGATCAAAATTTACGAGGCTCGGAAGTTATGAATTCATCATGTGTGCAAAGTCCAACACTTAGTGAAATTTCATTGAAGTTTTCACAAGGTCGGTTGACGACTTCGGATTCGATTTTCATATAGTTCGTAGGTCTGTTTCAGAAAATGCTTAAAAAGAAAGTTATTCATCTCACTGCATTCTACAACTTTGTTGAAGGGATCAAATTTATTCGGGATTCGTATCGAAAGTTATGAGACCTGGAAGTTATGAATTCATCCTGTTTACAATATTCAAATAATAGTTGTGTGCACGTTTGAGGTTATTTTTCTCATTGATTCGATCGCCACACGGAAAAACTCTGAACATGAAAGTTGGAGTTTGTTACATCCTCTATACGTTTTGTTCAGGAATCGTGTCGTTTCGATCGTCGCAGCAAAAGTTATGATTCTCTGAAGTTATGAATTTATCATGGCGACGTGGTCAGGACGACAACTTTGGGTTTGATTTTCTCATAGCTATCGGCTCCGCATCGAAAAAATTTCATCTACAAATTTGTATATTTTGCGGCTATCTTGAACTTTTCCGAAGAAGTCGAATCCATTCGGGATTCGGATCGGAAGTTGTGGAGCTCGAAAGTTATGAGTTTGTCATGTTCACCATATTCAACACTTAGAAATATTTTGAAGTGTTTGTTTCTATGGTCAAGATGACGGCTTTGGGTTCAATTTTCTCATAGCTATTGACTCTGTATCAGAAAATGCTTAACTACAAAGTTGTTCACTTCGCGGCGATCTCGAACATTGTAGAAGAGATCAATTTTGATTCGGGCCACGGATCGAGAGTTATAGGGCTTTAAACTCCAAGGAAAACTTTCAGTAAGCTTTTGGCGACAATGTCGTTAATTTGTCAATTATGATTTCTAATCTTAGAGACCGATTTAAGGCGTGCTACAGACATCAAATCAGAAAACTTTCAACACGAAAGTTGTTCACGAAAATTTATTCTCCGACTTTGATCTTTGTACTTTTTTCCAAAGAGCGTTATATTTTGATTTATCGAGCGCAAAAGGAATGTACATGAGGAGACACAAATGAGATGCTTATTTTCCATATTGGCCAAACAAAAGCACGCTGGCAAGCATTATGGTGCAGATTGGCTGAAATTTTCAAAGAAAAGAAATGACTCTTGCTGCTTTCGGGATAATAACAACACTCTCTTTACTCTCTCGCTCCCTCACGCCGCCACCTCTTCATTCTCTCCACCCTTGTTCACACCTCCATAACCGCCATGCCATAAAAGAAAAATGTAGTGATAACAAACTCTTCACTGGCTGTAACTGTTTCTAACCACCTTCTTCACTCTCCTTTCCATTCACTCTCTCGCTCCCTCACCATAACAACCTTCTCTTCCACCTCTAACAAACTACCCAAGAAAACTCTCTCGAACACAACTTCATCTCACCACTAACCTCACCTCCATCCTCCATTCACATCCTCTTCATCAACACAACAAGAAAACACCGTAACTATTCCTCTAATTCACTGCCCTTTTCCTCCATAACCAACTCGAGGAAGTTACAGAGAAACGGATACGAGCCATAACCACACTATCACCTTCCTTCTTCATCTTCGAGTTCGAACACCTTCAAGAATATCTCACTATAATCACTCTGTAAACGCAATTACGACAATAACGTGATTTTTTCTAGTTTTCTCAACTCCAAAGAAATTCAGAATGGGATCGCGACAAGCTTCGAAGTTGTTATGGAATCGACACTAGAATTGAAGCAGTTTGGATTTCTATTCATCATTTTGAAGATCGATAGGAGGCCTGTAGAGTTTTTTGAAGAATCCAAAATTTCATGTGAATCTTCGAAAGCTGAGTTATTCGATTCTGTATCACCATGATAGTCTCGTTTATTGCGTCTGTGAGTTTTACACAACCGAAGGCGAGAGTTAGGTTCGATAGTGGAAACATATACGTTATAGCATTTTCCAGATCTTGATTTTTGATTCAGTTTTCTCTTTGTTAGAACAAATCTTAGGCCAAACTAAGCTCGGATCTGTAATTTGCGTGGGATTTTGCATAAGATAATGGTGTTTTGTTAATTTTTACGATGATTTCGTGTTTCCGACCGACGTTCCTCCCGAAGAAGGCGATCGGAAAGGATCAGTTCCCGACTCTCCTTGTCGTAAACCAGCCCTAAGCGTGGCTTCTTCCATGTGGTTCATGCATTTTTCCCGTCGACCTATCCCATCTCGCCCGTGTCATTTTCCTTTTAAATAAAAAATATGAATAATTTAATTTAAGCTGACCAATTGATAATGTCACATGGCATAATATAAAAACGTGACATTATGTAAAAATCTGAATAAAAAACTGATATTAAAAAAAGGGGCTTGTTGGATAAGAAAAAATGAGATCCTGAACCGGGCCTTAGAGCATTCAAGTTCATATCCCCTGTGTTTCAGGCCCAGGCGCCATTATAGTGCAAATTAGTTCAATCATACAATTCAGTTTTACACCTCCCATGCTCATGCTTCATAATGTCTATACTTAGTCGATTTTGCTTCCGATTTCGATTATTTCGACTTGTAAAAAATACATAAAAATAGGTTCCTAACTTTTTAACATCTTAGTATATTTTAAATATTTTTTGTGAATTTTTAATAATCAATTTCCATTAATTTTTAATCAATTTTTGATAATGTGTTTAGAAACGATTTCTCCATGATACTGTGCATATTTCGATGTGGTTTTCGACCGTTTCTTGACAATAAAAATCTGAATAAAATGGTTCCTGATACTTTAGAACTTTTAGAGTTTTATCACATTTTTTGGGATTTTTTTTTGTAATTAAATTTTGATCCCGTTTTAATTGTTTTCGATATCATGTTTAGAAGTAATTTTTCCCATAACACTCAGCATTTTGATGCGATTTTTACTTGTTTCTGTCATACCCCAAAATTTGCCCTCTTACTTCTCAAGGCATTTCATACATTCATACTTAAGGATTCCTCAAGGGTTGATTAGACAAACCCTCTCCTAGACAATCAACCCAAACTAGGGTTTGGCTATCCTCAGATCCAGATGGATTTCCAACATCTCCAATGGTCATCATGCCTCCTCATATTCTTCAAAGAATCTCCATGTCAAGTTTCAAGCCTTACAAGTCAAGTTTCCTCAAACAATTGCTCAGATGGTTGAAAATCAATTGTATTAGACAAAACATCAACTGTGGTCAACATACAGTCAAACTTCATGATTTTTGGTCAACATCCATATTTTGAAGTGATATTCATCATTTGATCAAGGGTTGATCATGATTCATCAAGAAAACTCAAGATTTGATCAAAAGTCAAACTTTCCAAATTAGGGTTTTCTAGAGAAAAGTCAACTGAACTTTGACTGAGCATAACTTTCTCATACTTTATCAGAAATTTTTTCACTACCTCTCATTTTGAAGAGAATTCAATTCTCTACATCTTCATGTCTCACAAGCATGGTCAAAAAATGCTTCATTTTGAAGAAATGGGTCAAAACATTACAAGTCCCTTTCAAAGTCAACAAAAAGTCAACTTTTTGTAATGCAGTGTTATTGAGCATGGAAACTCCAATTGAGATGAAACAAAAGAGGTTGTTTAGAGGACATCTAGAGCTTTCTAAAAAGTCCAAGAACACTCCAAAATGTTGAAAATTGAACAAAATACACCTTGTACAAGTTTGGCATTTTTGAAGAATTGCACAAAGAAAAATATCTGACAAAATCCAATTTTTTCCAAATGGGCCTAAAATTTTATGATCCAAACTTGATCATAAAATTATTTGAGACCTCTTGATGCCTTGCCACGACCACCTTTTATTTTTTTGATTTATTTTTGAATTTAAAAGCATTTAATTCAAATTTAAATTAAATAAAATATGGAAACAAGGTATAATTTGAATTTGATTGGTTTTTTATCAAGCTTGGGGACCAAGAAAGCCCACACAACCTGCCAAATTCGTGCTAGCTCATGCAAGGGAAGAAAAATCAAATTTTTGAAAAGATTTGATTTGAATTTAAAGAGAAATATTTTTGCATTGAAGAGTGTATCTTTTTTCATTCTTTTTGCTCCAATCTTTCAGTGTATAAATACCTATCACATTCACAAGGACCGAGGACGAAACCCTAGCCCTTGGAAGCAAACCTATTTTCTCAAAAAATTCACAAAGTTGGCAAAAATTGTATTCCATATTCCAGCAACTTTCAGCCAAAACCAAGCCTTCCATTGTGTTCCTGAGGTAATTTGGAGTAAGTACACATCATTATCCATGGTTGAAACTGCATGAATCGAGCTATACATGAACATACATATTCATAATTGTCTTGAAATCGAATTTTTATTATCTGCTTGTTTTAATCAAAACTAATCGTTCTAATGTGTTCATGAGATGCTATAGACTGGGTCTGGGCCATCGCTCTCAAGCTTGAACGTCCAGAACTCGATTTTCCATGTTTAGGGTTTTTCAAACTGTTAGCTTCGAACCAGCTTATCCAGGAACTTTCAGGAAAAATAACACCACCATTGAACTCGCAATGGTCGATTTCGGGGGGTAGGGTATCCCTTTGCCATTTATTTGTCGTATTTTGCAGGTTTGGAAATTTGATTGATCGGAGAAGTTGACCGGAGCTAGGGCTCCGGCGTCGTTGATTGCGTTGAATCTGGCGAGGCATGCGTGGCGCGTTCGAGGCTTCTGATTCGTCCATCCATTCCAGCTGGGGTCCACGCGTGTTGACTGTGTTTGAATTCCAACTTATGACACGTATTCACTTATAAACCACTGATTCCAGATTCCAAACATCAAGTACACTTGGCTCAGATGGCAAGCAGGCGTGTGATTTTCCCAGTGGGCACGAGTTCGATTCCTGGCGTGGTCACTTTCTTTTTTGCTCATTTCAAAACTAACTTTTCTATTTTCTATTTTTCTTAATATTTTCATCTTAATTTAATTAATCTTTAAACAATTTTCTCATGCATTTAAAAAACACCAAAAATATTTTCCTTTTGCATTTTAATCAGAAAAATGTTTATTTAATTTTTGACATTAAAATTAATATTTTTGCATGCATATTTTAATTAATTGCTAATTAATCATTAAATTGACTTTTAATTGTTTTTAATTACCGAAATCGATTCAAAAAATTATCAAAAAATTATCTTATCATCTTATTGTCATTACTAACCTAAAACTTTTTTCCTCATTCAAAAATCATGTTCTTACTAACATTTTTCCTCTTATGCAATTTTCTCGTATTTTCCGATTATGTATCTACTTATAGGTTGTAACGTTTCGGACGATTTTTCTTGCTTTTCTTTTCAATATTATGTAACTGCCTATGGGATGTAATAGTTTAATTAGGACTTTTATTTTCCGCACTCCTATTATGTAACTGCCCCAAAGCCATGTAATAGCGTAGGACTTTATCTTTCCGCACTTTACTTTCCGTAATTTATTTTTCGCACCCTATAAACTGTTAGTAATTAGGCGTGTATGGCAAGATAAAATTGGACATAGATCACTCATAATTTCAAGATAACATATATCTGAATTTGACACACTCTCTTCACACATGCACCCCTTAGGGTAATTCTCTCTCGTTGCCTTTCGATTAAATGGTCAAGTCCTTCGAACGTAGAGGTATCCTAGCACCGTTGCCTACAACATATCATCATAGTCCCTTCGATACAAAGATCATAGACCCACGATGTCGCCTACGAAAACATGGTCTCGTCCCTCGATTGTTGCCTATGAAAAGTGATGATCGTCCCTTCGAATGTGCTAGGATACTTCCTACAAGTTGCCTTCTATGACCATCCGATGTCCCTTCGAATGTCGCTTTACATCCAACGAATAGGGTTACCTACCAACTAATGGTATGGATAGCGTTATTCTAAAGGAACGTAAAATAACACGAAAACGACCATTCTGAGTAGGTAATAAGACTTTTAGTTGCTTGCTCTATCAAAATACTTTTCACACCCCACACTTTTGTCAAAGTTCAAATTCTTTTCAAAACAAAACATTTCTGAACACTTTGTATACATTCCTACATGAATCATTACAAAGTCAAAGCGAAATGCCTTTTCAAAACATTTTTGTCAAACATATAGAAAGCACTTTTTTTGAAAATGATCTAAGAGAAACTAAGAGCCCGTAGATAACTACGGATGGAAAGGGGTGCTAATACCTTCCCTTTTCATAACCTTCTCCCTTACTCAGAATCTAACGAAGGTATTTTCCTGTTCTTTTCACCTTTCCTTAATTGGATAAAAGAAAAGTCGGTGGCGACTCTTGCTATCTGCAACATTTGCGATAAAAAGCAAAACAAATTCCCAAAGTCAGTTCACCGTATTACAGAACTGGCGACTCTGCCGGGGAGACACCCTAAAGAGAGAATACCTTAGGGATTTCTAGATCATTTTTACTGTTTTCTGTTTGACTTGCTTGCTTGCTTTATCTTTAAGGGTTGCTTGTGTATTATACTTGTGGGGGATCCTACACCCGGATCCAGGTTCCCTTAGGTAAGTAGCAATAGATCGTCGCGACCGTTAGGCGTATACCGAAACGGTCAACATGATGGCTACGTTAGTGTGACATTTTGGATGTCCTGATACTCTTCATTTCCAAGTTGAGGATAGTATTTATCTTATGCGTGGTGTCATCAGCACTAACTCAACTTTTAGAACCCTAATTGACCCATCTTGGCCATTAGAAGGTAGTGAGATGGCCGGCTTTGGTGCAGACTAAGGTTGGCTTATACTCGATGCTACGCTCATTAAGATCAGACTTTTGGGATATTTTCGGTCGACCACTTGATAGTCGTATTGAAATAAACGCCTACGAGAAAGATCAATGATATGAGATTCCTAGAACCCGGTTACTATTATAGGACAGGATGAACCAACTCAAACTTTTGGTAGGGTAATCACCTATACTTCATGCAAGCCTTAAACCTAGGGCTATTGTGTGAATTGTTTGTGCGTGCTAAACATGACATCATCATATTGGATATCATTTCTAACTATTTCAAGGACCTAGGGATTTATCTTTGCTCTATTTTGTAGGTATTATGGCTTTTAGAAAGACTATCCGAATCAACTTCATGGGTATACCTTCTCAGCTCAAAGAATTGGTTTCAGAAATTCCTAATCATGCTCAGTTTGTCAAAAGACATGGTTATCTGCTTGACTTGGTTATCTCCGGTTTTGAAGAAGATATGATGCACGTCCTATTCCAGTTCTTCGATCTGAAACACCATTGCTTTACATTCCCAGATTATTAGTTCGTTCCTACCTTGGAAGAGTTCTCTAAGCTACTTGGGATACCTATTCTTGACCAAATGCCATTCACCGGTTTAGAAAAAGTTCCTAAGTACGAAGACATTGCGTCAGCGCTACATCTAAAGCGCTCAGATATTGAAGCCAATTGGGAAACAAGAAGCGGAGTTAAGGGTTTACTTGCTAAGTTCCTGATAAAGAAAGCCCGAGAATTCCTCAAAGCTATGAGTTTCCGTGCATTTGAAGACATTGTGGCCTTGCTAATCTATGGTTTGGTTCTATTCCCTAACTCGGATCAATTCATAGATGTCAACGCCATCAAGATATTCCTCACTCGCAATCCTGTGCCTACCCTACTTGGAGACATCCTACATTCTCTCCACACTCGTACCATCAAAAGACAAGGAAATCTCATGTGTTGCATACCGTTACTTTCCAGGTGGTTTATTTCGCACCTTCCTCCATCAGTATTGAAGAACGAGCAAAGATTGAAGTGGTCTCAAAAGACTAATGTCACTCTCCCATTCAGATATCCGTTGGTGTCTTTTCTCTCAAAAGGACTTCACATTCATTGAGCGTTGTGGAGAATTCCCTAATGTACCACTCCTTGGCATAAGGGGAGGTATTAATTACAACCCTTCTTTAGCTCTACGTCAGTTTGGTTATGCTCGAAGAGATGGTCCTCATGATATGCTTCTCCAAGACACTGTGTTCGACTACAACTACGATCTCCAGAATTACCGATGAAGGTTTATACACACGCTTGGGGCATGGTAAAGAAGACTGATACCAAGACTTTGGGACACCAAAACTCCATTCCTTGGGAGCCTTACCTCAAATGGGTGCGAGCTCAAGCTCAAAACCTCATGATGCCATTCACGCCTGTTCTACCAGTAATTATGGAACTTGTTGCTATAGGTGACGTACCCTATACTGTTCTCCATCTCGATATGCCTACTGATTTTGAAGACTTGAAGAGATCCTGGATTTAGCTTAAAGAAGAAAGGGGTACATTTGAAGCTCAGTGCTATGCAAGCGAGAAGAAGGTACTAGAGTTGACCAAACTACTTCACGAGGAGCGGAACATCAACGCCTACCTCGGCACCAAGAGGAAGCGCCCATGGGAGACTTAGAGCTTTAGGATTTTTTTATTTTATTTTTCTGAATTATCTTTTGTACTTAAAAAGAAAAATAATAAAAAAGAACTAATAAATGTTTGTTCGTGCTTGTTTAACAAATTTAAATTCCTAAGGTCCTTGAAAAATTGCATTGCATTCGCATAAACATCAAGGCATAACATTTCATAACAGGTACATTGAAGATTGGTTTTCTCATTTTCTCGCTATTTATTTTAGCAAAAATGGCTCTTGAACAGATTGTCAAAGATCTTCAGGCTCAGAATGCTCAGTTCCAGGAGATGTTCTCAACATGGGAAGACGTCACAAAGATGGTCCTAAGGTGGTTAGCAGGATTAAGTTCTCAGAGGGGAGTGTCAAGACTGAGGGAAGTGTCAAGGGCAACGAAGAAGACCAGCGCGAGCCTGAGAAGAAGGAAGAAGATTATGAGAATGATCAGTATTCCTATGAGGACGACAAATACAAGCAACTTGAAGACCGTCTGAATGCTGTGGAAAATCTGAAAATGTTAGGGCTGAATTTTGATGATCTAAGTCTTGTCCCTGGAGTGGTGATTCCTCCCAAGTTCAAAGTTCCTACTTTTGCCAAGTATGATGGCATTTCTTGTCCGAAGCTGCATTTGAAGTCCTACATTCAGAAGATCAACCCCCACACTGATGACAGAAAGTTGTGGATGCACTATTTCCAAGAGAGTTTGTCCGGAACTCAATTGGAGTGGTATTATCAGCTAGAGATTGACCATATCCGTGCTTGGAGTGACTTAGCGGATGCTTTCTACAGGCAATATGAGTACAATGCTGAATTGGCACCCACTCACATGCAAATACAAATCATGTATATGGGTCGTGATGAGAAGTTCAAAGAGTATGCTCAGAAGTGGAGAGATCTAGCAGGCCGAGTTCAACCACCCTTGTCCAATAGGGAATTGGTTGATATGTTTATGGGAACACTGACAGATTCTTTAAATCATCTGATTGGAAACTCTTCAGCCGGGTTCACCGAGCTGATACTTACAGGAGAGCGTATCAAAGCTGGTATCAAGAGCTGAAAGATTCAGGTAGAGTCGTCATCAAATGCTGCGAAGAGATCTTTTGGTGGTAAGAAAGCCCGATCTTTGTGTATGTCGAAAAGCCGATCCAAGACCGATCGTGCTCAATACTGTAGGCGGTTGTGATCTCCATTCCTACATCGGCAACCTCGGTGAGACAACACGTGCGAGCAGCGCCACAAAGGCAGTTCTGAAGATCAACATGCCATTGTCGCAAGCCTTGCAACACATGTTGAAAGCAGAGCTGATTACCTTGAGGGATCCTCCTCAAAACATCAACACTTGTTCTCCGAGATACAATCCTAATGCTAAGTGTGCTTACCACTCCAACAGCCCAGGGCACGACACTGACAACTGTTGGGCTTTGAAGAACAAAATTCAAGACATGATTGAAGCTAAACAGATTGAGTTTGATCCTCCTGTTGAGACTCCGAATGTGATCAACGCGCCTATGCCTAACCATGACAAAAGTTCCAATGCTATTGGCGAGAACTCTTATGTTTTCAATATAGATGACTTGACCATTCCTCTGATGACTGTTAAGAAGAATTTGCTACAAGCCAGTGTCAATCCAAGATGCCCAGAGAATTGTCATTGGTGCCCATCTGCACCAGACGGTTGTGCTTGGTTGAGAAGACGTATTCGATTGCATGATGGATAACCAAGTACTATTTAAAGCCATCACATGGAGAATCGTGTGAAGACATGTCTAAGAAACTGAAGATCGAAGATGTGAGTGAAACCGTGCCAGAAGTATGGGATACCTTGGGGCAGCCAAGTGGGAAGTTTGATTACATGGTGAAGTATACTGTTCCTGAAAGCTACAAAATTCCCATTGAAGATGTTAAGGAGACCGGATGGGGAGACGATTTCCCAGAAGACTATGCTGATGTTAACACAATAAGGATTTCCTCTACTGATCCTATGCCTAGAGTGGCACCTCTCATCATTACTTCTACCAGACCAGTTCCATACTCCTCTAACAAAGCTATACCTTGGAATTATGGAGCTGAGGTTTATTATCATGGCGTCAAGCAAGACCCTCTGACCATCGAGGATCTTACAGTTGAAGCTTCCATTCTTGACATTGACAACATCACCGGATCAAGTAAGGTGACCAGAACCGGAAGAGTGTTCTCTCCAGAGATCTCTCCTCCAAAGGACATTACGACTCCAGCTCGCATTCCAGCTATTCAACGGTTCCGAAGCTAGAGGAAAGAACCGAACTCATCCCGCTCGATCGAAGTACCAAAGGAAGTTCAAGACACCTCCAACAAGAAATGGAGAAATTCGAAGATTATCAAGAAGAGTGACTACAATGTTGTGGATTAGTTGGGAGACTCCGTCCAAGATCTCCATGCTTTCTGCTCTTGTGCTCGAGGCTCATGCTAAAGCCTTGGTGAAGTTTCAAGAATGCTCACGCTGCAAGACACTACTACCGATCAATTTGAAGTTTGTATAGCTAGCCTAGCTGCCAACAACGGCCTAGGCTTCTCTAATGATGATTTGACTTCTGCCAGAAAGAAACACAACAAAGCCTTGCACATCTCTGTCGAATGCAAGGGTATTACATTGTCTCATGTCTTGGTTGATATTGGTTCTGCTCTGAACATCCTACCGAAGACTGCTTTTGATCGACTTGATGTTGAAGGATTGGTCTTGAAGCCCAGTGACATAATTGTGAGAGCTTTTGATGGTTCTAAGCGAACAGTACTTGGAGAGCTCATTCTGCCTGTTAAAGTCGGTTCCCAGACTTTTGACTCTACTTTCTTTGTCATGGACATCCGTCCGACTTACTCTTGCCTACTTGGGCCCTTGGATACATGGGGCGATACCTCTACCTTACATCAGAGGCTGAAATACCGGTGAAGGGGAAAGTTGTTACAGTATGCGGTGAAGAAGAATATATGGTCAGTCATCTACAATCATTTAGATACCTCGAGATGGAAGGAGAATTCCTCGAGACTCCCTGTCAAGCTTTCGAAATAGTTCCAAGGGTCATGCCTGTTAACTGTCCCGTCACTCCTGAAGCTACACAAGTTCCGCCTAGGATGGCTTCGCTGAAGGATGCTCAAGCTGCAGTTGAAGAAGGAGGTACTACTATTTGGGGGCAGCTCCCTGAACTTCCTTTCAAATATGACAAGACTGGTTTAGGCTTCACCATCAAAGGTCAGAAGATGATATGCCGCGAACGTGCCGGCCAACCTCCCTTTCGCATCAGCCAGAATGGAGTCCATACTATAGAAGACAACGACTTCAACATCAGCAAGTGGATCTTTCCAACTCCCGACAACGGACTCAGCAATTAGAAGACTGAAGACATCATACCAATCTCCTTTAGACAGGAGTAATTGCTTTTGTTTTCTGTTTTTCTTTTCGTTTTCTATGATTTGAACAATAAACTTTAAAGCCTAGTGCCTTGCCCGGGGGCATCATGGCTCGTTTGTGAGGGTTATTATCTGTCATTTGCATATTTTCATTCAATAAAATCGTTGGACTTTTGCATTTAAATGTTGTTTTCTTTCTTTTTACTTTATCACCCCTTCAAAAGCTATGTGTTCTTACACCCACCCACGTGATACACTGCAGAATCACTCCGAATCTCGTTGATAACAGCTATGCTATTGCTAAATATGACTTCGATAATCTGATCTACCAAGCCGAAGACGAAGGTGAGGAAGATTGTGAAGTTCCAGGAGAACTTGTCAGATTGCTACAGCAATAAGAGCGAGTTATACAGCCACACGAAGAGCCAGTTGAGGTTGTGAATTTGGGTACTGATGAAGATAGAAAAGAGATCAAGATAGGAGCGGGTCTTGAGAACAGTGTCAAAGAAAGATTGGTTCAGATGCTACGAGACTATATTGAAGTTTTTTCTTAGTCATACGAAGACATGCCAGGTTTAGACATTGGTATTGTGGTACACCGACTACCGACAAAAGAAGGTTTTCTCCCAGTGAAACAGAAGGTTCGTCGCATGCGTCCTGAGATGTCAGAGAAAATCAAAGCCGAGGTTATGAAACAGTTCAACGCCAGATTCTTAGTTGTTACTTCTTATCCGCAGTGGGTTGCAAAAGTGGTACCTGTACCTAAGAAGGATGGCAAGGTACGAATGTGTGTGGATTACAGAGATTTGAACAAAGCGAGCCCGAAAGACGATTTCCCACTTCCTCATATTGATGTTCTAGTTGACAATACTGCCCAACATAAGGTTTTATCCTTTATGGATGGTTTCTCCGGTTACAATCAGATCAAAATGGCTCCTGAAGACATGGAGAAGACTACTTTCGTTACACATTGGGGTACTTTTTGCTACAAAGTCATGCCGTTCGGACTGAAGAACGTAGGCGCCACTTATCAGCGTGCTATGGTGGCATTATTTCATGACATGATTCATCACGAGATAGAGGTCTACGTCGACGACATGATAGCTCGATCACAGACAGAAGAAGAACATCTTGGTCATTTGCGGAAACTATTTGACAGATTGAAGAAGTACAGACTAAGACTTAATCCCAACAAGTGCACCTTTGGAGTCAGATCCGGTAAGCTCCTAGGATTTGTTGTCAGTGGTAAAGGTATTGAAGTTGACCCTGCCAAGGTTAAAGCTATTCAAGAAATGCCAGCTCCCCGCACCGAGAAGGAAGTCAGAGGTTTCTTGGAACGATTGAACTACATTGCCAGATTCATTGCACATCTAACTACTACTTGTGAGCCAATCTTCAAATTACTAAAGAAAGATCAAGTAGTGGAATGGAACGACGATTGCCATATCGCTTTTGACAAAATCAAGGAATACCTACAAAATCCTCCTATCCTGATGCCACCCGCAGAAGGAAGACCTCTTATCATGTACTTGACAGTATTAGAGAACTCAATGGGGTGTGTGTTGGGGCAACATGACGAGTCTGGTCGAAAAGAGTATGCAATATACTACCTTAGCAAAAGTTTACCAACTGTGAAACAAGATACTCACATTTCGAGAAAACTTGCGCTTTGGCTTGGGCTGCACGACTAAGGCGGTATATGTTGACTCACACTACTTTGTTGATTTCCAAGATGGATCCGATAAAATACATATTTGAGAAACCAGCTCTCTCAGGAAGAATAGCAAGATGGCAAATGATCTTGACCGAATACGACATCCAGTATACTTCTCAGAAAGCGATCAAAGGAAGTGTAGTAGCCGATCATTTGGCTCATTAAGCCGTAGATGACTATCGATCTATGCGATTCGAATTCGAGCGAAGATGTTTTACTAGTTCTTGATTGCGAAGAACTGAGACGAACGAAGGACTGAACAAGGATCCCGATGGACCATGGTCTTTGATGGAGCCTCAAATGCACTTGGCAATGGCATTGGCGCCATCATTACATCCCTATGACGGACATCGCCTTTCACCGCCAGATTATGTTTGATTGCACCAACAACATGGAATCTGAGCGTGCATCATGGGTATTAAAGCTGCTATAGATTTAAGAATCAAGTTCTTGCAAGTGTACGGAGACTCAGCTTTAGTGATCAGTCAGATCAAACGCGAATGGGATACGAAGCATCCGAATCTCATTTCCTATCGAGAGCATGTTCTGAGTTTGATCCCCTACTTCGAAGAGATTACTTTCAATCATATTCCACGAGAAGAGAATCAGTTGGCAGACGCATTAACTACTTTGTCATCTATGTTCAAGGTCAGATGGGACAACGAGGCTCCCCAAATCATCATTGAGAAGTTTGACGAACCGGCATATTGTTATGAGCTTGATACAGAAGAGAAACCTTGGTTCTCTGGTGAAGAGGTATCTTGAGACTCAGGAATATCCCGCAGGGGCATCTGTCAATGATAAGAAGTTCTTGAGAAGATTTGCATCCAAATTCTTCCTAAACAACGACATCTTATACAAATGCAACCACGACTTGTGCTTACTCCGCTGTGTAGACCAGAAGACAGCAGAATGTATCATGGAAGAGTTACACGAAGGCGCATTTGGTACCCACTCCAGTGGACATACAATGGCTAAGAAGATTCTGAGAACAGGTTACTATTGGTCCACCATGGAAGCTGATTGTCACCGCTATGCTCGTTCTTGTCGTAAATGCCAAATATACGCAGACAAAGTGCACATACCTCTGGTACCTTTGAATGTTATTACCGCTCCAGGCCTTTCGCAATGTGGGGCATTGACATGATCGGGGAAATCAAGCCCACCGCTTCCAATGGACATCGTTTCATCCTCATGGCAATTGATTATTTTACCAAGTGGGTAGAAGCAACCTCGTTTGCATCTGTTACCAAGAATGTTGTGGCTCGATTCATCAAGCATAATCTTATCTGTCGGTATGGAACTCCCGAAAGGATTATCACAGATAACGGCTCTAATCTTAACAACAAAATGATCACCGAACTCTACACGCAGTTCAATATCAAGCATCACAACTCTTCTCCTTATCGGCCTAAGATGAATGGCGCAGTTGAAGCCGCCAACAAAAATATCAAGAAGATTATACAGAAGATGACAGTGACTTACAAGGATTGGCATGAGATGTTGCCATTTTCTCTCCATGGTTATCGCACTACAGTACGAACATCAACAGGGGCAACCCCCCTTCTCTCTTGTATATGGTATGGAAGCAGTCCTACCAATCGAGGTTCAGATACCCTCAACTAGAGTCCTCCAGGACGTAGAGTTAGGCGAAGACGATTGGGTCCAGACTCGCCTTGACCAGATCAACTTGATCGATGAAAAACGGCTCGCATCCATTTGCCATGGACATATCTATCAGAAGCGAATGATCAGAGCATTTAACAAGAAAGTCAAGCACCGAGTCTACCAAGTCGGTGATCTAGTAGTCAAGCGCATCATTCTTCCACAAGGTGATCCCAGGGGCAAATGGACTCCCACCTACGAGGGACCATTTGTAGTCAAAACAGTATTTTCTGGCCTGGCGGAGCTATGATACTTAGCACCATGGATGGTGAAGACTTCCCACACCCTGTGAACACAGACATAGTCAAAAAATACTACGCATAAATGAGACCCGCTAGGTCGACTGGGCTAGGCAAAAATAAGGGCATCCTGGCGAGCCAAAAGGGTTCGGGCAAAAGTTAAGGATAAATACAAAACATGTACACCCGGGAAGTCAAAAACCTGCAAAGGCGGCTTGGGCAAAAAAGGGTATCCCGGTAGACTGAAAACCCGAAAGGGCGGTCTAGGCAAAATTTAGGGATTTAAGCGTACGACTATGTGTCGTCCAGATCATCTATCTACAAACTACTACTATCAGCATTCAAGATTCAAATGGTGAAAACCAATCCACTCACTTTCTACTGACAGCAAGGAGATGAGATAATCGAAATATATGAGTACTAGCATAGTTTGAAACTTAACGAGATTGTTTCCGCATAGCTTTTTTACTTTTCTTGTGTACAAACTACTTGGCCATACGCCACCTTTTAAATTAATACAAGTTCTTTCTCTTACAATTTTCACTATTGTTGTTTGCATAAGGTCCAACATTTGCTTTGAATGATTATATGCATCTAACAATAAAAATCTATTTACAAACATGCGAAAAGTGAACGAACAAGGATAATTACTACAGGCTCTAGGAATTGAGATGACGACGAAAGTCACCAATGCGTTCCCCTACAGAGTACAATCCCCACAGAGGTGTCGCTCACTACAAACCTTCCCCAGTGGAGTACACATTTTCCTCCACTAGTCTAGACATTCTAAGCTTCATCACGTTAGCCCCCGAGCAGTGATCCCAACCAGCTGAACCCTGTTACATCAGTCTCCAAGCAGTAACGGTTCATCCCCAGCAGAATATCTCTCAACAAATACTATTCTCCCGGCAGTAGCAGTATCCAGACTTGGAACTTGGTCATATATTGCATCGGAGGAAATCTACAATTTTTATTCCCCAGCTAGAGGTTTCAACAGGATCCAGTCTTGTCTCCCAGCAACAATCAAATACTCTCCAGCAGGATTTATGCGCAAGATCCCCAATAGAGTACCTCCTAGATTCTCCCCAACAGGGTCTACGCACAAGATTCTCAGTAGTATGCATCTCGGTCTCTACCATTCTCAGCAGCATAGTATCTAGGCTCGAAACTTGGTCAGATAGTGCATCGGAGGAATCAAGGATATCTTTCTTCTCTTTCAAGAGAAGGGTTTTCATCCGTTTCGTCTCCAAACAGAAGCCAGAAATCCCCAGGCAGAGCATCTACATCTTCTTCAAGATGCATATGTTTTGAAATACCACAACATCTATCATTCATACATTATTCATAAAAGTCATAACTTGTGCATATATCATTCATACACATTGTCATGCATCATAATCTGCAAAGACTAACCATATTCTATCAGTGTTTCTTTTGTTTTTCCCCAAAACAGGTGAAAATCACTTCTAAAACAACAGGTCCAAGATTAATACCCGAAGCCAGACGGGAAACCCTATATGAACGACCGCCTTAGTTGTCCTCCGACAACAGATCCAGGATTAATACCCGAACCAGACGGGAAACCCTATCTGAACGACCGCCCTGGTTGTCCTCCGACAACAGATCTAGGATTAATACCCAAAACCAGACGGAAAACCCTATCCAAACGATCACCCAGGTTCTCCTCCGACAACAGGCATTGGATCAACACCCGAAGCACAATAGGGAAGCTATCCACATTCTGCCGACTATTATCCCCTCAGAGTAATCGAAACAAAGACTTATTCTGACTCTCTCTTATTATCAACAGCAACTACAGAGTCTGGCGTATGACTCAGTTGCCCTGGATGGCATCTTAAGCCCATCTCCGATTATTTATCAACGACTCTCCACTTTCAGAATGCTGCATATTTGGTTAAAAAACCAATACAAGCCAATAACTTCATTCAAAGACAGACACGAAGTCTAACGTAAGACTCTCTCCGGATGGCATCTTAAGCCCATCTCCGTGCTCTCTTCTATTTTCAGGAACATCTGCAGAGCCTAGCGTACGACTCGTTCCCCAGCATCAGTCTCTCCGGATGGCATCTTAAGCCCATCTCCGGCGACTCTCCTACCCAGGAAATGTCTTGGGTCTAGCGTACGACTCATTTCCCAGCGAAATCTCCAGATTCTCCAAATGGCATCTGTAAGCCCATTCCCAATCAACAGCGAGTGAAAATTTTCAGGTGTACTCGAGTGTTCAATCATCTTCTACCTCCAGGTCACGAAAGGCACGCATGCCAATCTAACCCTTCAAGTACAAGAAGATTGAACAGGAGCAGCTGTCATACCCCAAAATTTGCCCTCTTACTTCTCAAGGCATTTCATACATCCATACTCAAGGGTTGATCAGACAAACCCTCTCCTAGACAATCAACCCAAACTAGGGTTTGGCTCTCCTCAGATCCAGATGGATTTCCAACATCTCCAATGGTCATCATGCCTCCTCATATGCTTCAAAGAATCTCCATGTCAAGTTTCAAGCCTTACAAGTCAAGTTTCCTCAAAAAATTGCTCAGATGGTTGAAAATCAGTTGTATTGGACAAAAAGTCAACTGTGGTCAACATACAGTCAAACTTCATGATTTTTGGTCAACATCCATATTTTGAAGTGATATTCTTCATTTGATCAAGGGTTGATCATGATTCATCAAGAAAACTCAAGATTTGGTCAAAAGTCAAACTTTCCAAATTAGGGTTTTCTCATACTTTGACTGAGCATAACTTTCTCATACTTTATCAAAAATATTTGCACCACCTCTCATTTTGAAGATAATTCAATTCTCTACAACTTCATGTCGCACAAGCATGGTCAAAAAATGCTTCATTTTGAAGAAATGGGTCAAAACATTACAAGTCCTTTTCAAAGTCAACAAAAAGTCAACTTTTTGTAAAGAAGTGTTATTGAGCATGGAAACTCCAATTGAGATGAAACAAAAGAGGTTGTTTATAGGACATCTAGAGCTGTCTAAAAAGTCCAAGAATACTCAAAAATGTTGAAAATTGAGCAAAATACACCTTGTACAAGTTGGGCATTTTTGAAGAATTGCACAAAGAAAAATATCTGACAAAATCCAATTTTTTCCAAATGGGCCTATAATTTTATGATCCAAACTTGATCATAATATTATTTGAGACCTCTTGATGCCTTTCCACGACCACATTTTATTTTTTTTGATTTATTTTTGAATTTAAAAGCATTTAAATCAAATTTAAATTAAATAAAATATGGAAACAAGGTATAATTTGAATTGGATTGGTTTTTTATCAAGCTTGGGGACCAAGAAAGCCCACACAACCTGCCTAATTCGTGCTAGCTCATGCAAGGGAAGAAAAATCAAATTTTTGAAAAGATTTGATTTGAATTTAAAGAGAAATATTTTTGCATTGAAGAGTGTATCTTTTTTCATTCTTTTTGCTCCAATCTTTCACTCTATAAATACCTATCACATTCACAAGGACCGAGGACGAAACCCTAGCCCTTGGAAGCAACCCTATTTTCTCAAAAAATTCACAAAGTTGGCAAAAAATGTATTCCATATTCCAGCAAGTTTCAGCCAAAACCAAGCCTTCCATTGTGTTCCTGAGGTAATTTGGAGTAAGTACACATCATTATCCATGGTTGAAACTGCATGAATCGAGCTATACATGACCATACATATTCATAATTTTCTTGAAATCGAATTTTTATTATCTGATTGTTTTAATCAAAACTAATCGTTCTAATGTGTTCATGAGATGCTATAGACAGGATCTGGGCCATTGTTCTCAAGCTTGAACGTCCAGAACTCGATTTTCTAGGTTTAGGGTTTTTCAAAATGTTAGCTTCGAACCGGCTTATCCAAGAACTTTCAGGCAAAACTAACACCACCATTGAACTCGCAATGGTCGATTTAGGGGGTAGGGTATCCCTATGCCATTTATTTTTCGTATTTTGCAGGTTTGGAAATTTGATTGATCGGAGAAGACGACCGGAGCTAGGGCTCCGGCGTCGTTGACTGTGTTAAATCCGGCGAGGCATGCGTGGCGCGTTCGAGGTTTTTGATTTGTCCATCCATTCCAGCTGGGGTCCACGCGTGTTGACTGTGTTTGATTCTAATTTATGACACGTATTCACTTATAAACCACTGATTCCAGATTCCAAACACCAAGTACACTTGGCTCAGATGGCAAGCAAGCGTGTGATTTTCCCAGTGGGCACGAGTTCGATTCTTGGCGTGGCCACTTTCTTTTTTGCTCCTTTCAAAACTAACTTTTCTATTTTCTATTTTTCTTAATATTTTCATCTTAATTTAATTAATCTTTAAACAATTTTCTCATGCATTTAAAAAACACCAAAAATATTTTCCTTTTGCATTGCATATTTTTGACATTAAAATTAATATTTTTGCATGCATATTTTAATTAATTGCTAATTAATCATTAAATCGACTTTTAATTGTTTTTAATTACCGAAATCGATTTAGAATATTATCAAAAAATTATCTTATCATCTTATTGTCATTACTAACCTAAAACTTTTTTCCTCATTCAAAAATCATGTTCTTACTAACATTTTTCCTCTTATGCAATTTTCTCGTATTTTCCGATTATGTATCTGCTTACAAGTTGTAACGTTTCGGACGATTTTTCTTGCATTTCTTTTCAATATTATGTAACTGCCTATGGGATGTAATAGTTTAATTAGGACTTTTATTTTCCGCACTCCTATTATGTAACTGCCCCAAAGCCATGTAATAGCGTAGGACTTTATCTTTCCGCACTTTACTTTCCGTAATTTATTTTCCGCATCCTAAACTGCTAGTAATTAGGCGTGTATGGCAAGATAAAATTGGACATAGATCACTCATAATTTCAAGATAACATATATCTGAATTTGACACACTCTCTTCACACATGCACCCCTTAGGGTAATTCTCTCTCGTTGCCTTTCGATTAAATGGTCAAGTCCTTCGAACGTAGAGGTATTCTAGCACCGTTGCCTACAACATATCATCATAGTCCCTTCGATACAAATATCATAGACCCACGATGTCGCCTACGAAAACATGATCTCGTCCCTCGATTGTTGCCTACGAAAAGTGATGATCGTCCCTTCGAATGTGCTAGGATACTTCCTACAAGTTGCCTTCTATGACCATCTGATGTCCCTTCGAATGTCCCTTTACATCCAACGAATAGGTTTACCTACCAAATAATGGTATGGATAGCGCTATTCTAAAGGAACATAAAATAACACGAAAACGACCATTTTGAGTAGGTAATAAGACTTTTAGTTGCTTGCTCTATCAAAATACTTTTCACACCCCACAATTTTGTCAAAGTTCAAATTCTTTTCAAAAGAAAACATTTTCGAACACTTTGTATACATTCCTACATGAATCATTACAAAGTCAAAGCGAAATGCCTTTTCAAAGCATTTTTGTCAGACACACAGAAAGCACTTTTTTTGAAAATGATCTAAGAGCAACTAAGAGCCCGTAGATAATTACGGATGGAAAGGGGTGCTAATACCTTCTCCCTTACTCAGAATCTAACGAAGGTCTTTTCCTGTTCTTTTCATCTTCCTTAATTGGATAAAAGAAAAGTCGGTGGCGACTCTTGCTATCCGCAACATTTGCGATAAAAAGTAAAACAAATTCCCAAAGTCAGTTCACCGTATTACAGTTTCTTAACAACATAAATTCCTAAAAATAACATTCTAATTCTATGATGTATTAGGAGTTTTTAGATATTTTTCTCATAATTGTTTAGATCCTTTTAGGTCTTTATCCGATTTTTCCTTTGAGTGAACATAAAGATACATAATTGCTTGCTAGTCCACCTAATTAGGAGTTGATTTCTTTGCATATAATGCCTAATTTTATTTCTAACCTTCAACTAGCCTCTTGACTAACATGCTGACATGTTTAAGTAGTTCTCACCTTGGTATAGAATTGATAATTGAGTCATATGATTAGGGTACCCTGATAATTAACCCTTAGAGCAACGATAGATCGTTTTGACTTAGTTTTGTTGCACAAATATGTTTCAATCATGATTTTTTTTGTACATTTTGTTTGAGATAATTGAATGTGAATTGGATATTGACTTGTAAAGTTCCATATCTATTTTAATTCAATACTTACTTAATTCTCAAGTTTCGATCTTGTTGAGATGTTTAAAAGCGTGTTTCTCTTTCATCATTTGAGTTGATTAGTTGTAGGAGTATAATACCATGTGTTTCTTAGAAACTTTAGGATATTTCTCCCAACTTAATTGTAGTTAAATGTAAACATAATATTAGGGTTGTAAATAGAACTTTAAAGCTAACCTTTAGCGGTATAACTCTTAGGAAATAGTTTAATACCTATATAGTTCTTCTAGGTTGCTCTTGCATGTATACTTTGAAATATTTTCCTCTAATTTTTAGAGATGTTTAGTTAAGCATTAGGATTTTTAGTTGCTGCCCTTATTAGGAAGTTACACTTCATGCCTCAATTTCTTTGTGAATATTTCATTTTAGGCTATTTTTAGTGTAGATTTTTCGTTTCTAACTTCTCTAGATCTCTAGTTATGTTTAGTTGCTGCCCCCATTTGAAGATTTAGTTAGGTACCTAATCTTGGTACACTAACATACCATTTCTCCCGTGGTTACCACTTCTCCTGTGGTCTTGCTTGCGTTTTAAACGCACTTTGCTTTGTGTTTTCTCATGTTACGAGAAATACATATTCTGCTATTTTGTCTGGATATGTACCTTGGTGCAGGTGTTCCGATTGTTATGAGGACGTGTCTGCTACACACACATGTTGCTCAAAATTACCTTGTGGATTATATTTATCGAGCTATTTCTGATTATTTCTTTGTTGATGGCAGTTTACTCGAAGTTTTACAGAGTATTTTTTAGCTTGCAGTGCTCTTTAGATTTTATTATCCGTTTGTTATTAACTTTACTTTGTTTATTGCATTCTTTTACTGCTTTTCTAGAGAGTATGAGAAGTAGGGTTTTACCACTTTCCTTGCCATGAGAAGTAGGAATAGATATGCATGATGGGGCTTCCGTAGTTGGAGCATGTTCAGGAACCCCTCTGGTTTATTTAAAGACCCGTTTAGGGCAATTCTGTGTGCTATTTGTGTTTGGTTTGTTTAAAATCCTCCACCGTGCATAGGGAGGTAATTCTCAGTAAGTGTTTTATTTTTGCTTGCATAGGTAAAGTGGTTAGGCAACTCGACATGGCACCACCAAGCAAAGTCCCACTTTTTACATTTCCTGCTATAGAGTCACGATGATATGATGGGCAAGCGAAAGGGGTCCGCAATTGACTCCTGCAAAGTTCTAGTCCGTGTCAACCTGCACATGCGAATCGTGTTGCTTCCTTTATCGAGTCAATAATAAAAGTGGCAAGAGTTCCCTATTTTGACTTTCCATGCTTTTCAGGGGTTCGCATTTATTGTTGAACTCACATCATTTGCTCTTCACACTTCACAATTCATGTCATGAGGTGATACCCTTCACGGGAATCAGTTGTGTCGGCTCTTGGTTGACTCACGTTATGCTCGTTACCATTTGTAGACTATGGGACTTCCTCCTTTTGCTGCGCTTGTGTGACTTTTTTTTTTGCATTGCATTGTGTGTGCTTCTGCCAAAGCATTTATTTGCTTCATCCCTTTTGACGTCTTCGACTCTACCTTAGGTAGCGATTCGAGATGGACATAAATTTAGGTTATAATCATTTTCCACTCCCTTTTGTCGTCTTCGACTCTACCTTAGGTAGCGATTCGAGATGTACATAGATCTAGGTTGTAAACCTTTTCCATGTTCCCTTAGGATTCTCTCGACTCTATCTTAGGTAGCGATTCGAGTTAGACCTTAGGTTGCAATCCATGTATGATAACATTAGGGATAGAATTAGATAGTTTCCCTTGTTTGTTTTCTTCTTCTTTTTTTTTGCATCCTTGCATGTAATAAAACTAAAACTTGTTTTCTTTTTCTTTTGCAAATAAAAACACTTAATAATGGTTCAAACTTCCTTTTCAAAGGTAAACACAACCAACCAATGCAAAACCTTTTTCGCCTACGGGTGTATTTTTTTTTGTGTTTAAAACCTTTTTCATAAGTAAAAAACACAAAACCCACCAAAACATATGAGCCGAACTACAACGCTCTGACATTCCCATTGCACGAGGGAATATGTAGGCATCTTGTCACGGGGCTCGTTCGAGAAAACTTTGTAAATACTTCCTTCTTTTCCCCGTATTTTCTTTATTTTCCTTTCTTTCACATGCATACTCTTTTAGCATACAAATATAACAATTAAGCGATAAATAGATACAAACACACCCATTAGATAGAGAATAGAAGTGGATACCGTTGAGTACTACGGACGTGTGGGGTGCTAATACCTTCCCTTCGTGTAAAGACTCCCTTACCATATCTCTCGGTCGCAAGACCGTGTCTTATCCCTTTCAGGTTTTCGTGATGCATTTACCTTTCTCCTTTTGCAAGATAAAAAAACGTTCGATGGCGACTTCATTAATATAATTATCAAATGATGTTCAGCCGGTTGTTTCAGCTGGCGACTTCACTGGGGATCGTCTAGACCTTTTGCTGGTCCGATTAGGAGTCGATCCTAGCTTTTATTTTCATGTCTATTGGGTGTTTATTTATTTATTTACTTGCTTTATCGCATCATTCTTTGTATGCTTGCATTGCATCATATATGGCATTTTATCACTTTCATATATCATGTACATTGTTTGCTGCTATGCTGTGATACATGGGGTGGGAGTTACAAGAGGTAAAATGCCCATTACCCAGGCCAGAGACATATAGGATAGACGAATGTTCATGTGAAATCCCGCGTTCCTTTGATGCGTGTGATGACACATGAAGTGCCACATTCAACCGAGGTTCTCCCGATACTACCATTGTTCTACATCCCTTATGGAGGATTGACGACTCTATGTGCCACTTAGGGACCACCTGTTCTATTTAGAATTACCCGTGAGGTGGGGATGGGAAAAATCATTATCACAGGTACAAGTGGTGACTATGTTCTGATGGTAACTACTTATTGTGATGAGGATTATATTGGTCCTTTGGTGACATTTTGTTATTGGTGACCGTGAGTCTTATTATACTTGGTTCTTGACACCTGGTTTTCTAGTATTTTTTGTGATGTTCTGAAATGATGTCGAACCTTTGATCTTATGATATTCAGACTTGGTTTTTTCATGGTATTTTAAATTGGTGTGATAATTTGATTATTCAGAGATTATGCAGCCATTATTCAACGGATTATACAGATGATACCTGTTGCTATGCTGAAATTGTGAACCCAGGGTTAACGCATTTGCATTGTAGCATGTTTATTTTTCGAAAAAATGTTAGAAAAAATACATGTGTATATATCTAACATGCATATTCATTCATTTCATGCATTCATAACAAGAATTTGAAACTTGAGGATTTCTCTTATTCGGACCTGGTATTTTCATTGCAGAATTGTGAATCTTGACTTCTTACCACTCTGCGATCAAAATTAAGTGATGGAACAACTTCATGGGGAATTGGATGATATGAAATAACAAATGGGGTTTTTGATGCTAGACATGCAAGATTTGGGCAGTGGGCAAGAACTCTTGAAAGAGGAGAACCATCAGTTGAAGAATCAGCTGAGTTTGGTTATGGAAATTTTGAATACCGCGTTGAGAAAGGAAGACAAACCTGCACCCGCTTCCACAACAAGAGTTTCTATTCCTCCCTATACTTTGGGGGATTCTTCAAGTCTTGAATCAGAGCATACATCTCCTCTTCCACTTTGTGTTTTGGGGTCTTTCCGTCTACAACCAGTATATGTTACTCAAAAATATCCAAAGGGTAAAGCTCATCATTCAGGGTCGTCACAACCTGAGAGGCAATTTAATCCTATTTCGATGCTATATGCTCAGTTACTTCCTCAATTGCTTAAGTCTCAGTTAGTTGAGCTTCGAATTTTCACGATGCATGGAAAGCTTCCGCGTGATTATGATGAAAATGCTAGGTGTGATTTCCATTCAGGGGCACCTTGTCACGATACTGAGAACTGTGCAACATTGAAACATAAAGTTCAAGATTTACTTGATGAAGGGATAATTCTGTTTACTCCTACGAGTTTGAGTGTGCAAATCAATATTACCCCAATTGCTGATGTGACTATTTCGGTTGCTGCTGCGCCTCAAAAGCAAACTTATGCTTCCAAGCAGTATAATCAACAACGACCGAAGGCGCCAAGGAAATTTGATCATTTGCCGATGTCTCATATTGAATTGTTTTCCCACTAGAAACGGTTGAAGCTGATTGAATTGCGTACTTTAAGGATTAATCCTAATAAGTTGCCAAAGAATTTCAATGCCAACACTCGATGTGATTTCCATTCTAACGAGCAGGGGCATACTATTGAGAATTGCATGGCTTTCAAGCACGTAGTGCAAGACCTTCTTGATTCTAAGGCTTTTAACTTCGGACCAGCACCAACACCTGATGTTATTCAGCAGCCATTACCAACTTATGCTGATACTGCTGTCAATGCTATTGTTAAGGATGGAGGTTTGGACTTGGTTAAAGATGTAGATCTGCTGACAGCTCCTTTGTCCTTTGTGAAAGAGCGTTTGTTGAGAAAAGGTGTATTCCCAGGTTGTGGTATTGACTGTGAAGATTGAATGATCCAGCTAGAAGGTTGTAAATCCTTGAGAGATAAAGTGCAAGACCTGTTTGATGCAAAGGTTATCAGTTTCACTCTAGATGGTCAGATTTGGGTGCTCCTTTGACTCATTGAACGTCAAGACTTCAAGTGCATCATTTGAAGCAATAAGTCCATTCGGAGACTACTCTCCTCAATGATGGAAGTTTCTAGTTTTATTTTGCATTCTTATTTGTAATCTTTCTTGCTTGTTCATCACTTAATTGTATGCAAAACTTTTTCATTCTTGAATATTAATCATAATGCACTTAATATGTTTGTCTTGAATTGATCCATTCATATTCACTCTTAATTGTTTTTAAATGCTTTTGATGCTCAACTCTTGTGAATAAAGCAAAACCTATGTGGGGAGGATGATGAACAATATACTAAGAATCTCAAACGGTATTTCTTTTGAATAAAAACTTTGTTGATGATGTACATGCATTGTTTCAAATTCCCAAACACCGGAGATATAAGGGAGATAGACCCTCGTTAACCCCTTTGAGCCTTGAAGTAGGAGTTTCTTTTCTATTCAAAGAAAACCCTCATTTTTAACCCGGGGCAAGGTAGAGTTCAGTTAACCTGATCGAGCATTTGAATCTCATCAGAAGGGTACATGAAAGGATTAACCGCAATTGTTATCCTCCATTTATCGTGAGGTCGAGGAAATTTGAAAAACCCCAATGGGTATTCCTTGTCCATCAAAGAATAAGGTAGTCACACCTTAACAAAAAGTCGAATGACTTAGTTTCACACGACTTGTTCAAAGTAAAAAAAATAAATAAATGAAAAGAAAAGAAATAATTTGATATTGCAAGTTGAAGATTGAGGTCGCGTGATCAAATATTAAATGAAAGAGGTGAGTGACTACCATGTCCGAAATTAAGATACCTCGTTGGTTCCCCAATTATTGTAAACTCCCTGTGAAAGATGAATTCATGTATTGAGTTGATTAAACGTATGAATGGAGAATATCACGGAGAATGGGTGGGCACCAAATATTTTGAGCCTTAAATCCTTTTTTCCTGAAAACGTGAACCAGGCCACGTTACAACCCTTGAAAGTCCTAATTGAAGCAGGGTTAATTTGAGAGCTAAATTGTAACGAGAGTACGGTATCCTGACTCCTAGGAGGCTTGCTAAAATTTTGAGTTGGTATCACTCCATCTTTTTACTTTCTTTGAACAAAAATTCGATGTTTTCACATCTTTTCAATAAATCTTTTTAACTTCAAGACAAGCATGTGATTTGTGAAGCAACTCGATTTTCAAAAATCATTTAATTTTCAAAAATAAGTGAAATCGCCACCTGATTTTATTTGTTCTAAAAAGAACGGGAAAATATAGATAAAACCCCATAGATACGGATAAGGCGGTCTACGACCAAAAACATGGAATCGGGAGTCGGTTATGTAAGAGGAAGATATTAGCACCCCTTACATCCATCGTACTCGATGACACCCATTAAGTTCTAAGTGTTTGTGTGTGTTTATTGCTAAGTTATGAATAAAGGAGAAAAGGATTTGTTTATTATTATTTTGAGTTTGGCACGGTTTCAAAACCGTGTGCCTACTTATTCCCTTGTGCAATGGGAAAGTCAAAACTCCGTAGTTCCTCTCAAAAATATTTTAAATTGGTTGTATTGATTTTATAAGAAAAATCGTGCATTAGACATTTCAAATGTTTGAACTCTGGACTTGTTTAGTTTGTTTGAAAAGCTTAAGTCCTCATTCGTGTTTGAAACGGCTATTGCACACTCTTTGTCAGAAAAGAGTTTGATGATCGCATATGAGCGAAAAAAGGGTTGAGTGAGTTGAATTGATTTTAAGGTGGGTGAAAAGTACCGAACAATAGGACTAGCATCCTACGATTCAAATACTAGAAACAAGAGGAGCTCAATGCTCAACGAGTCGTCTGTCATCCCAAAAGTTTTCTTTAAGAAAAAGAGTGAAGTGAAACAAAGTTCACGTTATTAAGAATCTTTAAACAATTGGACTAGCATCCAACGATTTAAAGATTCGAAGTTCATTTTTTACAAGTGTTTAAACAATTGGTCTAGCAACCAACGATTTAAATACTCGAAGTTCATTTTTTTACAAGTGTTTAAACAATTGGTCTAGCAACCAACGATTTAAATACTCGAAGTTCATTTTTTTGCAAGTGTTTAAACAATTGGTCTAGCAACCAACGATTTAAACACTTGGATTTTTATTATGAAAAGAATTTTGAAAATGCACTCGACGTTAGTTCGAGGTTTGTAAATTAATTGTGAAAGTGTTTTAGATGGGGTTTGGTAATGGACCGAAGGAGAAAGAATGATTCGGGTTATGATTAACCAAGTATGTGGACTTGATTAATCTCGTGAGGATAGGTGCTCCTATCCCCAGCCTTGAGACCCTGGTGCATGGAAAATTGGTATATGGACCAATGTTATTTTCGGGTTATGGTTAACTAAAGCAGCAAGGGCTTTAATTAACCTCGTGAGGATGGCCATGCCCATCCCCAACCATGAGACCCTTTAAGAAATTGGCTTATGAGCCAATCAAAGAAATTGGAATTGTTTTTTTTGCATTAATTGTGCATGACGTGTATAACGGTGAATAAATCGTGCAAGCGTATAAAGCAGATAAATAGCTATCAAACAATACAATTAGGAATTTAAATAATTGTTAGGCAAGATCTTTTTTATTTGATGAAATCGACTAATAGTTTAATCGGAAATTGTCAAATAAAAATTAATAATGACTAATAATTATTTTATTCACCAAAATAATAAATTATCTACACAATAAATTAATTGAAAGAGAGGGTTTAGAAATAGCTCAGAATAATTCCAAATAAAAGGCAGCCCAATCCAGTCTGAGGAATCTAGTGTGGCCAGATCATGAGGGTGCATCGTGGAGAGCCTTCCAGGAGCGTTAGATGATGATGATCATAATTAAAAAAATAAACAGAAAATGATAAGGGTGGTGACACTTGTCACCACCACATCACAACACTTAACCTTTAATTAACCTTACTTATTGTAAAAACTAAAAAAACAAACAATAAAAAAAAAGTAATTACAAAAAAACATAAACGCTCTCTTCCTCTCTCGTTCTCTCGTTCCTCATCCTCTCACCCTCTCACGAACTCTCGACTCTCTCACGAATTCTCGTTTCTCTCACGAATTCTTGTCGCCGTTCCCTGTGTTCTCTGGTTTCTCATGCTTTCACGAATGTTTGGCCGGAGAAGAGAAAGATGGTCGCGCTGGAAATCGCCCTCGTGGCGGTGACGGCGGAGGCTCGTCTCAGAACATGATTTTCTTACATTTTCCTGCTCGTTTTATACCTCCGATGCTTGATTTGGTATTTGATTTTACAGATATTCAGTGAATCGGAGCGGATTTTGAAGGGGGTGAACGAAACCCTAGGGTTCCGATTTGGCTTCTTCGCTGCTCCTGGGTGAGACTGTTCTAAACTTCTTCTCCTCTCTTCTTTTTCAATTCTGAAGGGGTTGTGTTATTAGGAATATGATGAACATATTAGGGTTTAATGATTGTTCTGGTTTCTATTGGTTTAGAACAAATGCTATGTTTTGGTTTTGGCTTTTGGTACAAGGGTTATGGTTCTGGTGTTGGCTTTTGGAACAAGGGTTATGGTTCATTTTCTGGGTTATTATGACTTGTTGAATGATGGTTGCTTCTGGTATTTTGTTTTTGGTTTCTCTGTGTTGTTTTCGTTTGGAATTGTATCTGTTTTTGATTTTCTGGAAGCTGTTGTTCTGTTTTCTGGTTTTTTGAATATTGGCTTCTGGTATATTGTGCTCTTCATCATAAACGTCGCCAGAATCTTGTTGGTGGTAGTTGATAAAATTGGTGTATGTTGGATGTTTGGATTCGACAACGTCGAATTTTAATGAAATAGGAGTGTGGTCAGTGTGATTAAAAACTTTGCCATCAGGTTTCACTCCCGTTAGAGCTGCTAGGTCAAGAAGAGTGTGAGTTATCATACCATACTTAGTGTGGAAAATGTTGGTCGACCCCTCCCAGAAGTGCAAGGCAGCCAACAACATGTCGCCAGAATAGGGCTGACCGACACGAGAAAGTTCCAGCAAATCATAAATACCCATTTCTCTCTATTGCTGGCCTTTGTTGGGTTTCAACCGTGCCATCCAGGCTTTGAATTTAGAGCAGTTTATAGGAGGAGCAGTATGGAAGTTTCTTTCAATAAATTGTAAAGAGATGGGCTGTGGAGACGCGATTAGAGGGCTACTGCAAATACTAGTTGAGAAAAACGCACCCTCATCGTCAACATAGATTTCAGATGGGACATCCACAGGTAATGGGCCTAAGAAAGCTAAGGGGTCACTATTAAGATTGGAAGGGATAACTACCTGGGATTGCTAAATCGTGATTTTTTTCTTCAGAAAAAGGGGGTTCTGGCACATAGGGCTTGCCATCAGCAGGAAGAATAAGGAAAGTTTCTGCTAGAGCTGTTTGAATGTGTTGATTCACCATTGAAAGAGAAGAGAAAACTTGGAAATGGTGAAAATAGGGTTTTGAAATTTCTGGGTTTTTGCTTGGAGGAAGAAAAACTGAGGAAGCAGAAAAGAAAGATGGAGAATAATCAGGATTCCTATTTATAGGCTCAAAATAAAGTGAGGAAAGGCAAGGAAAAATCTTGGTGATTTCCTAGGTTTAAGATCGTGTCCGGTCGAAGGACACGTGTAGCCGAATTAAAGTGGAAGTGTGGTGGGCCATGTCTGCCACTAAAGTGTAATGATGGTCAACATTAATGATCCCACGTCTCAAAGCAAAAAACCTAGTACGTTTTCATGATATCCTGACGCCACGAAAAAATCGGAATAGTAAACTGGTTTTTGGAGTAGTGGAAACGATTGAGTCAAATGAAGATATAAAGCTTAATAGATGCCATTGTCTCATATGGTCGACAAAGTAAGGAAATTCGAAAATGGCATCTCTGGGGGGAATTTTGTTACCTTAAAATTTCTAAACATGGTCAAAGGGTATTGTTCGCGTTAAAAAGTGACGCGCAAGGGAATCGAATCTGAATTCGGATCCTCTGGCTCGAAACGATTTACTCTTTTGATTTGTTTATAAAGATGTCGCGAGCATCAAGCTTTATTATTTCCAACACAAGAAAATGATTATGAAAAAGGGGAAAGCTGCAATACCCTCAATTGATATGATATGCATTACGACTAGCGTGAACTAGACGTAACGCATTGGGGAGATTCCGGGTAAGGGGGTTTGTTATATAAAGGGAATAGATGGAGCACCCTAAATATATATAGTTATCTATAGCTTTATATATGAATATGTTTGATATGTTTGTGTGTTTTAATTGCTATTTCTATGATTGGGAAAGTTTCTCCTTTGGATTTTAAGAAGGATAGATTATGTGGGATCCTAGGTTTTGTTATTATTGTGCTCGCAAAGATCATCGATCTTCGCATACATATCCCTTAATGGGAATCGAGCATCCGTAGCTCGGATCTAAAGGGAGCTATGGTTTGTTTGGTTTGAGGAGAAAGAAATTTGCTCGGCAAGGATGAGACCTTGTGCCTACGTATTCTCAAAGGGATGTTGAGAAAGTTAGAGCAATCGTAGTTCCCACTTATGCTAGTGGAAGCAACGGGATGTTATTAAGAGACAAAGACAAATGTCATCTTAATGAAAAATGTATCTAATCTATTTCATCACATACATTTTGAAAGGTTGATTGATTAAATCTTTCGTCGTAAGTTATAGGTGTTTTGCTTGAGTGTACAAGCGTTACCACTTACGAGTTTAAGAAAGATGTTTGAAAAAGATGATTGAATCTTTTAATTGTAAGCATTGGGTGTTTTGCTTGAGTGTACAAGCGTTACCACTTACGATTAAGAGATGTTTTTGTTTGAAAAGAGTTTGAAAAGTTTTGGATTGTATGTGATGTGATAGATGAGGTACTTCTTCCATAGAGATGATAAATGTCTAATTCTCGAGGAGAAAATTGATTGGATTAGGGGGATGCTTTTAAGAAGCCCATGGGTCCTTGTATTGAAAGCCCAAGAGGAGGCATTCCGAGGGTCATCGAGGGTCATCGAGGGTCCTTGTATGAAGCTCAAGAGGAAGCTATAGGGTATGGCTGGCTTTGGCTTTAAGAGTGGTTTCACCGGGAAACCATCCTCTTAGGATTTCAAGAGCGATTTCACCGGGAAATCATACTCTCAGGGTTCTATCCTAGCGCGGGTGATTCTTTGTATTGGAAGCCCAATAGGAGGCTGTTAAGAGATTTCCTGGTCTCTTTCTTGTTTGATGCTCAAGAGAAGGCTAAACTCAATGAGGAGTTCTTTTGAACGAAGCCCAAGAGGAGGCTGACTCAACAGGGGAGTGTTGTCTTATATGAAGCCTAAGCGGAGGCTAAACTCAGATGAATGAGTTTTCTTTTATGAAGCCTAAGAGGAGGCTGAACTCAGATGAATGAGTTATCTTATATGAAGCCTAAGAGGAGGCTGAACTCTATGGGGGAACTTAATGGTTAGACTAGTTGTTATGTTATAACTAGACAGTTATATAAAGAAATGTATGAAGTATATTCACAGGAGTTTATGAAGGAAATATAAACAATGTGTAATGTTTATCTACAAGAGTTTATGAATAAAATATAAACAAGTGTGTAAAACGAGCGTAACTTGATTATTTACAAGTTTGAATTGTGTACAAGGGAATGAATATGTACACGAATGAGTATTTATGTACAAGGAAATGAATATGTACATAGGAGGGTTGGGACTTACACCGTAAGGGAGGCCCATTGGTTTAAAAGCAGTTTCACCGGGAATAATGCTCCTTTTAATACCAATGGTATTCAGGGTATATACAAGCGAAATGAAAACAAACGGACGAAGTTTGTCTATACTTGAATATTTACAGAGATTTTTGTATTATGTACAAGGAAAATTGGTATGTACATGAAAGAATTGGATATGTACAAGGAAATAGCTATGTACATAAAAGAATTGGGACTTACACCGTGAGGGAGGCCCATGATCGGTTAAGAAATTCGAGGAAAAACGAGTTCGGTTTTATCTTCAAATCGGGTCGATCATGGAAAAAAGGATGTAAGTTTGATGAAAAGTTTTGAAAATGATCTTGAAAGTGTTTTTGAAAGATGAAATATACTTACAAGAAGTTTGAAAAAGATTCGAGTTTCGAAAGTTTGAAAGAAGCATCTTTGAAAGTGCTTTGAAAAGTACTCAAAACATCTCGTTTTCGGCTTGATGAAAATATAATCAAAAGAGAACATTTTTGAATTTTTTTGACATATTCCTAAAATAGATATGTTAAATGACACGTGTGCAAAAAATCACCTCAAAATGAGGAGTTTTGATTGGGTTTTGAAAGCATTGAAGTTTGAAAAAAAATGTGAAGAGAAACAAAAAAAGTTTGGCAAAAATGGTCCCAAGGCTACTCGAACCCGGGACCATTGGGCAAGGCATGGCAAGTGACTTAAAGGTGAGCTGGAAACCGCTGGTGCTGTAATACATCCGTTTATTTATTCCAATCCATGTTATTATATTATAAACTTTTTATTTGAATTTGAAAAAACGCACGCACTGCTCTTCTTCTTCCTCGATCCTTCTTCAAGCCCAGATCCTTCGTTTCTCAATGAAAATGGATGATGTAAACATCAAACTTGATCGAAATTGAACCAGGAACATGATGATGGTGATTAATTCCATTTATTTTTAGTTAAACATGATTAATTTTCCAGAAAACACGAAGAACCCTAATTCCTAAAAATCAAGATGAAATCGTGTATAGCCATGGAATTGCTCAATTGATTGAGGGTTAAGAATCAGTGAAGGTGCAGAAACAAAACGGCCAAGCCATTTTTGAACTGTAACTCAAAAATCAAAGAGTTCGAAGTTGAGCAACTTACCTCTTGAAGCTGGAATCGAATTCTTCAAAGGAGTGTTTCCAGTTGATGTTTGATGATTGCTGGAGCACCAGTGAACCTTATGGAAGGTGTTTGATCACTATGCACACTTTGAAATGGTCTGGAACTCTCTACCCAAGTCCACCTACAGTTGCTTGAAGTGAAAATTGAATTCGTGGTTAGAGGTGTTACAGATCGAAAGTGATGGTTTGTATCACTTATGTGAAGTATATTGATGATGTTCAAATGATAAAAACACAACTTGCTCGAGCCAAATACCAGTTTGAAGTTTAAGGCAGTTTTTTACAAGTTTGGAAATTTGAAAAGCAAGTCTGGTTTTTAGCTGTTCTTGTGTTGATTTTAAGTTTCAAACCGGTTCTATATTGAGTTTAAAACATGTTAGACACCAAGTTTCTCAAGTTTTTTCACAAGATTTGCAAAAGTGCAAAATCCTCACTTTTGAACTATGTAACTTGAATTTTAAGAAAGAAGAGAGAAAGCTTGTTCTTGCATAGCTTTGGTGTGGTTTCAATTTGCAAACATGACCTCTATTTATAGGTCAAGAAATCAAAATGGTAAGTGAAGAATATTGACTTGGATTTGTACAACTTGCCTTAGAGGGCAAGAAAGTCTTTTTGCCATAAATGCAAAAGGAACCTTCCTTTTAACCATGGTTAAAACTTAACTTGATCTTATCTCCATCATAATTACCTCTCATCTGATTTTTATCAGCTCTATCCATATTGGCTAGGTGGCAAGGCTTCTAGAAGGAGAGAAAATCAAAAAATGACTTGTAATTTTTGAAGCATGAACTTGAAATCCATGGTTTTGGAGCTCTATGTTTCAAAATCAAAAGTATAGCTAGACACAATGGATTTGCAAGTTTTTTGACATTTTGGAAAGCTTGTAGCAAGGGCTACAACTTTCATGTTTTGAGTTTTTTCTAATTCCAAATGGAACTATGTGAAAAAATGCCATGAAAGTAGGAAAAAACATGAAATTTTAACACTTGAAATTTTTTCCAAGTGTTGAAAATTTTGACTTTTTGTTGACTTTTCCAAATTTCTTGATTTTTTATGATCATGATGGATCATTTGAATTATTTTGATGATTGAAAAAGTTTTGTCTTGAAAAAGTTGACCAAAAGTCAAAGTTTGACTTTTTAGTGTAGATAGAATTTCATCAGATGATCCAGAAATTGACTGATGAAAAATGTGAACTTCTGTGATGTTTTGAATAAAGAAATTAGGTCAAGATGTTTTATTGAAGATATGAAGATCAATCTCCAAGCGAAAAAGTCATTCATTGATCAGAAAATCAGTGATTACTTATCCTCGATGAAAACCCTAATTGGTCGATCCTTGATTGATCATGAGGAAAAGTTGGATATCTGAAGATCAATTGTTGATGGTTGATTAAGATATATCAATTTAGGTGAGTGAGAACTCAAACCCTAATTGATTACCTCTTGAATCAGATGAAAATTGATGAAACCTTGATTTTGACCTGTAGAAGCTACACCCGATTTATTCTGTTCTGAACTGTTAGTGATGCAATGATGCAAATGTAAGGTGGTATATTAGGTCAAAAATTAGGGTATGACAGATGCCCCTATTTAAGTTTCTTTAACCTGAGATATGAAGATGAAGATCTTCGTCTCGATAGGTGTGAAGAGACTTAAATATCAGAATACGCAAATTTTGGACCTAAGATACCAAAAATGCGGATGATGCAAAATGATTGCAAAAAGTTTACCCAAGAGATATCAAAGATTGATATGATGGGGAAGAGTTGTGAGGATGACTCAATCTGTCTAAGAAAGGGAGAATCCTGTTTGTTGGGAAACACGCAATTTGTTTCACTGGGAAAATAGATTCACAATGCAAGTGAATATCTGTTTTAAGGAAATTACCTTCTGTCAGCCTTGTGACAATGTTTAAGGTAAATGAAGATGATATTACCAATTATCAGCCTTGTGATAGTTTATGGTAACGAATTCTGAAGATATTACCAATTATCAGCGAAGTGATAACTATAACAAGGTAATTCTTGAAAAAATTACTGAGTATTCAGCCTTGTGAATAACAGACAATGAGAGAAACAGATCTCGAATGAGTTTCTATTTTCACAGCTACAATCTTGCCGGGGATCTCTCTTTTGAGAAGATGCGGGCATTTTGATTGAAAAGATACAGGTTTTCTTTTAGACAGAAAGACAACTGTGGAGATTTCTTGAACTTTCATGATTTGAACTTGCTGAGAAGAACAATCTTTATGACAAGTTTCAAGATGAAAAGGAAATAAGCAGCTCGGATGACGAGGCTATTGCTTATTGTTTGCAGGTAAATTTTTCTTGTGAAATCTGAACCTGAGTTGGTCAGAGACGAGGTTCTATCCAGAAATGAACTGGAAAGAAACGGTCAATCAAGACTTTGTTCCCAATGAGGAATGATCTCAGCTGGGGAATAGGAGAGAAAAATGTATTTTTCTGCTTGGGGACAATCTACTGGAGAGATGACATACCCATATGAGTACATGTAACCTAAACCAGTGATATAAAAGCAAACATTTGAGAAATGCAGAAATGCATTAATGATGTTATTATGTATGAATGATGAATGTTATGAATGTCATATGCATGCTGGCAATACTTGACAAGACAACAAAAAGGGTATTTGGGAAAAGGACTACGTCACAGTTCAAACAAATACTCAGCAAAATCTGCAGCAATGGTGTAGACGTTACTGATGAAGGATCTGAGTTGCATGCTTTAAACTTTCCGAATAAGGCATTTCATTGGCAACTTTGTTGGGAATTCTTTTTGGATAAGAATACCGTCCTTTGATGATCTCTGTTGAGGAGAAGAAGACTTCTGTAGCAGTTGTTTTATCTTTCAGAGGTCGGAACACTTTGTGGAGAAAACTGTTGAAGTTCTTTATGTGTTCATAGTTCAAAGGAAAAATTTCGCTTTTATTTCAAAATTTTGAAGTAAAAATTCATTTAAACCTTTTTTAGTTTCAAAAGGTGATTTTCACAATAAAAAACGTTATTTTGCAAAACAGAATAAAGCAAGAATTGCAAACAAATGGGCACAAGGCTCAAATTTCATTGATAGAATGATAATCAGCCAATGGCGTGATTCCATGAACTATTTACAAAAGTTTGGAAATGATAATTTATTGGGAAAAGGCTACATTGAAAGCAAATAACCACTATTATCCCTAACAACTTTGAATTCCAACGATGCTTGTTGCTTCAGAAGATTTTGATTGAAGATCCGTTGACGGAAGTTTCTTCAGATTGACAAAGTACAGACTGATGCAGTTACTTTGTCATTTTGATCCTTAATTTTTGCATAGATTACCTTTTCAGGTTTTCAATCTATCAGGATAATTTCTGTTTATTGTCTCTAATTTTTTTGCCTGGACCGCCTTTTCAGGTTTTCAGTCCACCGAGACGCTCTTTTTTGCCTAAGTCGCCTTTTTCGGGTTTTCGACTTACCGAGCTGTTCTTTTGTTTTTTAGACAAAGTATTTTTTGACTGCATCAGCATTTACAGGATACGGAAGTTCATCACCGTCCATGGTTGTGAAAGTCATAGCACCGCCAGAAAAGCTTCTTATGACGATGTATAGGCCTTCTTAATTAGGAGTCCATTTGCCCCTAGAATCTGGTTGAAAAGACAGAATCTTTTTAAGCACGAGGTCGCCTTCTTGGAATTCACGAGGTCGAACCTTTTTGTCGAAGGCTTTCTTCATCCTTCTTTGATATAGTTGTCCATGACACAGAGCGGTCAGACGCTTTTCTTCGATTAAGTTCAGCTGGTCATATCTGCTTTGACACCATTCGGCCTCAGATAACTTAGTTTCCATGAGAACTCTCATCGACGGGATCTTAACTTCTATGGGGAGCACTGCTTCCATGCCGTATACTAGAGAAAAAGGAGTTGCCCCTGTTGTGCGTACTGAAGTACGATACCCATGCAGAGCAAATGGCAGCATTTTCGTGCCAGTCTTTGTAGGTGATGACCATCTTTTGGACGATCTTTTTGATGTTCTTGTTGGCAGCTTCAACGACGCCATTCATCTTTGGTCGGTAAGAAGATGAGTTATGATGCTCGATCTTGAATTCCTCACACAGTTCTTTCATCATTTTGTTGTTCAAGTTTGATCCATTGTCTGTAATGATCTTACTCGGAACTCCGTCTCGGCAAATGAGGTTGTTCTTGATGAACCTCACGACTACTTGTCTTGTAACGTTGGCGTAAGATGCTGCTTCGACCCATTTAGTGAAGTAATCAATAGCCACTAGAATGAAGCGATGTCCGTTGAACGCTTTTGGTTCGATCATCCCAATCATGTCGATGCCCCACATGGAGAAAGGCCACGGAGAAGAGAGAACATTGAGTAGAGTCGGTGGCACATGGATCTTATCTGCGTAGATCTGGCATTTATGACATCTCTTGACGTGCTTATAGCAATCGGATTCCATTGTTATCCAATAGTATCCTGCTCTCAAGATCTTTCCGGACATTGCATGCCCATTTGAATGGGTTCCAAAGGACCCTTCATGCACTTCATGGATTATCGTGTCTGCTTCATGTCTGTCGACGCATCTGAGCAGAACCATGTCGAAGTTTCTTTTGTATAGCACATCTTCATTCAAGAAGAAATTTCTAGAAAGCCTCCTTAGAGTTTTCCTATCTTTGTGCGATGCCCCGAGTGGGTACTCCTGAGTTTGAAGGAAACGTTTGATGTCGTGGAACCACGGTTTATCATCGAAGACTGCTTCAGTTGCAAATACATATGCAGGTCTTTCAAGGCGTCTGATACGGATCTTAGGCATATCGTTCCAATTGTTGAATTTGAACATGGAAGATAGAGTAGTTAAGGCGTCTGCCATTCGATTCTGATCTCGAGGGATATGATGCAGTTCAACTTTGTTGAAGAAAGTCAATAAACGTCTTGCATAATCTCTATAGGGAATCAAACCAAGATGATGAGTTTCATACTTGTCTTTGATTTGATTGATCACAAGGGCTGAATCTCCATATATGTCAAGGATCTTGATCCTCAAGTCGATGGCTTCTTCGATACCCATGATACAAGCTTCATATTCTGCGATGTTGTTGGTGCAATCAAATAGCAATCTGGCGGAAAACGGGATATGAGAACCCTCGGGAGTAATGATGACTGCCCCAATTCCATTGCCAAAAACGTTAACTGCTCCATCAAAAATTAAACCCCATCTAGATTCTGGATCAGGACCTTCTTCAGGTAGCGGTTCGTCACAATCTTTCATCTTTAAGTACATAACATCCTCGTCAGGGAAGTCAAACTTGAGAGATTGGTATTCGTTGATCGGTTGATAAGCCAAGTGATCGGCGAGAATGCTTCCTTTGACCGCTTTTTGAACACGGTACTGGATGTCGTATTCAGATAACAACATCTCCCATCGAGCAATTCTTCCTGTTAAGGAAGGCTTTTCAAAGACGTACTTGATTGGATCCATTTTTTAGATTAACCAAGTCGTGTGATTGATCATATACTGGCGGAGACGTTTTGAAGCCCACACCAAAGTACAACATGTTTTCTCGAGCATCGAGTAACGAGTTTCACAATCTGTGAACTTTTTACTCAAGTAGTAGATGACATGCTCTTTCTTACCGGTTTCATCTTGCTGTCCAAGCACACAGCCTATGGAATCTTCTAGCACGGTAAGGTACATGATTAATGGTCTTCCTTCGACTGGAGGAATCAGTATTGGAGGTTCTGACAGGTATTCCTTGATACTGTCAAACGCTTTTTGGCAATCTTCTGTCCACACAACCTCTTGATTTTTGCGGAGAAGCTTGAATATCGGCCCACAGGTAGCAGTCATTTGAGAGATAAATCTAGAGATGTAATTCAACCGTCCAAGAAATCCTCTTACTTGCTTTTCTGTATGTGGCGTAGGCATTTCTTGAATAGCCTTGACTTTGTCAGGGTCAACTTCAATACCTCTTTGACTGACGATGAAACCTAGGAGTTTTCCAGATCTTACCCCAAAGGTGCATTTGTTAGGATTCAGGCGAAGCTGAAATTTCCTTAGTCGCTGAAACAACATTAAGAGATATTCTATATGCTTTTCTTCAGTGTCAGACTTTGCTATCATATCATCCACATAGACTTCGATCTCTTTGTGCATCATGTCATGAAAGAGAGTAGTCATCGCCCTTTGGTAAGTTGCGCCTGCATTCTTTAATCTGAACGACATTACTTTGTAGCAAAACGTGCCCCATGGCGTGATGAAAGATGTCTTCTCCATGTCTTCGGGAGCCATTCTGATCTGATTGTAGCCAGAGAAACCGTCCATGATGGAAAAGACGTTGAATTTTGCAGTACTATCCACTAGCATGTCGATATGCGGTAGTGGGAAATCATCTTTTGGGCTTGCTTTGTTCAAGTCCCGGTAGTCAACACACATTCTGACCTTTCCGTCTTTCTTGGAGACAGGCACTATGTTGGCTAGCCATTGAGGATATTCAGAAGTGACGAGGAAACCTGCGTCGAGCTGCTTTTGAACTTCTTTTTTGATTTTGTCGGCCATTTCAGGGTGAACTCTTTTCAGTCTTTGTTTAATTGGCGGACACTCCGGTCTTAATGGCAAATGATGCTCCACAATGCTGGTGTCTAAACCCAGCATGTCTTGGTAAGACCAAGCAAACACATCAACATATTCTTTGAGAAGATCTATCAGTTTGCCCTTGACGTCGCTGTCGAGTAGAGCTCCAATGTTCACTTCTTTTTTGTCTTCTTCAGAACCTAAGTTGATTGCTTCCAAAGGCTCTTTGTGAGGTTTAATGATCCTTTCCTCGTGCTTAAGTAGTCGAGAAATCTCATTCGGGATCTCTTCTTCAACTTCTTCCTCGGCGACTTCACTGGGGATTTCAAAGTTGGGAGAGAGCATAGAGTTATTGCGTTCAATGGATTTGTCCATCTGCAAATTTGATTTATGTTTGATCAATTCATTTTTTTTTCTTTTAGAAAAAGTTAACGTGAAAGTGGATGCAGATTATTTATTTATTTATTTTTGAAGATTTTTATTGTGTTTTTTAGGATTATCATTTCCAAGAAAAGGGTAAAAAATTCAAAAAAACACAACATGTGGAATCAAAACAACGCGTTTTATTTATGATTCACAATATGAAACAGGGCCCTAAAATACAAACTCCCTTGTCTTGGGCAAGACAAAGAGAAATTATTTAAAAGCTAAACCCTACAAAACATCTCTTCGCTTTGGGTGAGGCGAGAGTTCAAAACAAAATCAAAATAGACTACTTAGAACTATGAACATTAGTCCGAACTTCAACAGGCTTCCAATAGTAGCGAACTCCTTGGATGTCAAGATACTCCGATAGTTTTCCACTTGGCTTAGTTCTTGAATATACTTTGGTCGTTGGTCGAATAGGCTTTGAAGACTCTGGACGGTTGACCTTGCCTTTTGTGCTGCTGAAACGATCTTCTTCTGCTTGATGGACAGATCGAGGAGTATGGAACACATCATATGTGCTTTCCATTTGCATTCGTGTTGAATTCTTGGGATGTTCTTTTCAATCTTCTGAGTGGAGAGACTCATTGTCTGCAACGCTTTCCAATTCGTTTCCAGAATCGTATCCCTGCTCTTCAGTAATCACGTTGATGTAGTAATAGTTAAGATCTGTTTTAACAAACTCCACAGGCGCGATAAAGCAGCGATCTTCATTCGGAACCTCAATTGGTTGATGAGATCGAGAAGATGTGTATAACTCTTCTGGTTGACTAGGATACTCAAAAGGATCGTCCCATCCAGTGGGCTGGATGTCTTCAATTCTGATTTTTGAGCTTTCAGGTGCAGTGTATTTCACCATGTAGTCAAACTCTCCACTTGGTTCTCCCAAGGTATCCCAAACTTCAGAAGGGACAGGTGGATTTTCATTCTCATTGTTTTGTAGAGACATGCCTTTGAATTGGTCAGTCGGAGGATAGAAGGGTGCATACAATTCTTCCTGAGACACATATTCAGAGCTGGTAAGATAAGTGCTCCACTCTTCAGATCCGGAGAGATTGTCTTCGTCACCTTCATTGGTAAGAACGTTAACCTCTTGAAGAACAGGGTTTAAGAAACCCCCACTGTGGAATACTTCTCTAATTGGGCGAAGAGCTTCATCCCTTTGATTGTCTTTAGGAAATACTGGAGCAAATCCGAGCCCGGCCTTTGTCTCATTGTTGACAGGTTTTATTACTTGTCCCCAACCTGCAGCATTGCCATCTTTTACTATCTGCGCTGCTTCTTTGTAAGAGGAGATAGACGATCTGCTTTTGCTTGTAGATTCATCTTCTAACGAAAGTCCTTGGAATTGCGTCCCTTCAACGTCGTTGGCTGTGATGAAAGAAAAGCTGGATAAATGGCTTACTAGTAAAGCTTGTTCACCGATGATGGTTACTAGCTTCCCATTTACTGTGAATTTTAGTTTCTGGTGGAGAGTGGATGTCACAACTCCTGCTTCGTGAATCCATGGTCTTCCTAGCAAACAACTGTAAGCAGTTGGCACATCCATGACCTGGAAGGTGATTTGGAAGGTATGCGGACCAATCGTCATTGGAAGGTCGACTTCCCCAATAACAGATTTTCTTGACCCATCAAAGGCCCTTACCACTATGTCATTGAACTTCATCGGTGTTCCTTTGTAAGATAAACGAGCTAGAGTCGTTTTTGGCATTACATTCAAGGATGAACCGGTATCCACTAGTACGTTGGATAGAGAATCTGATTGGAAAATCATTGAGATATGCAGAGCCAGATTGTGATCTTTCCCTTCCTCTGGGAGTTCTTCATCACTGAAGCTTAAATTGTTGCAAGCGGTTATGTTGCCTACAATTCCACCAAATTGATCTGTAGTCACGTCGTGATCTACGTAAGCTTGATCTAGCACCTTCATCAAAGCTTCTCGGTGGGCTTCAGAATTCAGAAGTAGAGATAGTATCGAAATTTTGGAGGGAGTCTACATGAGCTGATCCACAACTCTGTACTCGCTTTTCTTGATTAGCTTCAAAATCTCATCGAAATCTGAGTTGACATTGGTTCCATCAGACGGACCAACGTTTATGTTTGGATTATCTATAGGAATCCCCATGGGACTCTCGAAAGGTGTATTAACGGGATTTTTCCTAACAATAGGAACAACAGGTGGCTTTGGTGGCAACGGAGTATGTACGCGTCCACTTCGCGTTACTCGTCCTATTTCAGTGATGTTGACATCGGCTGAAAGAGTTGGCATGGGTTTCTCCTTCCCATCTTCTATCATAGTCGCATTGTATTGATAGGGAGTTGCTTTATTAGAACTGTATGGAACAGGACCAGGTAGACAGATCACCAAAGGAGACTCTGGAACTTTCGAACCGTTATATTCAACTTTCACACACTTGGGTACGTTGAAATAGGGGATAATGACGTTTACTTCGGGAATTTCCGAGTTGATATCTGAGACTAAAAGCTCATGCGGAAAATGCCCTACCATATTCACGTCATAGTCGTTTCTGTTTCTGAAGATCTGTGTATATCACCAATGTCTAATAACCGTTGAATGTCTGATCTTACGGTTGGACATCCTAGAAAATCCTTGAAGCAGATTATGCAAGATGTATAGTCATGTTTAGTGAAAGCGCCCATTGTACTGTATGTATCATGGAGCTGTACCAAACTTTCTCTTATCATATTCACGTCTGTGACAAGATACCGATCTGTATTCCTTAGTATCAAGTTCACTGTATGTCCATTATGACTGGGAAGTGGATTCGCTTGCACGTTTGGATTTGTGTTCCTAAAGGAAAGAAGATTAGATCTTACTAACCTTTGTACTTCAGCTTTTAGGGCGATGCAATGCTCGAGATCATGACCCGGTGCCCCTTGATGAAAAGGGCAACATACGTCTGCTTTGTACCACCATGGTAATTTTTCTGGTACCGGAGGCGGTAATCTAGTTTGCACAAGATTCCTTTCCATCAATGCAGGATATAATTCTGTGTACGTCATTGGAATTGGATCAAACTGCGAGACCCGAGGTGCACGGTTCTGATTGTTGAACTGTTGAGCCTGCTGCCGAGGCTGTTGAATTTGCTGGAACTGCGGAGAGCAATTCCTATATTTGAGCTTGTATTAACAATTGGCGCTATGGTAGCTACCTGTTGTTGTTGACTGACATTCTTCCTTGGTTTCCCTCGGGATACCATTCCTATGTCATGTTCCTTTTTCTTTGGAAAACTGGTTCCGACCCTCTTAGTTCCACTGGAAGATCCTATCTCTTTGACTAGGCGTCCTGTTCGAACTCCTTCCTCTAGTCGCATTCCCATGCTTACCATCTCGGTGAAATATCCGGGAGCGCTGGCGATCATTCGTTCGTAGTAAAATGGGCCAAGAGTGTTTAAGAAAACCTTGGTCATTTCCTTCTCCTTTAACGGTGGGTTGACTTGGGCAGCAATTTCCCTCCAACGTTGGGCGTACTCTTTAAATGTCTCTTTTTCTTTCTGAGACATGGAGCGGAGTTGATCCCGATTTGGAGCCATGTCCAAGTTGAATTTGTACTGTTGGACAAAGGCTTCGCCTAGGTCATTGAGTGTCTGGATATTTGCACTATTTAGTCCCACGTACCACTTCAGTGCAGCACCGGTGAGACTGTCTTGGAAATAGTGAATTAGCAATTGGTGATTGTCGTTGTACGTAGACATTTTCCTAGCGTACATCGTGAGATGACTCTGCGGGCAGGAATTTCCTTTATACTTTTCAAAGTTAGGGACTTTGAACTTTGCAGGTATTCTTACGCGAGGAACCAGGCATAAATCGTGGGCATTCTTTCCAAGCAATTCCTTTCCACGGATTGTTTTGATCTCCATCTGCATTTTATGGAATTGTTCCTGAAGATTCTCCATCTGGCCACGAGGATTCGTGTTATCGCCTGGATTATGATGAAATTCTTCATCTGCAGTAGTGTGAACTACAGTGAGTTGGTCATGATTGGTTGAGAAACCATCATGGTGACTTGTGGAAGGGTTATTCCATATTGCGGAGTAAGCGTTGAGTTCTGTAAAGTAGGAACCTCAAACGTGGTTGACTGTACCTGAGAAGTAGGTTGACAAAATCCGATGCCGAAATTGAAAGGCATGCCCCATGGATAACCTTCTGGCATACTGAAGAGTGGACTACTGGCTGCAACAGTTGAAACTGGAGTAGTAGTAATCTCTGAAATCGCCGCTTGATTTTGACTGCTTAACGTTGTTTGCTGACTTTGCGTAGTTGCCAATGAACTTACCAAAGAAGTGAGTCTCTCCACCTCTTCTTGAAGTGTTGTAACTGTGCTACGAAGCTCAACATTTTCTTGCTCAAAACCTTCCATTATTTTCCCTCTTTTTGAACGAGTATTGTATGTACGAGTTGGCTGTGGACGTGGTCGAGAAACTCTAAGACGCGACAGCTTGACGATCTTTCTCTTTCTGGAAAAAATTCCAAAAGATAAGACTCTAAACAATAAACTCGATATGCAACGTATGATGCATGATTATGAATGCAAAGAGAAAATAGTTTCCAAAGAATTTACGCTAAAAGAGAAATTTCTGGCAAATATTTGGATGGAAAACACTTATTTTATTAATTATTGGAAGAAGATTACAACAATTTTTGTTTTTGAGCATAGCTCATACAATGATAAAATAAATTATAAAACTACAATCTAAAACTAATTATTCGTCCTCGTCGGATGAAGATCCAAAGGCTTGATGTAGCTTCAACTTCAGGATCTCCTTCCCATAGTGAGCTTTCAGTTCAGCTTTCTCGGCTTTTAGCTTGCTGATGACTTTCTTCCACTCGTCAGGAGCAGGATCGCTGGTTGTCATTTCCTCAAGCTTTCTTTTCCTTTCTTTGATGTATCTTTTGATCGCGTTATCTTTCTGACGAATCTTCTCATCTTTCTCCATGAGCCATTCATCTTGGAAGTAAAGTGTCTTTTCATGATCTTTGACTTGCTTCTTGAGCTTCTCATTTTCGAGGTCAGTCTTAAAGAACTTGTCTTCCAAAGCTTCTTTCTCAAGTCTCATCTTGGCCAAAGCTTCTTGGTATTCTCCCATAGTCTCGACGGGAAAAATTGTTGATTTGGAAGCTGTTGAGAACATAGGTTCCTCATAAGCATAAGGCATTCGGAATTCCTTCGCTCTTTTCTTTACCCAAGAAGTGTAGATTTCCATGGCTACACAATTCCTGGCATTACCCTTTCCTTTTCTTCGGATGTGATGCCAAGCTCTTATCATTCTGGCTTTCAAGCCTTGGGAATCTTCCCCTTCATGATAGAAGTAGCTTTCTACTGTAAAACCAAGAGGTTTACTAGAGTTTGCATACCCGAGTTGACGTCTTGCCAAGAATGGGTTATAGTTGAGTCCTCCTTTTGTACCGATGAGAGGTACGTTGGCAAATTCTCCACAACTTTCAATGATTTCCATCTCATTGTCTGCCAAGGTATACCAATGGATATCGTCGTTTGTAAGAGACATGAGTCTTCGAGACCAATGCCAATCGTCTTTGTTTTCGCGGAAGATAGGATATTTAGGCAAGTGTGAGACAATCCATTTGAAAAACAGAGGTACACAACACACAATAGTGCCATCTCCTTGACGATTCCTATGATGAATGGAGAAATACGTGTCACCAAGCAAAGTGGGAACAGGATTTCCAATCAGAAAGATCCTTATGGCGTTGATATCAACGAAACTTGGGACGTTGGGAAACAACACCAATCCATAGATGAGTAAAGCTAAAACGACAAAGGCTACCATACTACCAGCTTTAGAGAATTTAAGAGCCTTCTCCATTAGGAACTTTGAAGTTAGTCCTAAGAGTTTTCCTTTGGTAGTTAGGTTTTTGTCTATCACAGATTTCTTTAAGTGAGTCATTGTTGCAATGACTGGTGACTTAGGAATGGCTTCCAAACCATTGAAAGGCACCTTGTAAATCTTGAGATACCTAGGATGTGTGCGTACTCTTCCAAAGTAGGCATCAATCGATAGTCGAGGAAAGTGAAAATGATAGACGGATCGTAAAAGCGAAAGTTTTGAGAAGTCCTTCATCGACGTTAGTGTTCAGGACAGTTAAAAGAGTTCCATAGAGTTTTCTGAAATCCGAGGGATCTTCTACCAAGGATGCTAACTCTTTTAACTTTCCTACATCAGGAATCCTAAAATTGTATTTCTTGGTGAATCTTCCTCTGACGTCCATCACTCTAACCTAAAATATTTACAAAGAAAAATCTCTAAATTCTTTGGAAATGGGAAGAGAAATGAAGTTTTTGAATGAATGCATGAATGAATGTCACAAAGATTCAAACATGGTTAGTAGTTATACACACAGTCAAGCGTTCGAAGTCACGAGCATGAGGCCAACGATAAGAATCAAACGTGGGTAAGTTCTAAGGGCTTATTCATCTGTGAAACGGGTTCTACTGATAATACAGTTCAACGCTTCTCTTTGAAATATTATCGGTTTGTTGAATACTCGAAGTCCAATAATATTTTCAAGAAAACTCGCTGATCGTAGTCTCGCATGACAATTATTCTAAGCTTACGCTGAATAATTTCGCACTACATCCTAAATGGCGAGGATGGGTTTTGTGTTCTCTGACCACTCGACCGTAAGTTCTCTCGAAAGCAAAATGTCTTCGCAAATACTTGCTAAACACAAATACTCCCAAGACAACCTCCAGAGAGGGATCTCAAATTAACTTAGTAAGTACTGAAACTTCCCACAAGTTAATAGGACTATACCCCACCTAGATCTTAGAATGTTTCTTAAATCGGGTTAGATTTCTTTCCATCGAGATGAAATCGCGAAAACACACAGAAAGAAAAACAAACATATGCACATATGAAAGCTTAACCCTTTTTTCTTTTGAAAACAAAAAGCTTGGTGCTCTTGAGCAGTCACATTTTTGAAAATCAAAATTTAGCGTACTCCCAGAGTCGCCATTTTTCTCGCGTTAAAAGTGACGCAAGGAATCGAATCAATTCGGATCCTTTGGCTCAAACGATTTACTCTTTTGATTTGTTTATAAAGATGCACATCAAGCTTTATTATTTCCAACACAAGAAAATGATTATGAAAAGGGAAAGGCGCAATACCCTCAATTGATATGATATGCATTACGACTAGCGAACTAGGCGTAACGGGAGATTCGGGCAAGGGGGGTTGTTATATAAAGGGAATAGATGGAGCACCCTAAATATATATAGTTATCTATAGCTTTATATATGAATATGTTTGATATGTTTGTGTGTTTTAATTGCTATTTCTATGATTGGGAAAGTTTCTCCTTTGGATTTTAAGAAGGATAGATTATGTGGGATCCTAGGTTTTGTTATTATTGTGCTCGCAAAGATCACTAGGATCTTCTGCATACATATCCCTTAATGGGAATCAGAGCATTTGTAGCTCGGATCTAAAGGGAGCTATGGTTTGTTTGGTTTGAGGGAGAAAGAAATTTGCTCGGCAAGGATGAGACCTTGTGCCTACGTATTCTCAAAGGGATGGGATGTTGAGAAAGTCAGAGCAATCGTAGTTCCCACTTATGCTAGTGGAAGCAACGAGATGTTATTAAGAGACAAAGACAAATGTCATCATAATGAAAAATGTATCTAATCTATTTCATCACATACATTTTGAAAGGTTGATTGATTAAATCTTTCGTCGTAAGTTATAGGTGTTTTGCTTGAGTGTACAAGCGTTACCACTTACGAGTTTAAGAAAGATGTTTGAAAAAGATGATTAAATCTTTTAATTGTAAGCATTGGGTGTTTTGCTTGAGTGTACAAGCGTTACCACTTACGATTAAGAGATGTTTTTGTTTGAAAAGAGTTTGAAAAGTTTTGGATTGTATGTGATGTGATAGATGAGGTACTTCTTCCATAGAGATGATAAATGTCTAATTCTCGAGGAGAAAATTGATTGGATTAGGGGGATGCTTTTAAGAAGCCCATGGGTCCTTGTATTGAAAGCCCAAGAGGAGGCATTCGAGGGTCATCGAGGTCATCGAGGTCCTTGTATGAAGCTCAAGAGGAAGCTATAGGGTATGGTGGCTTTGGCTTTAAGAGTGGTTTCACAAACCATCCTCTTAGGATTTCAAGAGCGATTTCACCGGAAATCATACTCTCGTGGTTCTATCCTAGCGGGTGATTCTTTGTATTGGAAGCCCAATAGGAGGTCATTAAGAGATTTCTTGGTCTCTTTCTTGTTTGATGCCCAAGAGAAGGCTAAACTCAATGAGGAGTTCTTTTGAACGAAGCCCAAGAGGAGGCTGACTCAACAGGGGAGTGTTGTCTTATATGAAGCCTAAGCGGAGGCTAAACTCAGATGAATGAGTTTTCTTATATGAAGCCTAAGAGGAGGCTGAACTCAGATGAATGAGTTATCTTATATGAAGCCTAAGAGGAGGCTGAACTATGTGGGGAACTTAATGGTTAGACTAGTTGTTATGTTATAACTAGACAGTTATATAAACAAATGTATGAAGTTTATTCACAGGAGTTTATGAAGGAAATATAAACAATGTGTAATGTTTATCTACAAGAGTTTATGAATAAAATATAAACAAGTGTGTAAAATGAGCGTTTAAAACGAGCGTAACTTGATTATTTACAAGTTTGAATTGTGTACAAGGGAATGAATATGTACACGAATGATTATTTATGTACAAGGAAATGAATATGTACATAGGAGGGTTGGGACTTACACCGTAAGGGAGGCCTATTGGTTTAAAAGCAGTTTCACCGGGAATAATGCTCCTTTTAATACCAATGGTATTCAGTGTATATACAAGCGAAATGAAAACAAACGGACGAAGTTTGTCTATACTTGAATATTTACAGAGATGTTTGTATTATGTACAAGGAAAATTGGTATGTACAATAAAGAATTGGATATGTACAAGGAAATAGCTATGTACATAAAAGAATTGGGACTTACACCGTGAGGGAGGCCCATGATCGGTTAAGAAATTCGAGGAAAAACGAGTTCGGTTTTATCTTCAAATCGGGTCGATCAAGGAAAAAAGGATGTAAGTTTGATGAAAAGTTTTGAAAAAGATCTTGAAAGTGTTTTTGAAAGATGAAATATACTTACAAGAAGTTTGAAAAAGATTCGAGTTTCGAAAGTTTGAAAGAAGCATCTTTGAAAGTGCTTTGAAAAGTACTCAAAACGTCTCGTTTTCGGCTTGATGAAAATATAATCAAAAGAGAACATTTTTGAATTTTTTTTGACATATTCCTAAAATAGATATGTTAAATGACACGTGTGCAAAAAATCACCTCAAAATGAGGAGTTTTGATTGGGTTTTGAAAGCATTGAAGTTTGAAAACAAAACGGCCAAGCCATTTTTGAACTGTAACTAAAAAATCAAAGAGTTTGAAGTTGAGCAACTTACCTCTTGAAGCTGGAATCGAATTCTTCAAAGGAGTGTTTCCAGTTGATGTTTGATGATTGTTGGAGCACCAGTGAACCTTATGGAAGGTGTTTGATCACTATGCACACTTTGAAATGGTCTGGAACTCTCTACCCAAGTCCACCTACAGTTGCTTGAAGTGAAACTTGAATTCGTGGTTAGAGGTGTTACAGATCGAAAGTGATGGTTTGTATCACTTATGTGAAGTATATTGATGATGTTCAAATGATAAAAACACAACTTGCTCGAGCCAAATACAAGTTTGAAGTTTAAGGAAGTTTTTTACAGGTTTGGAAATTTGAAAAACAAGTCTGGTTTTTAGCTGTTCTTGTGTTGATTTTAAGTTTCAAACCAGTTCTATATTGAGTTTAAAACATGTTAGACACCAAGTTTTTTCACAAGATTTGCAAAAGTGCAAAATCCTCAGTTTTGAACTATGTAACTTGAATTTTAAGAAAGAAGAGAGAAAGCTTGTTCTTGCATAGCTTTGGTGTGGTTTCAATTTGCAAACATGAGCTCTATTTATAGGTCAAGAAATCAGAATGGTAAGTGAAGAAGATTGGCTTGGATTTGTACAACTTGCCTTAGAGGGCAAGAAAGTCTTTTTTGCCATAAATGCAAAAGGAACCTTCCTTTTAACCATGGTTAAAACTTAACTTGATCTTATCTCCATCATAATTACCTCTCATTTGATTTTTATCAGCTCTATCCATCTTGGCTAGGTGGAAAGGCTTCTAGAAGGAGAGAAAATCAAAAAATGACTTGTAATTTTTGAAGCATGAACTTGAAATCCATGGTTTTGGAGCTCTATGTTTCAAAATCAAAAGTATAGCTAGACACAATGGATTTGCAAGTTTTTTGACATTTTGGAAAGCTTGTAGCAAGGGCTACAACTTTCATGTTTTGAGTTTTTTCTAATTCCAAATGGAACTATGTGAAAAAATGCCATGAAAGTAGGAAAAAACATGAAATTTTAACACTTGAAATTTTTTCCAAGTGTTGAAAATTTTGACTTTTTGTTGACTTTTCCAAATTTCTTGATTTTTTATGATCATGATGGATCATTTGAATTATTTTGATGATTGAAAAAGTTTTGTCTTGAAAAAGTTGACCAAAAGTCAAAGTTTGACTTTTTAGTGTAGATAGAATTTCATCAGATGATCCAGAAATTGACTGATGAAAAATGTGAACTTCTGTGATGTTTTGAATAAAGAAATTAGGTCAAGATGTTTTATTGAAGATATGAAGATCAATCTCCAAGCGAAAAAGTCATTCATTGATCAGAAAATCAGTGATTACTTATCCTCGATGAAAACCCTAATTGGTCGATCCTTGATAGATCATGAGGAAAAGTTGGATATCTGAAGATCAATTGTTGATGGTTGATTAAGATATATCAATTTAGGTGAGTGAGAACTCAAACCCTAATTGATTACCTCTTGAATCAGATGAAAATTGATGAAACCCTTATTTTGACCTGTAGAAGCTACACCCGATTTATTCTGTTCTGAACTGTTAGTGATGCAATGATGCAAATGTAAGGTGGTATATTAGGTCAAAAATTGGGGTATGACAGGTATGTGTCAAAGTCAAACATCCTTACAAGTTAGGGGTCGATCCTTAACGAATGCAGATCCCTGAGAAAAACTTATGAAACCAAGTCAATGATGTCAAAAAAGAAATATGTCGACCAAAGGAACAACAAAAAATTGGTCAATCCGACAAAAGTATCAAGTAAACATGGATAAAGTCGAAATCTGTGGCCAGAGAGAAAAAGGGGTCAAAAAAATGTATCGAAGAGAAACTACATTGCCTGGATGACTAAGAAAGAATGCTGGTCGGTTTGGTATTATAGGCTGAGTGAAAGAATTAATCGAAGTTCAGATGTTGTCGAAGACGTAGTCTAAGGGAATTAGGGAAGTTTCACTCTTCCTGAGATGTCGATTAACCCTTTTGAAATCACGAGCAGGAAAAGGTCAAATTCTGAGGATCGTGGGCAGTTACCTCAAGAGATCGTGGGTGTTAGGCGCCAAGTGGATGGATAAATCATATGTAGAAGTTACGTTTTAGTTTCATTTTCGTCCGTTGATTGCTTTAAGCGGTTATCTTGTAATTTTTAGGGGTGTCACTTGTATTCTCAAACTGCTTACCAACACTCTGCCCAATTTCGTGCTTAAGGAAGAAAGAGTCATTAGGCTTTGGATGTACGTGAATCACCACCTTTATTTTCAATGCAATCAATTTATCTTTTCAATTTATCTCTTTAATGTCTTTACTTTTCTTATTCATTTTGAGCAACTTTGCATGAACTTTTCAACACTGCTTGTCGGTTATGAGTCACAAACTTGTTAGTTCGTTGAGTCTTGTTTCGTCCAGAATCTACTGTCGGTCACGAGTTACCAGTCAGTTGGTCGAAATCTTTGTGTGGAAAGCCGTTTTACTTGTTCCCTTGGTCTTAGAAAACTGTTTCCTGGCTAGGGCATATTAGGACAGAATCAGTACAATATACGAAACCTTAGCACGCGTCTTAAGATCAACTGGTCGATCTTGCGAGTAACCCTTAGTTTTAGGACATAAAGAGGATCAGCGCTTGTTTACCATTTTCCATAGTAAACAGTATACTACCAGTCACCAACCTACTATACCTGACCTGGTTCAACCTACCAGAAAATACACTAGGGCCAAACACCCTTCCACTTATCTCAAGGATTTTCATTGTAACCTCCTCTATATACACTCTAAGCATCTTCTCCAACCTACTTCTACCATTCCATATGCTATCTCAAATTCCTTATCCTACCATAAATGTTCCCCCACCTATAGACATTTTTGTTGTACCATTTCATCCCTTCTTGAACCTAAAACATACCTTCAAGCCTCAAAATATGATTGTTGGAGAAAGGTTGTGGATGTTGAGATATCTACTCTTAAGGACAACCAAACTTGGACTCTTTCAGATCTCCCTACAGGTAAAGTTCCAGTTAGTTGCAAATGGGTCTACAAAATAAAATATCATGGTGATGGCACTATAGAAAGATACAAGGATAAATTAGTGGCAAGGGGATATACTCAACTTGAAGGTGTGGATTAGTTTGATACCTTTTCTCCTGTAGCAAAAATCACAACTATTAGGGTCCTATTATCCATTGCTGCTATCAAACATTGGCATTTGGAGCAGCTTGGTGTCAATAATGCATTTTTACATGGACATCTCAATGAGGAAGTATACATGTCTCTTCTTCCTGATATAACATTCTTGATTCCACCAAGGTATGCAAATTAACAATGTCCTTGTATGTGTTAAATCAAACCAATAGACAGTGGCATGCCAAACTATCTCCTGCTTTAATATCCTTGGGTTATCACCAATTTGCAGATGATCATTCACTATACATAAAAAACGTTGTACATAACTTCAATTCTCTTCTTATTTATGTTGATGACATTGTTCTAACAGGATATTCTTTCACAAAAATAAACCAAGTCATTGCCTTTTAGTTGAGGATAAATCAATATCTTTCACTACATATCTAACACCAACATGACGTGGAGCCTCACTTCTAGATAACTTTATTCACCTTTGTAAGATATAATGTTCTTAAACTGATTTGACATCCATGTGAATAAACAATCTTAAACAATGAATATAAAGTATATGAATAAGCAATCTTAAACAATGAATATAAAGTATGCCAAAACTCTCAAACTTATGACAAGATAGACAAATTGAATTCTGATTCAAATCAAATGACACTTTCCACTCACCCAAATTACTCTCCATGGTAATAACACGATCAATCATGGGTGGTTGAATATAATATTTTTCATATAGCATGTTTCAAACAACTCATACTAGTGTTGGAATTGATCATAATTACTAGGATTATAAATCTCAAACACTTGTTGCAAGATTTTTGAATATGAGTTCCTTAGTCTTGGAATCTTTTTGTCGCACTTCATATTCACATTTTAATTCATTATATCACTTTTCTTCCACAACATCCTCAAAGCGCATAATTTTTTTTTATTATATCCAAGTTCACAGTCATAAAAACTTTAATACCGGCATTCACACTTTCACTGAGTTGTGTGCTTCCCATATCTAATGTAAAAAAATTATTCACGTAACATGATGCCCATTTCTCCTTTATAATATAGACTTTTTGAAACCAAGTGTTTTCTTTGTATCAGCATAATCATAACAATAGTTTGGTCAATATACTTTAGTGTATATACTTGTATGTATAATGTATACAAACAATATAGTTTAGTTTCTCATGATGTAATATATAAGCAGTAACCAATGTAACAATGTTAATATTGAGTAATAATTAAATTTTTCATTCAATACTTTCTCTCTTCTTGCAATATTAACATGGTATCAGAGCTCAACTGAGCTCTAGTGACCATTCTTTCTCTCTTCTTAATCGATTGATTAAGATTCTTCATCAGTTGTTCAAGATTCTTCATCGATTGTTCAAGATTCTTCAGTATTCATCTTTAAATCTATTTCTTTCTGTATTTTTTTGCTTCTTCTTCACTGCTATGGATCACCAGAGCTATGTTGATTTTGTGACAAACTTTGCGGATCCCTATTATCTTCATACAAACGGAAGTCCAACTTCGATTCTTGTTGCTCCATCGTTAGACAACAAGAACTGTCATACATGGTCTCGATTAATGCACATCACGTTGATTTCAGAAAATAAAGAGAAATTCATTGATGTATCATTTCCAAACCCCTTTGTTTCTGATCCTCTGTATGCTCAGTGGATTCGATATAACACCATGGTACTCTCGATGTATCTGAATATTTTACTTCCACCAAGGTACTCTCGATTTATCTGAATATTTAACATAGTTGAAAATGCTTTGGGATGAACTTGAGAACTAACTTCCTCTTCCTTGTTCTACATGTTTTTTTACTTGCTCATGTCGTGCTATTGATTATGCTAAAGCATACAGTGAGCAAGACTATGTTATCAGGTTTTTCAAAGGGCCAAATGAATATTTTGCACACTCAAAATCCAAAATCATGATGATGACACAGCTGCCTCACATTGACAAAGATTTTTGTCTTGTAATTCAACAAGAAAGTGAGTTGATTTATACATCACCAGCTAATTATATTGATTCTTAAATAACTGCTCTTTGTGTTCATCCTCAACATGCCAAAGGCAAAGGTAAAGGTAAGTATGCATACACTGTGGGATAACGAATTATATTGTGGATACTTGCTTCTTAAATCGTGGATATCCACCAGGTTATAGTAAAAAAGGGAAAGGACAAAGTACTGCTCATGCTTCTTCAAAATCTCAAGCTAACAATGCTTACAATGGTTCAGCATCTACAGATGGTTCTTCAGGCCTCTCTTTTGGTTTTACATAGGAGAAATTTCAAGGCATCAGAGCCCTATTCCAACAATCTAAACCTACACATGTTGCTAATTCCATCACTACCTCACCCTTGACCATGCACTCTAACTCTCCAACAAGAATTGGTGAGAACTATTCTCTTTGGATTTTAGATACAGGAGCCACGAATCATATCACCTTTAACCTTGCTAATTTCTCTTCTTATCATACTATTGTGCCTATTTTTGTGTCTTTACCTAATGGATCTTATATAAATGCATCCATCTCTGGAAATATCATTGTTACTCTAACCTTGGCTCTTTATAATGTGCTTTACATTCTTACTTTCCATGTCAATCTAATATCTATCACTAAGCTCACTGATAATATGGATTGTCATCTGAATTTTTCTTCCAATACATGCCACATTTTGCAGAACCATTCGAGACAAATGATTGGTACAACTAATCTGAAAAGAGGTCTATATGTCATAGATTTTAATAATAATTTTTCTCAATGTAATTCTCTTACTTCCAATTGTTTTGAAACTTGGCACCATAGACTACGACATGCTTTTGATTCTTGTATTCATACTTTAGCTAAAATCATTCCTCTCATTTCTTATAATAAAAAGCATATGGCACCTTGTGAACCTTGTCATTATGCACAAAAAAAAAGGTTACCCTTTCCTACTAGTACCACCTTTACTCATGATCCCCTTAATATCCTACATGATGAACTATGGGGTCCTTTTGCTACTGCATCCATTAGTCATAAATATTTTCTTACCCTGGTAGATGATTTCTCATGATTCACTTGGATCATTTTTCTCAAAACTAAAACGAAAGCAAAGGAAAGTATTATTCACTTTATTACTTCCCTAGAAAATAAATTCAATACTACTCTAAAATGTCTCAGATCTGACAATGGCTATGAGTTCTTAGCCTTAAGTCCTTACCTTTTGTCTAAGGGTATATCTCATTAGAAGTATTATGTTGAAACACCTTAACAAAATGGGGTGGTTGAGAGAAAACATCAGCATATTCTCAATGTTCATAGAGCTTTTACTTTCCATTCTAATGCCCATACCACCTTGTGGAATTATAACATTAAACATGTTGTGCATTTGATCAATAGGATTCCTAGTCCTTTACTTCAAAATAAATGCCCTTATGAAATGCTTTTCAACTCTTTCCATGTCTTAATCCATCTAAAAGTTTTTGGTTGTCTTTGTTTTCCAACCACATGCCTAACACATAGAACAAAATTTCAGCATAGAGCTAGGAAATTTCCGTTTCATGGCTTCAAAGATGGTACTAAAGGGTACTTTCTTTATAACATGTCATATCATGAATTGATTGTCTCTAGAAATATTGTCTTTTATGAGAATTATTTCCTTTCAACTCTGCCAATACCCATGTGAATAACACACGTGCCTAGACTGATGGACAATAATAGTAACCTTGAGACAGGTATGAATTTTCCTGTTGACCAGCCTGCTTCTCCTACTGTCAACGTTGTTCATACTATATCCATTCCACATTAGTCCTTCATTCATAGTTCACATCAGACATCTAGCCATGACAATACTGACCTTGACAATTCTAGCCCTAATATCATCGGTATGAATTGGACCCTAATTTTCCTACTAACCAGCCTGCTTCCCTCCTACTGTCAATGTTGTTCATACTATATCCAGTCCACATTAGTCCTTCATTTATAGTCCACATCAGACATCTAGCCATGACAATACTGACCTTGACAATTCTAGCCCTAATACATCGGTTCAGACCCTAATTTTCCCAATGACACCATTTTTCATCAAATGGATACGTATACTACCAGTCCCCAACATGCTATACCTGGCCCAGTTAAACCTACCAGAAAATCCACTAGGTTCAAACACCCTCCCTATTATCTCAAGGATTTTCATTTCCACCTCCTCCGTACAAACTCTAAGCATCTTTCCCAACCTACTTCTACCATTCCATATGCCATCTCAAAGTCCTTTTCCTACCATAAATGTTCCCCCACCTATAGACATTTTTGTTGTACCATTTCATCCCTTCCTGAACCTAAAACATACCTTCAAGCCTCAAAACATGATTGTTTGAGAAAGGTTATGGATGCTGAGATATCTACTCTTAAGGACAACCAAACTTGGACTCTTTCAGATCTCCCTACAGGTAAAGTTCCAGTTGGTTGCAAATGGGTCTACAAAATAAAATATTATGGTGATGGCACTATAGAAAAATACAAGGATAAATTAGTGGCAATGGGGTATACTCAACTTGAAGGTGTGGATTATTTTGAAACCTTTTCTCCTATAGAAAAAATCACAACTATTAGGGTCCTATTGTCCATTGTTCCTATCAAACATTGGCATTTGGAGCAGCTTGGTGTCAATAATGCATTTTTACATGGAGATCTCAATGAGGAAGTATACATGTCTCTTCCTCTTGGATATGACATTCCTGATTCCACCAAGGTATGCAAATTAACAATGTCCTTGTATGTGTTGAAGCAAACCAATAGACAGTGGTATGCCAAACTATCTTCTACTTTAATATCCTTGGGTTACCCCCAATTTGCAGATGATCATTCACTATACACAACGAACGTTGTAAATAACTTCAATTCTCTTCTTATTTATGTTGATGACATTGTTCTAACAGGAGATTCTTTCACAAAAATAAAACCAAGTCATGGCCTTTTGGATCAAAAAAATTGCATTAAGGGTCTTGGTCAACTTAGATATATATCCTAGATTTGGAGATTGTTAGGTCCACCTCAGGAATCTTCTCAAACCAAAGGAAATGTGACTTAGAATTGCTTGAGGACACAAGTTTCCTTGGTGCCAAACCTATTTCAACCCTTATTGACCCTATTACCAAAATTTCCTCTACTGAATGAGTTCATTAAAATAACCCTTCATTCTACAGGAATTTGATTGGTAGGCTTATGTATCTCACAAATACTCGATTCTCTTACGTGCGAAATTTAGTGGTTATGCTACATGTTTGATGATTTTCACATCTTATTCTCGGATCCTACATATGTTTATTGTGATAGCAAATTTTCTATCTACCTTGTGCATAATCACACCTTCCACGAACCAAGCAAGTATACTGAGCTAGATTGTCGTGTAATTAGGGGAAAATTGGTTTCAAAGCTAATTCATCTTCTCCGCATTCCCTCAAGCTCCCAGCTGATTGATGTTCTAACAAAATATTTACACTCTCCCTTATTTACTTCTCTTTAATCCAAGTTAGGACTATGCAATATCCACATTCCAAATTGCGGGGAGGTATCAACATAATAATAACAATAGTTTGGTTAACATACTTTAGTGTATATACTTGTATGTATAATGTATACAAACAATATAGTTCAGTTACTCATGTATTAATATATAAGAGGTAACCAATGTAACAGTGTTATTACAGAGTAATGAAAAGTTTCATTCAACACTTTCTCTCATCTTGCAATATCAACACTTTGGCATCATATTTTACAAGGAAGAGATTTCTTCAAACTTCTTCAAATTGATCTTCATTTTCATTTTCAAACATGCACCTTTTAAAGTTACTAATAAAATGAGATCAAAATTCATTTTAGTTTGGTTTTCAAACATTTTCAATGCTATCAAAAATCATTTTAACTTGTTTCCAATGTTCTTTTATTTCCTACACACAAATGAATTATGCAATTTATTTATGATCTCTAAAAATTAAAGTAATATAATTTGAATGACTAAATTATTAGTCTATAAAGATATAATTTTAGTGTAAAAAATACCTTATAATTATATAATATTTATAATATTTATTTATGACAATGTTTGATAAGTGGAATTCCTGCTAATTTATTTATGACAATATTTATAATATTTATTTATGACAATCTTAGATACCATATTCCTTAGGCACGCATACACCATTGAATCATAAATACATAATCTTTTTAAACTTTGGACATATTCAACAAACTTCTTTATTTGCCATTACTTCGACGTCGTTGTCGACCATCATCACGATCACCACCTCCTGTCATCCCCCCTCATTACAATATAAACAAATCACTTCGAGGTTTGTCTGAAGCCCTGGTCTTCCCCTTAATTCCATCACAAACCCATCACTTCAAGGTTTGTTCGAAGCCCCGGTCTTCCACCCCATCATGTCATCACAAACGTATCAGTACCAATGTTGAACTCCAATGTATCACTATCAGAAATTGTTAGATCAATTGTAACCCCGCGGCCCCGCCATGATTACTCTAACAATGAACATCGTGTTTCTGTCGATCTTGCATCGGTCAAGGTTGGTCGTCGACAACTTCTTTGATTTTCATTTTCTTTCGTTCCAAATCTTTGTCGCTCTCGGAAGTCTCACATCAGGGAGTCTAAAAAAAACCAATTATCTCTAGTTGGTAGTTTTGTTGGATTAATTCTCCAACCAGGGTAATTGGTCCATTTTATTTACATGTAGCCCTTGGTCTAGCGGTGGTAACCAACACATCTTTTGACTTTTATGTCTCCTAATGGAGGATAGAGGAAGTGAGTGTTTATTGAAGAATGTTACTAATATAGCTTTCATTAGGTAATAAGCTGCATAAAAAGACTAAGTTGGCTTATTTTTATCACCCTATTTGAGAATTAAAAATAGATAAATTCTTATGTTGGATAAAGTTACCCAACTAACATGTCAAAAACTTAATGGGCATGTGTATCCCACTCTCTTGTTATTGATTTTTAAAATAAATATTTATTTTCATATAGTTGAAATTTTATCCCTATTTTTATTAATGGTTTTAGTTGCCAATTTTTTTTTATATTTCCAATGAAACTTCTTCTATCTCTCGGGAACAATTTTTTTATACCCTTACTTCTCATTGTCATTGCTCATTTCTTATCTTTGTCCAAGTGTTAAAAGTTAAATTTATCATTTAATAAATATTAAAATTTTGAGAAATAACATTCATTTAATGGTACAAAATCAATGGACTACTAAATTTATATCTTAGTATAGTGCTTTTAATTTAATGGTACAAGATCAATGGACTACTAAATTTATATCTTAGTATAGTGCTTTTCAATTGAGACTTGATTTTTTATTATTGATTTTGGAACATATAGTCCTTCTAAATATCATAATATTATATTAGAGTAAATATCTTTCGTAACAAAGATTGCTTGAAACCGTTGCTTGATTTCTTAGTGTTCACAAATATAAAGGTCATGTATGTTCTCCTTTGTAATGCAAATTTTTTTTATTTTTAAGAAAGTGTTTATGCGAAATGACTATAGAGATAAAACTACTTAAAAAAATGCAATTTGACTTTAAATATCTCTCATATTATAATGCCAAAGGTAATAATTTTAAATGATAGAATATAAAGCATTTTTAATGTTGTTATTCAATGTTGCATGGTATTCAATGTTGTTATATTGTCTATCATGTTATCTACTGATAATGAAAAACTAGATGAGCATGAGAAACTTGTTCATATTAGTGTGCTTTGTGTTTGATGATAATTGTGTATGCTAAGAATCTTATATCTTTTTCTAGACACTGATTAATGAAAGTTGTCATTAATGAAAGTTGACATTATGATGAAATGTGAAAAATTAAGTGTATGATTAAGGCATCACTTTTCAGGTTGTCTTGATTTTTCATTCTAACTTTTCAGGTTTTGCACTCCTTTGAATTCTTGCAAACTATGCCGCCAAAAAATTCCAAAAATAAGAGTTGTGGGAAAGGTTATATATCTACTCAATATGAAGCCACTCAACCCCAACCCACTCAACTCCAACATATTCCGTAATAAAGATGACGTCGAAAAATCGCATGTAGAAGAGCATAATAATGAATTTTGATTTGTACTATTTTGTTAACTTGGTTATAATTTAGATAGTTTTATTTTTTAAAGTTGAGTAGACAACTGAATATTAGTAGCGCTTGTTTGAGGAATTTTTAGAAATGAGATTGTAAGAATTTGGTATAATTATAATATTACCTTTTATAGTAAATTGTTGTTATAAGAATTTGTCTTATTTAAATTTAAAGTATTTTAAATTAATTTTTTTATATTATGCTTATTTTAAAATATAATTTATAATATTTTAAAAAGTAAAAAGTTATTTAATATGAGAAATATATTACCTGCGGATTTACTTGCGGTTATTTCCTGCGGATTTTTCTGCGAAAATTATTAACCTCAAAGGTATTAGCTGGAACTAAAAATCGCAGGAACGAATTTCCTGCAGATTTTTTCTCAAATCCACAGGAAAATTCGATTTTTATAGTAGGGTAATCTTTAACGAAGAGCGTGTAAAAAAATAATAATCTTTAATGGAGATATTTAATTTTTTATTGTTAAACTGTATTTATTAATATTGTGAGTTTTAAAGGTTCAATTTTTATTTAAAAATATATAAATTTTAAAATTTTATACTGTATTTTTTTTATACCTCATTTGAAAAAGCATTTCAAAATTTAAATCTCTTTAAATTAAAAAAAAAAAATTTAGTTAGATCACGTGGAAACATCGTAGAAATATTAAATAGTTTGACAATTTATATAATCATACAAATTTATTATTAATAGATAAAAAAAATTGACTTACTTTTTTCAAAAGTTATGAATTTTGAAGAAAAACAAATCATTTGCAAAATTTCTGGAAAATTATCCTAAAAAAATAGATTTCAAACATTTGACCCTAATAATTTATAATTGAAAAAAAATACATAATGTATGGTGTAACACCCTCTAAACTCCACACAAAATATATAGTATAATGAGAGTAAATTAGCATGTATATTAAAATGTGTCAAATGTATTTCAAAACCAAACACATAATACATTGGTCATGTTTATATCATACGTTTCAAATCATATTTCTTATAATAACATGTATGCATCTCGCAACGGATTAAATCTTTTTCATAATAACATTAATGATTGAAATCTCATATTAACAATCATGTCATAAAATATTAGGCACTAAAGGCCAACCATCACCAAATTCCAAATACAACATAAATATTCATAGAGTATAACAACATCTCTCGAAACAACTTAAGAATAAGAAATATAACATAAATTCAAACGTTCTCCGTGTTACATGACCAGGGCATGACAACTACCTAAATAAATGGATAAATAAGAGACTAATCTCCTCCAACTAATCCTTACAAGAAGCACCACTATCTTCGATACATGAGTGATGTCGTAAGATACATCATTTCAACAGAAAGATGAGAATTCATATCATTGTGAAAATATATAATAATAAGCAATGCATCACATACAAGCAACAATTAAATTCACCATACTTTATATAATCATGTATTCTACATCATACAAATCAACTTAGATGATCACATATAAGATATTAGTCAATCATTCAAGATTCAAATATAATTCAATCACAATTACCACTAATGTCACCTTTACATCAATATCACATAAAGTGTAACATCCCAAATTTTAATAGTTATTTATTAATTATTAATTATTTATATGATAATTAATTAAATAGTGTGAATTGGTGAATAATTGGATTATTTGAATATGTGTGTTATTTGGATAATTGGGTTTATGAGTAGAAATAAGATTTATTGGTGTTGGGCCTAATTATAATGAATGGAAGCAATAAGGAGGTGTTAATTTCCAAGCCCAAATGAAGTTTACTAGCTAGTAAGGGTTGTGAGAAAATAGAGATTAGAACTATCATTTGATGGAAAAGAAGAGAAGAGAAGAGGAAAAGAGAAGAGAAGAGGAGAAACCCTAAAGGAAAAATCTACAAGAGGTAAGGGGGAGAATATTCATTATTATTTATTCGTATGTGATTGGGTAGTGATTAGTAACATGCTATAGGATTGGGTATTTCAATTTCTAGGTTTTTAGTTAACTCAAATTGAATTTGGAATTTGGGGTTTATGATGAGAAAAATTAGATTTGATGATATAAATAGGTTCCCTATGATGTATACATGTTTGATGGTGTTTAATTGGTGATAAATTGGCATTGGAATTGTTTTGGTGCGGAAATCCGTAGACTCAACAGAGTTGTTCCGTAGCAGATTTTCTGCATAATCGTGAGGTCGTTGAGCGGGCTAGGGGGCGCTGAGCACGGTCACCTGGATGCAGAAAAATAATCTCTTTGTTTATGCATGAATGGCTTATATGAGTGCTTGCTTATGATTTATCATTAGTTTTCATGAGTTTTAATAATTGTTTTGATGAGTGTTGGATTGGTTTTGAATGCGATTTCGATGAATACATGTTACTTGAGATTAGTATATGTATGTTGTATTTTGTGATTTGTTGGAAATAACATTGAATTGCTTAAGTGCTATATATTATTTATGTTATGTGGTGATAATGAATACTATGTGTATTTCTTGTTGATGATGAAACATGATGTTTGTATAAAGAGGGGATAATTCAAAGTGTTGAGTTATTGTGATATGCTTGGATGATTAAGGTTGGCGATAATCTTAATTGTATATGTTGATGATTAAATTGCACATGCATTCATGAGGAGATTTTACTCTGATTGGTTGATTTGATCCTTGTGTGGAAATAGAGACGGTGAACTATGTGTTCATATTGGTGGACTTTTGTCTTGTCCGAGTCGGAAGCGTGGCTTTGATTCTAGATATTAAATCGGAAGCGAGGTGAGCTTGATGTTCAAAATGGTACCACATGCATGAGTCACATTTCATTAATGTCTCATGTGTAATTAAAGAATGTGTGTTGTATATTGTAAAATGTAGTAATTGGATATGTGAATCATTTGATTGATTGTATTGGTGATATTTATGCTATATGTGATAAATATGGATATATTATACATGGAATGTTTGTATAATGATATTGCTTACTACTTGGATTGTGGAAAATCATCTTTTATGGAATATCACATGAAGTGTGGAGAATTCTTTAATTGATTCTTGTTTCTATATTGCTTCCAATTTATATATATTTCGATAATGATGTGAATTTTCACCCTTCTGTTGCATGTGATGTTCTATGCGACATCGTGCAGGTTCTGAGGATAGTGGTGCTTCGCACGAGACTAGTGGAGAAGCTTAGCTTAGTTTATCTACTTTCCTTAGGTAGTGAGTCATTAATGTGGTCTATGTAACACAAGGGATTATATTTGAATTCATGATATGACTTTTTTTGAGAGATAATTATTATCACTCTCTTTTATCTAGATATGTAGGAGATTATGTAATGATTGGACTTGGTGCCTAGTATTTATGATATGATTGGTATTATGGGATATCAATCATTTATATTTTGTTGGTGAATTAATTATTCCGCTGTGAGATGCATGCTTCGTATTATTATATGAAAACGTGAATTTGAATACGTGTTATGATCATGACCAATATGCAATTAGAATTTCTGGATATTTGTGTAACCAAATATGACACCCTTTATGAGATGCCTGATAAATTACTCTGATATATGCTATATTTATTATGGGGTAGAAAAGGAGTGTTACATTAGTTGTATCAGAGCAATGGTCAGTCAGATTGGCCAGGTTATTAATGAATTTAATTCATGTCGTATTTGATTTGTGTATCTGATACGATCGATACTGTTGTCTGTTGTTGTTGGATGTCTTAGGAAGATGGTTTCTGGAAAGAATGATAATGCTATGGCTGAAGCCTTGAGAATTTTGGTTGAATCTCTTGGGCAGATTCCATAGGCAAATGTTGGCCACAGAGATGAGGATGATGAGTTATGTGCTTTAGGGAAGTTTTAGAGGAACAATCCTCCTATCTTTGAGGGAGAGCATGAACCTGACAAGGCGCAAGTATGGGTGAAGGCAATTGATAAGATCTTCCGAGTTATGAATTGTACTGATGCGCAGAAGGTGTAGTTTAGTACACATAATCTGGATAAGGAAGCTGGAGATTGGTGGAGCAACACTGTTCAGAGGTTTTATGAGGAAGGTATTTAGGTTACTTGGGCTCTTTTCCGTGATGCTTTTCTGGAGAATTATTTTCCGGAATATGTGCATGGCAAGAAAGAGGTGGAATTTCTTGAGCTGAAGCAGGGTAATGGAACCGTAGCTGAGTATGCTGCAAGATTTCAAGAGCTGATTAAGTATTATCCTCATTACAACATTGATAATGCTGAGAGATCTAAGTGTCTGAATTTTATGAATGGTTTATGACCCGATATCAAGAAGAATATAGGTTATCAACCGATTGCTCGTTTTGCTGAGTTGGTGAACAAGAGTAGGATTTATGATGAAGATAGTAGGGAGAGTTCTTCATACTATAAGAATTTGAATGATAGGAAAGGAAAAGGTCAATTCCGTGAAAAGTCATATGATGACAAGAGAAAGCAACAAGCTGGTTATGGCAAGAAGTCGAGTGGGGAGGAGCTTCTACTCCAATTAAGTGCTTCAAGTGTGGTGTGGAAGGGCATCCGTGCTTCTAATTATGGAAATGATGTTGGAAAGTGCTTTAAGTGTGGCAAGCCAGGTCACAAAGTTGTTGATTTTAGGGTTGGTTCGAATGTGACTTGTTACAATTGTGGTGAGCAAGGGAACATTAGTACCAAGTATGACAAGCCAAAAAAGGAGCAAGTTAAAGGGAAAGTGTTTGCATTGTCTGGTGTTGAGACTGCTGTTGAGGATAGACTAATCCAAGGTACGTGCTTTATTAATGGTACACCTTTGATTATTATCATTGATATTGGTGCAACGCATGGAAATATGATTATTGATACTCCCACTATGGCTTCTGTGTGTACTTCTATTGCAAGTCTCAATTGTCTGTTGAGTATTTTCGGTAGAGATTTTGGGATGGATTTAGCTTGTCTTTCGTTAGATCAACTTGATGTGATTCTTGGAATGAATTGGTTAGATTAAAATCATGTTTTTATCAACTATTTTGACAAGACGGTTGTCTTTCTTGATTCTGATGTTGAGAGGGATTTGTTTTTATCTACTAAGCAAGTGGATGAGTCTTTGAAAGATGGTGTTGTGTTTTTTGCTTTGTTGGCAATGTTACATCTTGGTGAGAAACAAACTATGGGTGAACTGCCTATTGTCTGTGATTTTCTTGAGGTATTTCCTGAAGATGTAAGTGATTTGCCGCCAGAGCGTGAAGTGCAGTTTTCGATTGATTTAGTTCCTAGAACTAGTCCTGTTTTGATGGCTCCATATCAGATGTCTGCTTCTAAGTTGAAAGAGTTGAAGAGTCAACTTGAATATTTGCTTGAGAAGAGGTTTATTCGTCCGAGTATGTCGTCGTGGGGTGCACCTGTTTTGTTGGTTAAGAAGAAAGAAGGTTCTATGAGGTTGTGTGTTAAGTATAGACAACCGAACTAGGTGACTATTAAGAACAAGTATCCACTTCCGAGGATTGATGATTTGATGGATTAATTGGTAGGTGCTTGTGTTTTCAATAAGATTGATTTGAGGTCTGGGTATCATCAAATTTGTGTGAAGGTTGAGGATATTCCGAAGACCGCTTTTAGGACAAGGTATGGTAACTGTGAGTATTTTGTAATGCCATTCGCTGTGACTAATGCTCCTGGTGTATTTATGGAATATATGAATAGGATTTTTCTTGAGTATCTAGATCAATTTGTTGTTGTTTTCATTGATGATTTTTTTATTTCTTCCAAGAATGAAGAAAATCATGTTGAGCATTTGAGGATTGTGTTATCTATGTTGAAAGAGAAGCAGTTGTAGGCTAAGCTTTCTAAGTGTGAGTTTTGGTTGAAGGAAGTGAGTTTCCTTGGGCATGTTATTTCGAGTGGTTGTATTTCTGTGCATCCGTCGAAGATTGAGGTTGTATCTCAATGGGAGGCTCCGAAATCTGTATCTAAGATTAGAAGTTTTTGTAGTTTGACTGGTTATTATCGTAAGTTCATCAAAGGTTTTTCTAAGTTGGTGTTACCTTTGACGCAGTTGACAAGGAATGGTCAAGCTTTTGTTTGGACTTTGAAATGCGAGGTTAATTTTGAAGAGCTTAAGATAAGGTTGACAACCTCTTCTATTTTGATTTTTCCTTATCCAGCATAACCATTTGTGGGGTATTATGATGCTTCTTTTATGGGTTTTGGAGGTGTGTTGATGCAAAACAGGCAAGTGGTAGCTTATGCTTCAAGGAAAGTTAAAGTTCATAAGAGGAATTATCTGACGCATGATTTAGAGTTGGCTGCAGTTGTGTTTGTTTTGAAGATTTGGAGGCATTATTTGTTTGGTTCGAGATTTGAGGTGTTTAGTGATCATAAGAGTTTGACGAAGGATATTGCAGAGTTTGTGTATTCTTGTTTGATCTGTCAGAAGTCTAAGATTGAACTTTAGAAACCGTCTAGATTATTTTAGTTGTTATCCATTCTTGAATGGAAGTGGGATAGCATTTCTATGGATTTTGTTTCTAGTTTTTCAAGGACTCCGAGTAGTCATGATGTTGTTTGGGTTATTGTGGATTGATTGACAAAATATGCTCACTTTATTCCAATTTTGATGGATTATCTGTAGCGGCAAAAATTGCGAGTATAAGCCATTGAATTGACTTAACTCAAAAAATAACAAAAGAGTCGCCACCACGCTTTTATTTTATCCAAAGGACTAGGAAAAAGAGCGAACAAAATCCAAACAAAAAAAGATCAGAGATCTAGGACCGGGGGTTAGTTATGCAAAGGGAAGGTGTTAGGCACCCAGAGCATCTACGGTACTCCGCGGGAACCTTTTTGAAATTTTTTATATGTGTGGTGGAGGGAGAAAATAAGTATTTATTATAATTTTTGATTTGATAGAACTTCCAATGAGTTCCAGGCCTACATACCAACAATGTGCAATGTTGAATTCAAAACCAAGTAGTTCGGCTAAAAAAGGCTAAAGTTGTGTGTTGGTTTATTTTAAGAAAATGTTAGTTTAGAAAAAGCTACAAAGAGCTCAAAAATGTTTGAATGAGATTAGGTGTTTTTTAGTCTTATGAAAAGAAAATTCAAAGTATTATTAAATGAATTAAAAATTTATTAAGAAAACAAGTTTGAAAATTTATGGACCTAAGTCCAATTTTTTTTTATGAAAGCGGTTCGAGTTTTGAAAACAAGAATCCTTTGAAAAAAAAGGGAAAATTTTGAAAATTAAAAAATGAGGAGATTAAGAGGATAACCTAAGTGCATAAAGTAAAAGGTAAGGGTAAAGAAAGATCTAACCGAATGAGAAGACTATTACTTGACATCAAGAGCGAATACCATATCCCATCCTTTGGATTACCACATAAACAACAAATAACCAAACAAAAAAAAACAAGCTTTAGATAAATCAATGCTTTTAGGTAAACATTTGTCTTGAGAAAAACAGGCAGAGTAACGACTGTATTTGGAGGAAATACACTCTTAATCGAGTATAATGGAATAACCTGCATACAAAGATGATAACCAGACAAAACAAAATAACACCAAGGGAACTGAGATCTCCAAGCTGAGGTAATGGTCCTAATCCTAAGTCCAAAGATCAAGCTCCAAGCACAAGGATAGTAACCAAGTCCGATTAAAAAAAATTTATGTTTAGGTTGAATTATTAAGTGTTTTGGGAAAGAAAAATAAAGCTCAAGTGAGCAAAGGAAAAATGACAAGAAAATAAAATTCTGAAGTGAGCAAAGGAAAAATGACAAGAAAATAAAATGCTCAAGTGAGCAAAGAAAAAAATGACATGAAATGTAAAATACTGAAAATAAAGTGTATAAAAATAAAGAGCATAAAAGTAAATGCGGAAAGTAAAGAGCGAAAAATAAAATAAAAAGCAATTAATAAAGGTTAGCAAGATGACCATCTTGAAACTTGTCAAGTATATCATCGAATTGTTAATTGTTAGTCGTCAGCAAAGTGACCATCTTGAAACTTGTGCATGAAGACTTGCCAAAATCTTGATAGAATCAACGCGACCACACGACAAGTTTCAATTGCTTTTTGTCAAGTATATCACCGGTTTTGGAATTATCACATCACTTGATCAAAGATGATTGAGAATTTCAAATGAACAAGGTTAATGGAAACTTGCCAGAAGATTGATTAGAAATCAACGCAACCACACGACAAGCGCCACAGGTATTGAACCAAGATCAAAACTCAAGTCATCTTTTGGGGCTTATGTTAGAACATTAAATTTCACGCCACCAATTGATCACTTTCTCCGAATCGGGACAAAGAAAAAAATAAGATAAAGAGGAAGAAATGACTTTCAATTTTATTTTGCATCAGATGAATTTATTTTGGTCTTACTTCGTCAAAATCAATCAACTCTCTTGGTAGATTTGGTCAAGAGACCTATCAACACCCAAATTTCATTAATGTTGAGGAAATTTGTGACTCTAAAATAAATTCAAAAGTCAGCAAAATAAAATGAAAACAAAAATCAAATAAAAGGATTAAAAATGATTTTGAAATTAGGTTATTTAATTGGACTTTATTGATGAAATACATAAATAGTATTTTTTTTCATCAAAACAAAATTCCAAGAAAATTACCCAAAGTCAAACAAAGGTCAACAAGTGTTGACAAATTTTTTAAAAAATTTTTAAACTCAGAAAATATTTTTAAAAAATAAAATAAAAGATGAAATAAACCAAAAATGGAAAAAAAATTGTAAAATCAAAAATAAAAATAAAATGAGGTCACCAATACTTGTCAAATGACCATTGGATCCTTCCAGAATTTTTCCAGAATTTTAAAATGTTAAAAAGTATTTTAAAACAATTAAAAATCTCAAATAAAAGGAAAAAATCATAAAAATATATCAAATCTAAAAATAAAATTATGAAAAAAAATAAAATTATGAAAAAATAAAATTCAGAAAGATAATATTTCAAAATATTTTTTTGAATTTTTCATAGTTTTTGAGTCAGAAATGAATTTTATATGATTTTTTGAAGTTTAAAACATTTAAAATATAAAATCAGAAAATAAAATAAAAGCCAAAAATATGTGAACCATCTGATCATAGTCAAAATGTGTTAGTAGTCACATCCATTGGACATGGGGTGTTGTGCTTGATATAGACCTCATTGGTTTTCACATCGAAATAAAATTTTAAAAAATAAAGCAAAGAATAATATCACGCGTTGGATCGATGCTGACTAATAAAAGTAATCAGATCCAAGGGTTCCTATAACACGCACATGGTGAAGTAATCACACCGGATTGAATTCAAAAAAATTACGTGTCAAGCCCTCATTGGTTGAAGACAGACACGTAGGTCGTCTTCAACCTCTAGCCATCATCAATTCTCGATTCGCAAACTGTGAAATAAATTCTTCAGACTAGTGTCGTTCGCTTCGTCTCTTCAAGACGATTCTAATGGTACCCTCGGGAAGCATTTATTTCACTTGTACCATGAACAATTTGGAAAAATCAGAAATAATAACGAGCACTTGTTTCTAGAAATTCTCAGCCAATACTTGATGAAAATGCAAATGGTGAAGATCACAAGGATCAAGGAGATGAGAAGAGTACAATGATACTTATTTTACAAGGTTTGATGGAGATTCCTACCAGAACGAAGTTCACTTTCAGAGCTCTAAAAATGGACTTGGATAGCGTGATTCAGGAAACTTCAAGGCACGATTCTTGTTCTGTTAGCTTCAGTGAGGTTCAAGGAAGAAAAATGAATGGTTAATTTCAAATTGGAATGGCTTTGAAAGTGAAAACAAAGTTGCAGAAAATTGGATTCGAGAGAGAGTCGGCCAAATCGTGCATTTTATCCCTCTAGTCAAGCTTGAAACTTTGCTAATCATGTTTAAGCGAAAAACAAGCATCAATTTGATCATTAGAAGCCACATTATTGAAAACAAAATCTGACTTCGAAGAAAACTTTAGTTTCAAGGCACCCTCTTTGCAACCATGGTTCTCCTCACTCAAGGACCTTTATGATACAATCTTAGGCTCTATATAAAGTTGAGGTTGCAAGGTTTACAATGCACTTGTAAAGGTAGCATTTTGCATCTTGAGCTAAAAGTTATGATCATTTGAAATCACCAAAAACAAATTGACTTTTTCACACTTAGAAAAATTTCTAAGTTTGGCAAAAAGTGACCTATAATGTTTTCAATCCAAACATGGCCTTCCATTCAAAATTTGCTCTTAATTTTCAAAGATGAAATGAAGTAGACCTCTCAAAGAGCATTTTCCAAAAAGAACCAACCAAAAACTCCAAAAATTGAGCAACTTATGGTCTTGTGAAGTTGATGAAATTTCATGAAATGACCTATAATCTTTTGACTTCTCCAAGTAATTTCCAAACACTTTCCATATTCAAAACTTATATGGAGATAAATTTCACATCTTCAAGATTGTTGTGCAAAAAGAATGACCTCAAGGTGATAAATGATGATCAAGATATGATCTTTTGAAGTTGATTGACCAATAATTGAGAAATTCATCAAGGACTTGAAATCATTTGACTTCAATGGTAAATTTCCAAGCATTTTATCTTCTCACCAATTGAACTAAGTTGTATTAGACATCCTTAGGTTCATTTTGAAAGAAAAATGAGCTCAAGGAGATAAGGTATGACTAAGTTATGATCCTTTGAAGTCATACAGGATAGATGAAGCATCAATCAAACTCCTTGGATCCAAACATATTCATATTAGAAGTCCTCTTAAGAATCAAATGACTTTGAAAAAATCCACAAACTTCATACAAACACCAAGATATGATCCTCAGAAGTCCAAAACCCTAATTTCAGGATAGATGGCCATATGATGGAGAATTCTTTGAATTTGATGATCTCTTTCAAACATGAAGCATACACTCAATATAAGAGGCCATGGTTGATGACAAAATAAGTCTTCAATGAGAGGCAATACTTTTAAAATCTTGAGAATTGAGGAGAGAAGGTATAGAATAAACACATGAGCCTATTGACTCCTTTAATAAGAGACTTGTGCACCATTCACCTACAACATTTAGAGAGTGAAGTATACATACATTATTGTTAGCCATTTATCAATCATCACACACAAGAAATAAACACATACACAAGGTGCTTGGTGATCTCCTAAGGGAAAAGCCAAAGATAGGAGAGAGAGAGGTAGATTCAAATTGTGATCTTTGTATCATGCAATGATATGAAGTATGAGTGAATCTTTGGGGCAAAAATTGGGTTACAGCAGTTGCCCTTATTTAAGTGTCTTCTATCCGGAGATAAGAAGGGAACCTTCACCTTGACGGGATAGAAGATACTTAAATATTATATGAGCCCTATTTTTGTCCCTAAGATATTATGCAATGATTAATTGTTATGTAATGTAATATGATTATCTTCACATGGGCAACAGAACGCCGTTGGGGGAAGCGAAGATAATGAAGACACGCTAAGAAAGACAACTCATCCAAGAAGACGAAATATTGGGGAAATAAGCTCAATCTTATGGGAGAGAGAAAAACATGACTCCATTGGGGAATGGGAACCCAACTTTTTATAATATTATCGACTTAATACAGGACAAGGAAACAGAAAGGGAATAACAGCAACAACCCTTAGATAGACGAAGAATTATCTCCTTCATAGAGGATTTAGCAAAAACAAAGGATTGACACCAACTTTCTAAAGATAGTAAACCATCAACCCCGAATAAATACCAAAAATTGTTTCTAACCAAAAGGTAGTAAGAAGACAACGTCAACAACGGACTGACTCTCCAAAGAATTTGGGCGCTTCACCAAAGATGGGCTGGAATTCCTTCTTTAACCATGATACTCAATCTGGAAAAGGTAACAAAGCAATCATACAATCAGTGAGCTAAAATTTTGCCCATCAGAGTATTCAACGAATCGATGACGGAGTATCTCCTATAATGACGAGATTGCCATCCATCGAAATAACAAATCTTCGATAAACTATCCTCCATAAAGACAAGGTTGCCATTCACCGGATCAAATCTCCGATAAACTACCTTCCATAAAGACAAGGTTGCCATTCATCAGAACAAATCTTCTTCGATAAACTACCTTCCATAAAGACAAGGTCGCCATTCATCGAAACAAATCTTCTTCGATAAAATACCTTTCATAAAGACAAGGTTGCCATTCATCGGAACAAATATTCTTCGATAAACTACCTCCCATAAAGAAAAGGCTGCCATTCATCGGAACAAATCTTCGATAAAGTACCTTCCATAGAGACAAGGTTTCCATTCATCGGAACAAATCTTCGATAAACTACCTTCCATAAAGACAAGGTTGTCATTCACCATAACAAATCTTCGATAAACTACCTTCCATAAAGACAAGGTTGCAATTCATCGGAACAAATCTTCAATAAAATACCTTCCATACAGACAAGGCTTCCCTTCATCGGAACAAATCTTTGAAAAACTACCTTCCATAAAGACAAGGTTGCCATCTATCAGAACAAATCTTCTTCGATAAACTACCTTCCATAAGGACAAGGCTGCCATTCATCGGAACAAATCTTCTTCGATAAACTATCTTCCATAAAGACAAGGCTGCCATTCATTGGAACAAATCTTCGATAAAATACCTTCATGTCATACCCCAAAATTTGCCCTCCTACTTCTCAAGACATTTCATACATCCATGCTCAAGGATTCCTCAAGGGTTGATCAGACAAACCCTCTCCTAGACAATCAACCCAAACTAGTGTTTGAAAATTCTCATATCCAGATGTTCATCATGCCTCCTCATATGCTTCAAAGATTCTCCATGTCAAGTTTCAGGCCTCACAAGTCAAATTTCCTCAGACAATTGCTCAGATGGTTGAAAATCAGTTGTATTGGACAAAAAGTCAACTGTGGTCAACATACAGTCAAACTTCATGATTTTTGGTCAACATCCTCATTTTGAAGTCACATTAATCATTTGATCAAGGGTTGATCATGATTCATCAAGAAAACTCAAGATTTGCTCTAAAGTCAAACTTTCCAAATTAGGGTTTTTAGTGAAAAGTCAACCAAACTTTGACTGAGCATAACTTCTTCATACTTTCTCAGAAATTTTTCCACCACCTCTTGTTTTGAAGGAAATTCAATACTCTACAACTGCATGTCTCACAAGAATGTTCAAAAAATGCTTCATTTGGAAGGTATGGATCAAAACATTACAGGTCCTTTTCAAAGTCAACAAAAAGTCAACATTTTGTTTTGAAGATTTATTGAGCATGGAAACTCCAATTGAGATGAAACCAAACAGGTTGGTTAGAGGACTCTTAGAGCTTTCCAAAAAGTCCAAGAACATTCAAAAATGTGTAAAATTGAGCAAAATACACCTTGTGCAAGTTGGGCAATTTTGAAGAAGTGCACAAAGAGAGATACTTGTAAAAATAAATTTTTTTGCAAATGGGCTTAGTTTTTCATCATTCAAACTTGTTCCTTATACAATTTGGAACATCCAAGCCCAATGCCACGAATTTTAACTTTATTTTTCTATTTAATTTGGATTTTATTCATTTAAATACAAATTAAATTCAAAAATAAGGTATAAAATCAAAATTAATTGCAACATTGATTTTTCTCTCATTCTTGGGATCCAAGTAACTCATAAAGGCTGGCAAATTTCGAAATTATCATTGATTTGGCAAGAATTTGATTGAAATTGATCAAAAAAGATAAGATTTGATTTTGTACAAAATCAAATAATCTTTGCATTGATTAACCATTATTTGTTCCTCAAATCAGCTCAATTTCCATCCATTATAAATATACAATGCATATCACATGAATTAGAGGTACTTGCAGCCCTAGTTCCAGTGGATTTCAATTGGTTTTGAGCATTCAAACACGTTTCTTGATACCCCTGGAGTGATTCCAGACCTTTACATCATTCAAAAGCATCAAGAATCACGAAATCCGAATTTGGTTTGTTCATATTTTTTCAAAATCGATTTCCATTATTCATGCATTCTTAACACTTTTTGATTGTTTGTTCATGATCAGCATCAAGTTTGCAAGCTATCTGGGTAGCCCAATCGTGTTTTAATGGCCTGGAACGAAAATCACCATTGTTAGGGTTTTCGGTTTCGAATTAGGGTTTCCTTAAAACGGAAAATTGGACCAAAAGACCACCACCATCGTGTTCAGAACGATGTTTCCAATCGAACCATGCCTTTGAATGTCATTTATATTGCTTGTGTTTGATTTTGGGATTTGCAGGGACTATAGCGTCGAACTGAGGCCGACGCTATCTTTTCAAAAATTCAAAACGAAGAAGACGATGGTTGGCGCGTGATCTGGGGCAATCAGGGAGTGACATCCGTTTACAATCCATTCGCTCCGTTTTTTAAACACGTGTGCAAGCCAGCTCAGTTGGTCAAGGCATGTGGTTGTGAAGGCAAGGTCACCGGTTCGAGTCCCAGCCATGGCAAATGTTTTTCACAAGTTTGAAAACTTCACATTTTTCTATTTTCTATTTTATTTTTCTTTTAATATTTTCATCCAATTTAATTTATCTTTCATAATTTTTATCATGCATTTAAAAAATACCAAAAATATTTATTTTTTGCATACACATCAGAAAAATGTTTATTTAATTTATAAAATTAAAAATATTATTTTTGCATGCATATTTAATTTAATTTAAATTTTATCATTTAAATCACTTTTAATTGATTTTTAATTATTGAATTAACTCCAAAAAATCCCAAAAAATTATTTTAGCATATTAATATTATTTCTAGCATGAAAACTTTTTCTCATTCAAAAATTATTATTTTTACTAACATTTTCCTCTTATTCAATTTTCTCGTATTTCCCGATTTTTCATCTGTTCACAGGTTATTCCGTTTCAGACAATTTTTTATCGTTTTCGTTTCATAGTATGTAATTGCCTATGGGATGTAATAGTTTAATTAGGACTTTTATTTTCCGCACTTTCAATTATGTATCTGCCCCAAAGCCATGTAATAGCGTAGGACATTTACTTTCCGCACTTTACTTTCCGTAATTTAATTTACGCACCCTATAAACTGCTAGTAATTAGGCGTGTATGGAAAGACTAAAATGGACATAGCTCACTCATAATTTCAAGATAAAAATATCTGAATTCGACACACTCTTTTCACACACGCACCCCTTAGGGTAATTCTCTCTCGTTGCCTTTACGAATTCAAATGGTCAAGTCCCTCGAATGTAGAGGTATTCTAGCACCGTCGCCTTCAAAACAAATCATCATAGTCCCTTCGATAAAAAGATCATAAGACCCACGATGTCGCCTCCGAATACATGATCTTGACCCTCGATTGTCGCCTACAAAAAATGATGATAGTCCCTTCGAATGTGCTAGGATACTCCTACAAGTTGCCTTCTATGACCATCCGATGTCCCTTCGAATGTCCCGCTTACATCCAACGAATAGGGTTACCTACCAACTAATGGTATGGATAGCACTATTCTAAAGGAACGTAAAACAACACGAAAACGACCATTCTGAGTGGGTAATAAAGACTTTTAGTTGCTTGCTCTATCAAAATACTTTTCACACCTCACACTTTTGTCAAAGCTCAAACTCTTTTCAAAACGAAACATTTCTGAACACTTTGTATACATTCCTACATGAATCATTACAAAGTCAAAGCGAAATGCCTTTTCAAAACATTTTTTGTCAAACACACAGAAAGCACAATTTTAAAGTGACCTAAGAGCAACTAAGAGCCCGTAGATAAGTACGGATGAAAATGGGTGCTATTACCTTCCCTTTTCATAACCTTCTCCCTTACTCAGAATCTAATGAAGGTCTTTTCCTGTTCTTTTCACCTTCCCTTAATTGGATAAAAGAAAAGTCGGTGGCGACTCTTGCTATCCGCACATTTGCGATACAAAAACCTCAAAGTCAGTTCACCGTATTACAGAACTGGCGACTCTGCCGGGGAGACACCCTAAAGAGAGAATGCCTTAGGGATTTTTTAGATCACCTTTACTGCTTTTTGTTTGACTTGCTTGCTTTATCTTTAAGGGTTGCTTGGGTATTATACTTGTGGGGATCCTACACCCGGATCCGGGTTTCCTTTTAGGTAAGTAGCAATAAATCGTCGCGACCGTTAGACGTATATCGAAACGGTCAACATGATGGCTACGTTAGTGTGACACTTTGGATGTCCTGATACTCTTCATTTCCAAGTTTAGGATAGTATTTGGCTTCTACGTGGTGTCATCAAGCACTAACTAAACTTTTAGAACCTTAATTGACCCATCTTGGCCATTAGAAGGTAGTGAGATGGCCGGCTTTGGTACAGACTAAGGTTGGATGATACTCGATGCTACGCTCATTAAGATCAGACTTTTGGGATATTTTCGGTCGACCACTTGGTAGTCGTATTGAAATAAACGCCTCGAGAAAGATCAATGATATGAGATTCCTAGAACCCGGTTACTATTATAGGACAGGATGAACCAACTCAAACTTTGGTAGGGTAATCACCTATACCTCATGCAAGCCTTAAACCTAGGCTCATTGTGTGATTTGTTTGTGTGTGCTAAACATGACATCATGACATCATTCGCATTGCATATCATTTCTAACTATTTCAAGGACCTAGGATTTATCTTTGCTCTATTTTGTAGGAATTATGGCTTCTAGAAAGACTATCCGAATCAACTTCATGGGTATACCTTCTCACTCAAAGAATTGGTTTGAAATTCCGACCATGCTCGGTTCATCAAAAGACATGGTTATCTACTTGATTTGGTTATCTCCGTTTTGAAGAAGATATGATGCATGTCCTATTCTTCTTGATCCGAGACACCATTGCTTTACATTCCAGTTATCGTTAGTTCCTACCTTGGAAGAGTTCTCTAAGCTACTTGGGGTACCTATTCTTGACCAAATGCCATTCACCGGTTTAGAAAAGGTTCCTAGGTACGAAGACATTGCATCAGCCTTACATCTAAAGCGCTCAAACATTGAAGCCAATTGGGAAACTAGAAGCGGAATTAAGGGTTTACTTGCCAAGTTCTTAATTAAGAAAGCCCAAGAATTCCTCAAGGTTATGAGTTTCCATGCATTCGAAGACATTGTGGCCTTGCTAATCTATGGTTTGGTTCTATTCCCTAACTCGGATCAATTCATAGATGTCAATGCCATCAAGTTGTTCCTTACCCGCAATCCTATGCCTACCTTACTTGGAGACATCCTGCATTCTCTCCACACTCGAACTACTAAAAGACAAGGAACTCTCATGTGTTGTATACCGTTACTTTCTAGGTGGTTTATTTCGCACCTTCCTCCATCAGTTTTGAAGAACGAGCAAAGGTTGAAGTGGTCTCAAAGACTAATGTCACTCTCTCATTCAGATATCCGTTGGAGTCTTTTCTCTCAAAAGGACTTCACATTCATTGAGCGTTGTGGAGAATTCCCTAATGTACCACTCCTTGGTATAAGGGGAGGTATCACTTACAACCCTTCTCTAGCTCTACGTCAGTTTAGTTTTGCTCGAAGAGATGGTCCACATGATATGCTTCTCCAAGATATTGTGTTCGACTACAACCACGATCTCCAGAATTACCGATGAAGGTTCATACACGCTTGGGGCATGGTAAAGAAGACTGATACCAAGACTTTGGGGCACCAAAACTCCATTCCTTGGGAACCATACCTCAAATGGGTGCGAGCTCGAGCTCAAAACCTCATGATGCCTTTTACACCCGTGTTACCAGTAATTATGGAACCTGTTGCTATAGGTGATGAATCCTATACGGTCATCCATCCTGACATGCCTACTGATCTTGAAGACTTGAAGAGATCCTGGATTCAGCTTAAAGAAGAAAGGGATACCTTTGAAGCTCAGTGTTATGTAAGTGAGAAGAAGGTGCTAGAGTTGACCAAGCTACTTCACGAGGAGCGAAGCATCAACGCCTACCTCGGCACCAAGAGGAAGCGCCCATGGGAGACTTAGAGCTTTAGGATTTTTATATGTTTTTTCTTTTATTATTTTGAACTATCTTTTGTACTTAAAAAGAAAAAGAATAATAAAAAGAGAACTAATAAATGTTTGTTCGTGCTTGTTTAACAAATTTAAATCTCTAAGGTCCTTGAAAACATTGCATTGCATTCGCGCATAAACATTGCATATCATGGCATAACATCTCATAACAGGTACATTGAAGATTGGTTTTCTCATTTTCTCGCTATTTATTTTAGCAGAAATGGCTCTTGAATAGACTGTCAAAGATCTCCAGGCTCAGAATGCTCAGTTTCAGCAGATGTTCACTAGCTTGGTCCAGGGCCAAGAAGATCTGAAGAAGCTCATCAACAGAAAGAAAAAGGTCGTTGGTGTTCTCAACATGGGTAGACGTTACAAAGGTGGTCCTAAAGTGGTCAGTCGGATAAAGCTCTCAGAAGGAAGTGTCAAGAATGAGGGGAGTGTCAAGGGTGATGGCGAAGGCCGCCAGCGTGAGTCTGAGAAAGAGAGAGAGGATCAGTATGATCATGACTAGTACTCTAATGAGGATGACAAGTACAAGCAACTTGAAGACCGTCTGAATGCTGTGGAAAACCTGAAGATGTCAGGGCTGAATTTTGAAGATCTGAGCCTCGTTCCAGGTGTGGTGATTCCTCCCAAGTTCAAAGTTCCAACTTTTGCCAAGTATGATGGCATGTCTTGTCCGAAGCTACATTTGAAGTCCTATGTTCAGAAGATCAATCCCCACACTGATGACAGAAAGTTGTGGATGCATTATTTTCTAGAGAGTTTGTCCGGCACTCAATTGGAGTGGTATTATCAGCTAGAAAATGACCATATCCGTACTTGGAGTGACTTAGCAGATGCTTTCTACAAGCAGTATGAGTACAATGCTGAATTGACACCCACTCGCATGCAACTACAGAGCATGTCTATGGGTCGTGATGAGAAGTTTAAAGAGTATGCTCAGAAATGGAGAGACCTAGCAGGCAGAGTTCAGCCACCCTTGTCCAATAGGGAGTTGGTTGATATGTTTATGGGAACACTGATAGGCCCATTCTTCAATCATCTGATTGGAAACTCTTCAGCCGGATTCACCGAGCTGATATTGATAGGCGAGCATATTGAAGCTGGTATCAAGAGTGGGAAGATTCATGTAGAGACATCTTCAAATGCTGCGAAGAGATCCTTTGGTGGTAAGAAAGAAGCTAATGTTGTGTATGGTCAAAAAAGCTGAGCCAAGACCGACCGTGCTCAATCTGTGGGGGCAGTTGTGATCTCCAATCCCATATCAGCACAACCTCAGCGAGACAACGCGCGTAGCCAGAACGCGCCACGAAGACATTTTACAAAGATCAACATGCCATTGTCGCAAGCCTTGCAACACATGTTGAAAGCAGAGCTGATTACTTTGAAGGATCCTCCTCAGAGTGTCAACACTTCCTCTCCGAGATACAATCCTAATGCTAAGTGTGCTTACCACTCCAACAGCCCAGGGCACGACACTGATGATTGTTGGGCTCTGAAGAACAAGATTCAAGATATGATTGAAGCTAAGCAGAGATTGAGTTTGATCCTCCTGTTGAGACTCCAAATGTGATCAACGCGCCTATGCCTAACCATGACAAGAGTTCCAATGCTGTTGGGGAAGATACTTATGTTTTCAACATAGATGACTTGACCATTCCTCTGATGACTATTAAGAAGAATTTGCTTCAAGCCGGTGTCAATCCAGGATGCCCAGAGAATTGTCGTTGGTGCCCATCTGCACCTGATGGTTGTGCTTGGTTGAGAAGACGTGTTCAGTGCATGATGGACAACCGTGAAATACTATTCCTGAAACCACCTGTGGAGAGTCTTTGTGAAGACATGTCTAAGAAACTGAAGATCGAAGATGTGAATGAAACCATACCGTCTGCATGGGATACCTTGGGGCAGCCAAGTGGAAAATATGACTACATGGTGAAGTACACTGTTCCTGAGAGCTACAAGATTCCAATTGAAGATGTTAAAGCGACCGGATGGGGTGACGATTTCCCAGAAGACTATGCTGATGTTAACACAATAAGGATTTCCTCTGCTGATCCTGTGCCTAGAGTGGCACCTCTCATCATTACTTCTCCAAGACCAGTTCCATATTCCTTTGACAAAGCTATCCCTTGGAATTATGGAGCTGATGTTTACTATCATGGCGTCAAGCAAGACCCTCTGACCATTGAAGATCTTACAGTTGAAGCTGCCATTCCTGACATTGACAACATCACCGGATCAAGTAAGGTGACCAGAACCGGAAGAGTATTCTCTCCAGATATCTCTCCTCCGAAAGACACTGCGACTCCAGCTCGCATTCCAGCTATTCAATCCATTCCCCAAGCTAGAGGGAAAGAACCAGTGACTCATCCTGCTCAACCAGAAGTACCAAAGGAAGTTGCTGCAGACACCTCCAAACAAGAAATGGAGGAAATTCTGAAGATTATCAAGAAGAGTGACTACAATGTTGTGGAACAGTTGGGACAGACTCCATCCAAGATATCCATGCTTGCTCTGCTCTTGTGCTCTGAGGCCCATGCTAACGCCTTGGTGAAGTTTCTGAAGAATGCTCACGTGCCGCAAGACACTACTACTGACCAGTTTGAAGTTTGTATTGCTAGCCTGGCTGCCAACAACGGCGTAGGCTTCTCTGATGCTGATTTGACTCCTGCCGGAAAGAAACACAACAAAGCCTTGCACATCTCTGTTGAATGCAAGGGCACTACATTATCTCATGTTTTGGTGGATACCGGTTCTGCTCTGAATATCCTTCCGAAGACTGCTTTTGATCGACTTGATGTTGAAAGGTTGGTTCTGAAACCCAGTGATATAATTGTGAGAGCTTTTGATGGTTCTAAGCGAACAGTACTTGGAGAGCTCATTCTTCCAGTTAAAGTCGGTTCCCAGACTTTTGATTCCACTTTCTTTGTCATGGACATTCGTCTAGCTTATTCTTGCCTACTTGGACGCCCTTGGATACATGGGGCAGGCGCTGTTACCTCTACCTTGCATCAGAAGCTGAAGTATACGGTGAAAGGGAAGGTTGTTACAGTATGTGGTGAAGAAGAATATATGCTCAGTCATCTACATTCATTCCGATATCTCGAGGTGGATGGTGAATTCTTTGAGACTCCCTGTCAAGCTTTTGAAACAATGCCCAGAGTCATGCCTGTTGAGTCTCCTGCCACTCCTGAAGTTGCTAAAGTTCCGCCTAGGATGGCCTTGCTGAAAGATGCTCAAGATGCTGTTGAAGAAGGAGGTAGTACTATTTGGGGACAGCTCCCTGATCTCCCTTTCAAATCTGACAAGACTGGTTTAGGCTTCACCATCAAAGGTCAGAAGATGATACGCCGCGTACGTGCCGACCAGCTTCCTTTTTGCATCAGCCATAGTGGAATCCATGCTATAGAAGACGACGACAACGACTTCGACATCAGCAAGTGGATCTTCCCAACTCCCGACAACGGACTCGGCAATTGGAAGACTGAAGACGTCATACCAATCTCCTTTAGACAGGAGTAAATGCTCTTGTTTTTGTTTTGCTTTTCGTATTTTCTATGTTTTGAACAATAAACTCTAAAGCCTAGTGCCTTGCCCGGGGCATCATGGCTCGTTTTGTGAGGGTTATTATCTGTCATTTGCATATTTTCATTCAATAAAATCGTTGGACTTTTGCATTCAATTGTTGTTTTCTTTCCTTTACTTTATCACCCCTTCAAAAAGCTATGTGTTTCTTACACACACCCACGTGATACACTGCAGAATCACTCTGAATCTCGTTGATAACAGCTATGCTATTGCTAAATATGACTTGATAATCGATCTACCAAGCCGAAGACGAAGTGAGGAAGATTGTGAAGTGCCGGAGAACTTGTCGATCGCTACAGAAGAAGAGCGAGTTATACAACCACACGAAGAGCGGGTTGAGGTTGTGAATTTGGGTACTGATGAAGACAGGAAAGAGATCAAGATAGGAGCGGGTCTTGAGAACAGTGTCAGAGAAAGATTGATTCAGATGCTACGAGATTATATTGAGGTTTTTGCTTGGTCATACGAAGACATGCAGTTTGGACATTGATATTGTGGTACACGATTACCAACAAAGAAGGTTTTCTCGAAAGGAAGGTTCGTCGCATGCGTCCTGAGATGTCAGAGAATATCAAAGCCGAAGTCATGAAGCAGTTCAACACCGGTTTCTTGGCTTTTACTTCTTATCCACAGTGGGTTGCAAATGTGGTGCCTGTACCTAAGAAGGATGGTAAAGTACGAATGTGTGTGGATTACAGAGATTTGAACAAAGTGAGTCCGAAAGACGATTTTCCACTTCCTCATATTGATGTTCTGGTTGACAACACCGCTCAGCATAAGGTTTTCTCCTTCATGGATGGTTTCTCCGGTTACAATCAGATTAAAATGGCTCCAAGACATGGAGAAGACTACCTTTGTTACACAGTGGGGCACTTTCTGCTACGAGGTTATGCCGTTCGGACTGAAGAACGCGGGCGCCACTTATCAGAGTGCCATGGTGGCATTATTTCATGACATGATTCATCACGAGATAGAGGTCTACGTCGACGATATGATAGCTAGATCACAGACCGAAGAAGAACATCTTGATCATCTACGGAAACTATTTGATAGACTGAAGAAGTACAGATTGAGACTTAACCCCAACAAGTGCACCATTGGAGTCAGATCCGGTAAACTCCTAGGGTTTGTTGTCAGTGGTAAGGGTATTGAAGTTGACCCCTCCAAGGTTAAAGCTATTCAAGAGATGCCAGCGCCCCGCACCGAGAAGGAAGTCAGAGGTTTCTTGGGCCGATTGAACTACATTGCCAGATTTATTGCACATCTAACTGCTACTTGCGAGCCAATCTTCAAGTTACTAAAGAAAGATCAAGTGGTGGAATGGAACGACGATTTCCAGATCGCTTTTGACAAAATCAAGGAGTACCTACAGAATCCTCCTATTCGATGCCGCCAAGGGAAGACCTCTTATCATGTACTTATGTGTTAGAGAACTCAATGGGGTGTGTGTTGGGGCAACATGACGAGTGCTGGTCGAAAAGAGTATGCAATATACTACCTTAGCAAAAGTTTACCGTGAAACAAGATACTCCATGAGAAAACTTGCGGCGCTTTGGCTTGTCACGACTAAGACGATATGTTGACTCACACTACCTTGTTGATTTCCAAATGGATCCGATAAAATACATATTTGAGAAACCATCTCTCTCGAAAGAATAGCAAGATGGCAAATAATCATGACCGAATCGACATCCAAGACACTTCTCGAAGCGATCAAAGGAAGTGTAGTAGCCGATCATTTGGCTCATCAAGCCGTAGATGACTATCGCCTATGCGTTCAAATTTCCAGATGAAGATGTTTTACTAGTTCTGATTGCGAAGAACCGGGCCGGACGAAGGACACGAACAAGGATCCCGATGGACCATGGTCTTTGATGGAGCCTCAAACGCTTGGCAATGGCATTGGCGCCATCATTACATCCCCTACAGGCTGACATACGCCTTTCACCGCCAGATTATGTTTCAGTTGCACTAATAACATGGCCGAATACAAAGCGTGCATTATGGGTATCAAAGCTGCTATTGACTTAAGAATTAAGTTCTTGCAAGTGCATGGAGACTCAGCTTTAGTGATCAGTCAGATTAAGGGCGAGTGGGATACGAAACATCCGAATCTCATTCCGTATCGAGAGCATGTTCTGAGTTTGATCCCCTACTTCGAAGAGATTACTTTCGATCACATTCCACGAGAAGAGAATCAGTTGGCAGACGCATTGGCTACTATGTCGTCTATTTTCAAAGTTAGATGGGACAACGAGGCTCCCTAGATCGTCATTGAGAAGTTTGACGAACCAGCATATTGTTATGAGCTTGACACAGAAGAGAAACCTTGGTACTATGACGTGAAGAGGTATCTTGAGACTCAGTAATATCCCGCAGGGGCATCTGTCAACGATAAGAAGTTCTTGAGAAAATTTGCATCCAAATTCTTCCTCAACAACGGCATCTTATACAAGTGCAACCACGACTTGTGCTTACTTCGTTGTGTAGACCGGAAAACAGCGGAACGTATCATGGAAGAGTTACACGAAGGCGCATTTGGTACCCACTCCAATGGTCACACCATGGCTAAGAAGATTCTGAGAACAGGTTACTATTGGTCCACCATGGAAGCTGATTGTCACCGCTACGCTCGATCTTGTCACAAGTGCCAGATTTATGCCGACAAAGTACACGTACCTCCAGTACCTCTGAATATTCTAACAGCTCCTTGGCCGTTTGCAATGTGGGGCATTAACATGATCGTAGAAATCAAGCCCACAGCTTCCAACGGACATCGTTACATCCTTGTAGCAATTTATTATTTCACCAAGTGGGTAAAGGCAGCTTTGTTCGCATCTGTTACCAAGAATGTCGTGGCTCGATTCATCAAGCATAACCTTATCTATCGGTATGGCACTCCCGAAAGGATTATCACAAATAACGGCTCTAATCTCAACAACAAGATGATCACCGAACTCTGCACACAGTTCAAGATCAAGCATCACAATTCTTCTCCATATCGGCCTAAGATGAATGGCGCAGTGGAAGTCGCCAACAAGAACATTAAGAAGATTATACAAAAGATGACAGTGACTTACAAAGATTGGCATGAGATGTTACCATTCGTTCTTCATGGTTATCGCACTACAGTACGGACGTCAACAGGGGCAACCCCATTCTCTCTTGTATACGGTATGGAAGCAGTTCTACCCATCGAGGTTCAGATACCCTCAACCAGAGTCCTCCAGGACGCAGAGTTAGGCGAAGATGATTGGATTCAGACTCGCTTTGATCAGATTAACTTGATTGATGAGAAACGACTCGCATCCATCGCCATGGACGATCTATCGAGCGAATGATCGAGCATTTAACAAGAAGGTCAAGCACGAGTTTACCAAGTCGGTGACCTAGTAGTCAGCGCATCATTCTTCCACAAGGTGATCCTGGGGAAATGGACTCCCACCCATGAGGGACCATTTGTAGTCAAGAGATTTTCGGTGAGCTATGATACTTAGCACCATGGATGGTGAAGACTTCCCACACCTTGTGAACGCAGACATAGTCAAAAATACTACGCATAAAGAGACCCGCTAGGTCGGTGACCTAGGCAAAAATAAGGGCATCTGGCGAACCAAAAGGGTTCGGGCAAAGTTAAGGATATATACAAACATGTACACCGGCAAGTCGAAAACCTAAAAATGCGGCTTGGGCAAAAAGGGTATCCTTAGTGAAACCCGAAGGGCGGTCTAGGAAAAGTTAGGATTTAAGCGTGTCTCGTCCGGATCATCAACTTCGGACTACTATTATCGCATTCGAGATTCAAATGGCGAAGATCACCTACTCACTTTCTCTTGTGCAAGGAGATGAGATAGTTGAAATATATGAGTACTAGCATAGTTGGAACTTAACGAGATTGTTTCCGCATAGCTTTTTACTTTTTCCTGTGTACAAACTACTTGGCCATACGCCACATTTCAAATAAATGCAAGTTTCTTTCTCTTTACAATTCTCACTGTTGTTGTTTGCATAAAGTCCAACGTTTGCCTTGAATGATTATATGCATTTGACAATAAAAATTCACAAACATGCGAAAAGTGAACATACAAAAGTAATTGCTACAGGCTCCAGGAATTGAGATGACGACGAAAGTCACCAAAACATCTTCCCCCGTAGAGCGTAATCCCCACAGAGGTGTCACTCACTACAAACCTTCCCCAGCGGAGTATATGTTAGTCCCTAAGCAGTGATCCCAGTCAACTTAACCGGATTGCATTTCATCCCCAGCCGAGGTATTTATCCTCAGCAGAATATCTCTCAACAATTCCCCTTTTCCTAGGCAGCGGTATCCAGACTTGAAACTTGGTCAGATAGTGCATCGGAGGAAACCTACATCTTTTATTCCCCAACCAGAGATTTCAACGGGCTCCATATCCTTCTAACCCGGTCTCCCGGTGACTATCAAATGCTCTTCAGCAGGATCTACACGCAAGATCCCCAGTAGAATACCTCCATATTTCTCCCCAACAGGGTCTATACACAAGATCCTCAGCAGCGCGTCTCTTGATCTCTATCATCCTCAACAATATTTAGGCCCAGGACTTGGTCAGATAGTGCATCGGAGGAATCAGGGTTATTTTCTTTCTTCTCAGGGTTTCCATCCACGTCATCCCCAAACAGAAGTCAAAAATCCTCAAGCAGAACATCCGCATCTTCTTCAAGATGGATATGTTTTGAAATACCACAACATCTATCATTCATACATTACTCATAAAAGTCAGAATTTGTGCATTTGTCATTCATACACATTGTTGTGCATCATAATCTGCATAAGACTAACAATATTCTGTCAAAGTTTCTCTTGTTTTTTCCAAAACAGGTGAAAATCACTTCTAAAACAGACAGGTCCAGAATTAATGCCCGAAGCCAGACGGGAAAACTATCTGAAAGACCTCCCTAGTTGTCCTCCGACAACAGGTCCATGATTAATGCCCGAAGCCAGACGGGAAAACTATCTGATCGACCGCCCTTGTTATCCTCCGACAACAGATCCAGGATTAATACCCGAAGCCAGACGGGAAAACTATCTGAACGATCATAAGTTATCCTCCGATAACAGGCATTGGATCAATAACCGAAGCACAACAGGGAAGTTATCCACATTTTGCCAACTATTATCCCCTCAGAGTAATCAGCACGAAGATGTATTCTGACTCTCTCTTATTATCAACAGCAACTACAGGGTCTAGCGTACAACTCAGTTGCCTTAGGTGGCATCTTAAGCCCATCTCCGACTACTTGTCAACATTTCTCCACTTTCAAAATGCTGCATATTTGGTTAAAAACCAAAACAAACTGATCACTGCATTCAAAGTTGAGCACGAAGTATAACGTACAAATCCCTCCGGGTGGCATCTTAAGCCCATCTCCATGCTCCTCTCATTTCCAGAAATATCTACAGAGCCTAGCGTACGGCTCACTCCTCAGCATCGGCCTTTCCAGATGGCATCTTAAGCCCATCTCCGTCAATTCTCCTATTCAAAACAACAATCTCGAGTCTAGCATACGACTCATCCCCCAACGAAGTCTCCAACTTCCCTAAATGGCATCTGTAAGCCCATTCCCGTATCATCAGCCAACAGCGAGTGCAAATTTTCAGGTGTACTCGAGTGTTCAATCATCTTCTACCTCCAGGACACGAAAGGCAAGCGTGCCAATCTAACCCCTCCAGTACAAGAATATTGAACAGGGGCAGCTGTCATACCCCAAAATTTGCCCTCCTACTTCTCAAGACATTTCATATATCCATGCTCAAGGATTCCTCAAGGGTTGATCAGACAAACCCTCTCCTAGACAATCAACCCAAACTAGGGTTTGGCAATTCTCAGATCCAGATGGACTTCCAACACCTCCAATTTTCATCATGCCTCCTCATATGCTTCAAATATTCTCCATGTCAAGTTTCAGGCCTCACAAGTCAAATTTCCTCATACAATTGCTCAGATGGTTGAAAATCAGTTGTATTGGACAAAAAGTCAACTGTGGTCAACATACAGTCAAACTTCATGATTTTTGGTCAACATCCTCATTTTGAAGTCACATTCATCATTTGATCAAGGGTTGATCATGATTCATCAAGAAAACTCAAGATTTGCTCAAAAGTCAAACTTTCTAAATTAGGGTTTCTCAGTGAAAAGTCAACCAAACTTTGACTGAGCATAACTTCTCCATACATTCTCAGAAATTTTTCCACCACCTCTTGTTTTGAAGGAAATTTAATTCTCTACAACTTCATGTCTCAAAAGAATGTTCAAAAAATGCTTCATTTGGAAGGTATGGATCAAAACATTACAGGTCCTTTTCAAAGTCAACATTTTGTTTTGAAGATTTATTGAGCATGGAAACTCCAATTGAGATGAAACCAAAGAGGTTGGTTAGAGGACTCTTAGAGCTTTCCAAAAAGTCCAATAACATTCAAAAATGTGGAAAATTGAGCAAAATACACCTTGTGCAAGTTGGGCAATTTTGAAGAAGTGCACAAAGAGAGATACTTGTAAAAATCAAAAATTTTGCAAATGGGCTTAGTTTTTCTTCATTCAAACTTGTTCCTTATACAATTTGGAACATCCAAGCCCAATGCCACGAATTTTAACTTTATTTTTCTATTTAATTTGTATTTTATTCATTTAAATACAAATTAAATTCAAAAATAAGGTATAAAATCAAAATTAATTGCAACATTGATTTTTCTCTCATTCTTGGGATCCAAGTAACTCATAAAGGCTGGCAAATTTCGAAATTATCATTGATTTGTCAAGAATTTGATTGAAATTGATCAAAAAAGATAAGATTTGATTTTGTACAAAATCAAATAATCTTTGCATTGATTAACCATTATTTGTTCCTCAAATCAGCTCAATTTCCATCCATTATAAATATACAATGCATATCACATGAATTAGAGGTACTTGCAGCCCTAGTTCCAATGGATTTCAATTGGTTTTGAGCATTCAAACACGTTTCTTGATACCCCTGGAGTGATTCCAGACCTTTACATCATTCAAAAGCATCAAGAATCACGAAATCTGAATTTGGTTTGTTCATATTTTTTTCAAAATCGATTTCCATTATTCATGCATTCTTAACACTTTTTGATTGTTTGTTCATGATCAGCATCAAGTTTGCAAGCTATCTGGGTAGCCCAATCGTATTTTAATGGCCTGGAACGAAAATCACCATTGTTAGGGTTTTCGGTTTTGAATTAGGGTTTCCTTAAAACAGAAAAATTGGACCAAAAGACCACCACCATCGTGTTCAGAATGATGTTTCCAATCGAACCATGCCTTTGAATGTCATTTATATTGCTTGTGTTTGATTTTGGGATTTGCAGGGACTATCTTTTCAAAAATTCAAAACGAAGAAGATGATGTTTGGCGCGTGATCTGGGGTAATCAGGGAGTGGCATCCGTTTACAATCCATTCGCTCCGTTTTTTAAACACGTGTGCAAGCCAGCTCAGTTGGTCAAGGCGTGTGGTTGTGAAGGCAAGGTCACCGGTTCGAGTCCCAGCCATGGCAAATGTTTTTCACAAGTTTGAAAACATCAAATTTTTCTATTTTCTATTTTATTTTTCTTTTAATATTTTCATCCAATTTAATTTATCTTTCATAATTTTTATCATGCATTTAAAAAATACCAAAAATATTTATTTTTTGCATACACATCAGAAAAATGTTTATTTAATTTATAAAATTAAAAATATTATTTTTGCATGCATATTTAATTTAATTTCAATTTTATCATTTAAAACACTTTTAATTGATTTTTAATTATTGAATTAACTCCAAAAAATCCCAAAAAATTATTTTAGCATATTAATATTATTTCTAGCATGAAAACTTTTTCTCATTCAAAAATTATTATTTTTACTAACATTTTCCTCTTATTCAATTTTCTCGTATTTCCCGATTTTTCATCTGTTCACAGGTTATTCCGTTTCAGACAATTTTTTATCGTTTTCGTTTCATAGTATGTAATTGCCTATGGGATGTAATAGTTTAATTAGGACTTTTATTTTCCGCACTTTCAATTATGTATCTGCCCCAAAGCCATGTAATAGCGTAGGACATTTACTTTCCGCACTTTACTTTCCGTAATTTAATTTACGCACCCTATAAACTGCTAGTAATTAGGCGTGTATGGAAAGACTAAAATGGACATAGATCACTCATAATTTCAAGATAAAAATATCTGAATTCAACACACTCTTTTCACACACGCACCCCTTAGGGTAATTCTCTCTCGTTGCCTTTACGAATTCAAATGGTCAAGTCCCTCGAATGTAGAGGTATTCTAGCACCGTCGCCTTCAAAACAAATCATCATAGTCCCTTCGATAAAAAGATCATAAGACCCACGATGTCGCCTCCGAATACATGATCTTGACCCTCGATTGTCGCCTACAAAAAATGATGATAGTCCCTTCGAATGTGCTAGGATACTCCTACAAGTTGCCTTCTATGACCATCCGATGTCCCTTCGAATGTCCCGCTTACATCCAACGAATAGGGTTACCTACCAACTAATGGTATGGATAGCACTATTCTAAAGGAACGTAAAAACAACACGAAAACGACCATTCTGAGTGGGTAATAAAGACTTTTAGTTGCTTGCTCTATCAAAATACTTTTCACACCTCACACTTTTGTCAAAGCTCAAACTCTTTTCAAAACGAAACATTTCCGAACACTTTGTATACATTCCTACATGAATCATTACAAAGTCAAAGCGAAATGCCTTTTCAAAACATTTTTTGTCAAACACACAGAAAGCACAATTTTAAAGTGATCTAAGAGCAACTAAGAGCCCGTAGATAACTACGGATGAAAAGGGGTGTTAATACCTTCCCTTTTCATAACCTTTTCCCTTACTCAGAATCTAACGAAGGTCTTTTCCTGTTCTTTTCACCTTCCCTTAATTGCATAAAAGAAAAGTTGGTGGCGACTTTTGCTATCCGCACATTTGCGATACAAAAACCTCAAAGTCAGTTCACCGTATTACACTTCCATAGAGACAAGGTTGTCATTCATTAGAACAACAAAACTTACTGCACACAGCTATGGGAATCATCCAATAATGAGCTTATTGATCACTTATCAGAGGTTTCCATAACCAATATTCAACTTGCTGAAGAAATACGGTCAACCCATGGTGAGAGATTCCTCATTGGGTTGCCGAAAGGAGGCCAAATTGGCATTAACAGACTTGTTGGGGAAAACCAACCGCTTGCAGGGAGAGACTATCATCTACTGTTAGGAAAAGATTGTAACAATCTCGCTGGAGAATGCAAGTGAATTGTCTTGGATTCATCTTTGTTAAAGAGATGAGATCTTCCTAACATAATCGTGCTTTCCAATTAAAACTCATAATCTAGGAAGAACAAGGTAATAATTCCTCTTGGAGACCATAATCGAAACCACAGTCAAGCTAGGGAAGGGTGATTTAAGCAATCATAGAGGCTTACAAAGAGGGTCGAGACCTTATTCTTCTTCGAGGGGTAATTCAGTGGAGAAAGTGGAAAGATGAACGTTTCTACTTAAAGATGATATTCTATTGGAAAGATGAAAAATACTCTGATCATCAACATATGCGAATGAATTTCAGCTATGCATAGTGTATGAATGAATGTAAGTGAGATGCATATGGACATTTAATCGAGGATCAACATGGGAGGTTGAATAATGCATGGACAACACTCGGTCAAAATGAAGTCTTCACAAACCATCACCCGAAGGGGTATACCTTTATCGCATCAAATTTCAAAAGAAGTTGCAGGCATATTGTAAACATTCCCAGGTTCCTTCTGACAGAAGCATCCCATGGGGTTGTCATCATGTCTCATCAGAGCGCAACTCTTACCAACTCTTCTGGGGGGAAATAGGGCATTCTGTGGGAACAATCGCTTTTCACTTACATCTCATATTCTAACAAAACATGTTATAGAGGTCGTCATGGTACCAACTTCAAAATTATCAATCTTGTTTGTTATTAGGACAATGCCATCTTATCCCTTTGCTTCACATCCGAAGTAAACACACTTAAATTGACAATTTTTGCAAGTATGTTCTAACAAATCTGTTTGTTTTGAAATGCATTTTCAATAATAAAAGAATATTTTTATAAACTAAATAAAAATAAGATTTCCAAGGAATTGGATAAAGGCTCAAATTTTATTGATAGAATGGTAGTCTGCCAATAGCATGACTCGATGATGATTACAAAGTTTTGAAAAATGGTAAATACATGGAAATGTTACATTGAAAAACACTGAACCCTATTCACCCTAACAACTTTGAACTCTTATATTGTAGTCTTCAGTTGAGGTATGAAGATAATCCATGCAGATTATTGTTTTTATGATCAAGTCTTGTCTAATGTAGTTACTTGCCATATAAGTCCCTAACTTTTTCCTAGAATGCCCTTGCGGGTTTTCAGCCTACCGGGAGATTTATTTTGTTTATATCTCTAAATTTTGCATAGACCTCCCTTTCGGGTTTTCAGTCTACCGAGACACTCTTTTTTGTGTAAGTCATCCTTTCGGGTTTTCAACTTAGCAAGTTATTCTTTTATTTATTTAGGCAAAGTATTTCTTTACTACATCAACATTTAGAGGACATGGGAACTCCTCTCCATCCATAGTTTCAAGAATCAATGCACCCCCAGAGAATGCTGTCTTGACAATATATGGGCCTTCATAATTAGGAGTCCATTAGAAGCCTTGAGTTCAATCATCCCAATCATGTAAATACCCCACATAGAGAAAGGTCATGGGGAAGAAATAACGTTGAGAAGTGTAGGAGGCACATGAATTTTATCTTCATAAATCTGACATTTATGTTACTTCTTCACAAACTTGTAACAATCGGATTCCATTTTCAACCAATAGTATCTTGCCCTTAGCATCTTCTTAGCCATAGAGTGTCCATTGGCATGGGTACCAAAAGAACCCTCATGAATCTCATGCATCAACATTCCTGCTTCGTGTCTATCCACACATCTGAGTAGGACCATGTCATGATTTCTTTTGTATAACACACCTTCATTGAGAAAGAAACTACCAGCCAATCTCCTCAAGGTCTTTCCATCTTTGCTTGTTGCATCAATCGGATACCCTCGAGTCATCAGAAAGTGCTTGATGTTATGATACCAGGGTTTATCATCTTTTGCCATCTCCATAGAAAATATATAAGCTGGCCTCTCAAGGCGCTTAATGGTGATTTGAGGTACATCATTCCACTGTTTAACTTTGTACATAGAAGCTAAAGTTGTCAAGGCATCTTCCATCTGATTTTCATCTCGAGGAATATGATAAAGCTCTACTTTATTGAAGAAAGTCAACAGCCTCCTTGCATAATCTTTGTAAGGGATTAAGCCAGGGTGACGAGTCTCCCAATCTCCTTTAATTTGATTTATTACTAAAGCTGAATCACCGTACACATCAAGAATTTTGACTCTGAGGTCGACGCCTTCTTCAAGATCCATGATACAAGCTTCATATTCCGCCATGTTATTTGTACAATCAAACATCAATCTCATTGTGAAAGGAATGTGAGCTCCTTCAGGAATAATGATCACAACATCGATTCCTTTTCCACAAGCATTCACAGCCCCATCAAACGCCATTCCCCATTGGGACTCAGGATCTGGTCATTCTTCAAGTAAATGTTCACCACAATCTTTCATTTTTAAATACATCACATCTTCATCAGGAAAATCAAATCCAATATATTGATTATCCTCAACCGGCTGATGAGCTAAGTATTCTGCTAGTACACTGCTTTTAATAGCCTTCTGGGTGCGGTATTCAATATCATATTCAAATAACAACATCTGCCAACGAGTAATTCTTCCCGTAAGAGCAGGCTTTTCAAAGATGTACTTGATCGAATCCATTCGAGATATTAACTAAGTAGTATGATTCAACATATATTGTCGCAGACACTTCGCAGCCTAGGCTAAAGCACAACAAGTCTTCTCCAACATAGAATATTGGGACTCACAGTCGGTGAAATTCTTACTCAGGTAATAAATGGAACATTCATTCCTTCCTGTTTAGTCTTGCTGTCCCAAAATACAACCCAAGGAACTTTCCAACACAGTCAAATATAGAACCAATGGTCTTCCTTAAATGGGAGGGAGCATGATAGGAGGCTCAAGCAAATACTCTTTGATACTTTCAAATGCCCTTTGGAAATCATCTGTCCATACGCAACCTTGATCTTTCCTCAACAGCTAGAAGATTGGTTCACAAGTTGCAGTCATATGGGAAATGAATTTGGAAATGTAATTCAAACGTCTGAGGAAACCTCTGACTTACTTTTCAGTTCTTGGTGTCGGCATCTCTTGAATTTCCATAACTTTATCAGGATCAACTTTAATTCCTTTTTGGTTGACAACGAAACCCAAAAGTTTTCCAAACTGGACACCGAATGTACATTTATTAGAATTCAAATGGAGGCGATATTTCCTCAAACATTGAAACAATTTTAATAAATCTTCCAAATGATTTTCCTCAATTTGGGATTTGGAGATCATATCATCAACATACACTTCAATTTATTCATGCATGAGATCATGGAATATGGTCGTCATGGCCCTCTGGTACGTTGCACCAGCGTTCTTCAACCCGAAGGGCATCACTCTGTAACAGAATATTCCCCATGATGTGATAAATGTTGTTTTTTCCATGTCCTCAAGAGCCATCTTAATTTGATTGTAGCCAGAAAATCCATCCATTAACGAGAACACTTTGCATTTTGTAGTAATTTCCACCAACATATCAATGTGTGGCAAAGGAAAATCATCTTTCGGACTAGCCTTGTTCAGATCTCAGTAATCAACACACATGCAGACTTTTTCATCTTTCTTTGGTACTGGAACAATATTGACAATCCTTTAAGGATAGACTGATGTCACAAGGAAACCTGCATCAATCAACTTTAAAACTTCCTCCTTAATCTTTATCGCCATATCAGGATAAGTTCTTCTTAACTTCTGCTTGATTGGCGAGCACTCAAGCTTTAGCGGTAAATGATGCTCCACAATATCAGTATCTAACCCTGGCATATCTTGATACGACCAAGAAAATATATCCACATATTCTTTCAGCATTTCAATCAAATGAATCTTCACCCCAGGATGTAGTAAAACTCCAATCTTGACTTCTTTCACATCTTCCTTAGAACCCAAGTTAATGACGTCCAACGGCTCTTTGTACGGCTGAATCGTGTTTTCCTCGCGCTCAAGCAACCGAGAAATATCTTCAGGGATCTCATCAAATTCCTCTTCTTCAGCTACATATACAAGATGTTCAAAGTTGGAAGAGGGCGCAGGGTCATTGTTTTCAACGCTTTTATGAATTAATCTGCACCAATGATTATGACCGATTTTAGAAAGTGACACATGTGACAAGCGATTGTGCAAATTTAATTCAATTATTATTCTTTGTGAAAGGTTTTTTTCTGATTACCATTTTTTCAAGAAAAAGCAGAAAATAAAATACACAATTTGGAATGAAAAACAAACTTTTATTAATGATCTTAAATTTCAAAACAAATAGGTTTTGCCCATACATCATCACTTTCACCTTGGGCTAAATGAAAGGATCATTATTTAAAAATTTAAACAAGCAAAAGTGAATTACATAGACACGTGAATGCAAGTGGGGATGTCAATAGCAGTCCAATTACAAATGTTGGTTCCATGCATCACAAAGTTGAACATTTCTTGCTCTGGTCCATCTTCAACAATGACATTGACTCCTGGAACAGTAGGATCAAGATAATCAGCACTTCGGAAAACATTTGGATATTTGGCAGCAACATGTCCTGACTTCATCATTTCTCTTCTGATCTTCATGGAAAAGCCTAAACCAAAACTACTCTTACTCATCTTTGGCACAATAACTTGTCCCCAAACATTGCTAGAGCCTTTCTAAACCACATTACGGGCATATCGCAATGAAGCAATAGAGTCTTCACTCCTTTGGACACTATCAATATATAAAGCTTGGAATTGCGTCCCAACAGGGGCTTCATCAGCTTCTACTATGGAAAATGAGGTTAAATGAGAAACTAGCATAGGTTGTTCTCCTTCCATATTAATCACAACACCTTCACAGACAAACTTTAATTTCTGATGGAGGGTCAAAGTCACAGCACCAGCCTCATGAATCCAAGGTCGTCCAATCAAACATCTATAAGCAGGAATTATATCCATCACCTGAAAGGTAATTTGAAATAGATGTGGGCCAATGTGAATGGGCAAATCCACTTCCCCAATAACAGATTTACGAGAGTCATCAAACACCTTCACAATGATTCCACTAGGACGCATCGGCGGACCTTGATATTTAAGCTTTGAAAGGGTACTTTAGGGAATAACATTTAACGCAGAGCCATTATCAATAAGCACGTTGGACAATGTATCATTCTTGCAATTCATGGAAATGTGCAAAGCCATGTTGTGATTCCTTCCCTCAACGGGAAACTCTTCTTCACTGAAACTCGGATTATTGCAAGCTATGATATTTCCAACCACACTATTAAAAGTTTCCAAATTCACATCATAATCAACAAATGCCTGATCTAAAACCTTCATTAGAGACTCTCTATGAGCTGAAGAATTCATCAACAAAACTAGGATTGAAATCTTTGACGGTGTCTGTAACAATTACTCAACGATCTTGTAATCGCTCATCTTGATAATCTTCAACAAATCATCCATGTCTTTCTCTTTGGTTACCCCACTAGTATGCCCTTCAACCTTCTTGGGTTCAGCACTAGTTTCCACAATCTTCTTGCCATCATCATCCATCTTTGGAAACACAGGAGCAAATACCCGACCACTTCTGTCATTCGACTAACATCAGCAATATTTCCTACTTGAGGTATTGGTTGAATTGGAACCTCAACATCTCCTTCTAGAATGGTGGCATTGTACTTGTATGGCACAACCTTGATGGAACCATACGGGACAGCTCCAGGTAAGCTAATAACCAAAGGAATAACTTGAGGCTTACTGTAATAGGTCACTTCCACAAGAGTGGAAATATCAAAATGTGGCACAATGATGTTTACATCTTCTTCTTCACCAGACTCATCAATGGAGAAATACTCATCAACAGAAATGTATTCATCATTAGATTCATCAAACGATCCCTCAATCATATTGACGTTATTGTTGAAACCAACCCTACTTACTACAATTTTAATAATGTCCTCGTCTAGCAGATGCTGAATATCTCTTTCACAACATCACAACCCAATGATTTGTGCTACATGTTGAGCATTCATTATATTGGTGCACCTTTTTCCCTTTAATGAAATTGAACTCGGCATGCAAATTCACCAAATTAGCATTACTCTCGCTTACATTACAAATTTTAACTTCTCTAGGAGGACCATAGACAACATTCACTTCAACTTTAGGCTCATCCTTCAACCTAATAATCTGAATAAGGTTCCTGTCCATCATATCTTGAAGATCACTCTTTATCTTATCACAACCACGAGTATCCTCGTTGCACACATTACAAGCAACATGGCCATGAGTGCAATAACCAACCTTATAGAGAGCAGCATGCATCTTCACAAGATCTCCAATGATCTAATTCACAACATTTCCATGTTTGGGCAACAGATTCCCTTGCACATTAGGACCCATGTCTTTGAAAGACAAAAGACCTGATCTGACCATCTTTTGCACCTCTGACTTTAATGAATAATAATTCTCAATATTGTGCCCTGGATATCCTTGGTGGTATGCACAAGTCCGACAAACTTTGTAATACCATGGAAAAGGATTTGGAACAGCTTGAGGTTCCCTTAGTTGCACCAAGTGCCTCTGAATCAACGCTTGATACAACTCTGTATAAGTCATCAGAATCGGATCAAACGGTTCTCTCTTTGGGCCTTACCCTTGTTGAGATGCTTTGTTATAAGGGATAGTAGTTGGAGTTGTAGCAACAACAGGGGTAATAGCAACAACTTGTTGGTTCTGAGGAAGTCTGTTAGGAGGTCTGGTTCTCCTTTCCTGGAAACCATCATTAACTTCTTTATTTTTAGAGAATACAAAGGATGACTTCTTAGCCCCACTCAGTCCTTCTTCTTTCAAAAATCATCCCTCTCAGACAGTCTCTTCTAGACGGACTCCCATGCTCACCAATTCATCAAAATTATTAGGTGCACTGGCCACCATCTTTTCGTAATAGAAAGGACCCAAAGTCTTCAAGAAAACTTTGGTCATCTCTTACTCACATAGAAGAGGTATAAACTGTGCTGCAAGCTCACGCCATCACTGAGCATACTCTTTGAAGGATTCCTTATCTTTTTGAACCATTGCCCTCTGATGATCACGGTTAGGCGCCATGTACATATTGTAATTGTAATTCTTCACAAAAGATTCACCCAAATCATTGAATGTATGGAAGTCACTGTTGTTTAGATTCATGTACCATCTCAAAGATGCACCGGTCAAACTATCTTGAAAAAATTGAATGAGCAAACACTGGTCTTCAGTGTGAGTGGATACCCTTCTAAAATACATCGTCAAATGGTCACGTGGCCCAGAATTACCCTTGTACTTTTTAAAATCTGGAACTTTGAATTTAGCAAGCACTTTCACATTAGGAACTAAGCACAAATCATTGACGTTATCACCAAAAAGCTCTTTCCCTTTGAGGGCTTTCAACTCTTTCAGCATCTTGTCAAACTGTTCCTGAAAACCATCCATTTGATCATAGAAGTCTAAGCTTTCACTCGGAGGAGGGAGTTGGTTGTTAAACTCTTTGTTGAAAACAGGAGTAGCATGCATTATAGGAGGTGCAGAAACAACAGCAGGTTGGGCCAAGAAGGTCACTTAAGTAGTAGAGTTGTAACCTTATGAAATTCTCTGGCATTCCCCAAGGATAACCAGGAGGCATACGGTGTTGGACGGTAGAAACCACTGGAACAGCATAAACATGAGCATCTTGAATCTTAGAGATAAAAATTGTCGGCTGAGGTGGAATGATACGAGGAGAGGGCGGAGGAGGGAGTGGCTGATTCTGAGTAGCCACCAACTATTCCACCATAGCAGTCAAATTGGCCATACCGATCCTCAAGGAGATAACCTCTTCGCACAACTCGCAATTCTCTTGCTCTAGATTTTCCATCTTTTTCTTGGAGTTGGCTCGAGTGTTATACCGATGCAACAACTTGAAGACTGAACGAAGCAGAGAAATAGATAAGACACCTGGGAAAGTATGAAAATGCAAGAATGTGTGTGTCATGATGCATGACATGCAATGCACATGATTTGTTTATTATTTATCATCATTATATTTATTGTTCAAGGAACTTAATAAAGACAATTTAATTTGAAAATATCAAAGTATAACACATCTGAAATACTGAAATAAACTCATATCATTAATAAAATATTTTGAGGATTACAAATCTTCAATACAAATTTCAACAAACCCAAGTACAATAGAGAGCATAATATAGAAACTAAAAGTCCTAAGGAAGCAAATCTGCAGAAGACCCTTCTTCAGAGGACCTCCTCCTCTTGAGCTTCCTGATCTCTTCCTTCAGTTGCTCGTTCTATAACATGTCCTTGTCAACGTAACCTTTCCAAGCACCAGACTCGGGAGAAGTATGAGAATAAACAGGAGCACTAAGAACTGGGTGAACACTGGAAGAAAGTAAATCCTCCTGCTTCTCCATCATCCCTACAACACGACTCTCAAGAATCTCAATCAAATCATCCTTTTCCTTCAGCTCTACTGCATGAGACATCTTTAAAGTATGATATTTATTCTTCCAAGCTTCCTTCTCTTGTTGCATTATAACCAAAGAAAATTAAAGTTCCTCTATGTCATCTAAACCATGAGTAGTAGCTAAGAACAAATCAGCAACAGGCTCATCACGAGAATACGGCATCTTTAACTCAATAGCTCTTTCTTGAACCCATAGAAGATAAGGCTCCAAAGAAAAACTCCTCTCTACCCTAGATTCTCTTTTCCTTTCCTATTAATATGATGCCAAGCTTTCTCTATATCCTTCCTAGTTGAACTGTGGTCTTCACCCTCTTTAAGAAAGAAGCCACTCACATGAATACTCTTTGGTTTATCCCTCATCGGATAACCAAGCTGGCGGAGCGCAAGACCAAGATTGTAGCTAATACATCCATTTGTACCAAGAAGAGGAACATTGGGAAAGCTACCACAACTGTCGATAATCTCTACATCATAATAAACCTGACGATACCATACAATATCAGAATGAGTGAGAGCCATAATCTTCGGTGCCCAACGAGATCTCCTCCTAGGATCCCAAAAAGAATCAGCTATAGGCAACTGAGAAACAAACCAACGGTATAGCAATGTCACACAACAGATAATCTCTCCTTCTCGACGGAAGTTTCGAAGATGAATATAATAAAGTCTCAGCAAGAAGTGTGGGAACTGGATTCCCAATTATGAAGATCCTGATAGCATTAACGTCAACAAAGTTGTCAACATTGGGAAACAAGAACAAACCATAGGCAAGCAAGGCAAAGATGGCTTCAAAAGCCTCCATACTCTTTAACTCGGCAAAATAACGAGCCTTCTTCAAAATAAATACAGCCGAAAATCCTCTAATACACCCCTTGGTAGTCATATTGTCTTCAATCTCAAACCTCTTCAGATGGGTAATAGCAACAATCTCATGATACTTAGGCTCCTCCTTCAAACCAGTTAAAGGAACAACACTAGTAATGGTTGACTGAACAGATAAGAATACTCCTCCAAGGTAGGAACTAACTGATAGTCAGGAAAAGTGAAGAAGTGGTATAACGGATCATAAAACTGAACCAAGGTGAAAAGCAAACCATCCTTCATCTTCGTATTCATCAGAGGTATAATAGTCCCATACTTCTTCCGGAAATTCTCTGGACTCTCAACCTCATCAATCAACCTCATCAGTCCCTCAATCTTAGGTTCCTTGAAACTGTATTTTCGAGTCCTCCTCTGTCCAAAATCCATGGTCAAAGTATACCTGAGATATCCGCAAAGGTCAATTTTAAGTTCCTTGAACAACTGTCTGAAAAAATGTGTATGGGTGCATGAATGCATGATGCAACAAGCGCACACAAAGATCACAAACATGGGGGTCCATAGGTTCGAAGTCACGAGCATGGAGTTAAAAGGTACTACCCACAAGGTATTCTAAGCTTTTTCACCTGTATATCAAGGTTCTAAAGGAATCCCCAGAGTTTTCATTTCTCCATCCAATACTACCAATTTCCTAATGTACTCGATAGTTAGCAATACCTTCAGGTGACTCGTCTGAGAGCAGTATCGCGTAGAAACTACTTCAAGATAACTTTGTATTAGTCCCCGCACTACCCCTAAAAAGGCCAAGATGGGTTAAGGGTTCTACGGTTGCTCAGCTTTAGGGACTCTTAAGTCGAAAGCAGCATTGTCTTCTCGATTGCTCGGTAAACAAAATACCATAGTCAAGGAGGTCTTCACTGAGTGGGGATCTCATGTCTCCTTCTTCGGTATTACTCCCTAAAAGTTAACATGACTACACTGCTTGTCCTATCTTAAGTTTGCCCGAGTCTGGGTAAAAAGAAGATCACCAAGCACCCCTGAAAACCGGAAAAACATCCAAACAAACAAGTACACAATATATACAAAATATAGCACATATATACATATAAACAAAAATAGGATCAACCCACTTAGAGATGGTCCAACAATAGGTCAAACATTCTCAGCAGAGCCGCCACTTTTCTGTAGCGGCAAAAACTGCAAGTATAAGCCATTGAATTGACTTAACTCAAAAAATAACAAAAAAGTCGCCACCGCACTTTTATTTTATCCAAAGGACTAGGAAAAAGAGCGAATAAAATCCTAGAAAAAAATATCAGAGATTTGGGACCGAGGGTTAGTTATGCAAAGGGAAGGTGTTAGACACCCAAAGCATCTACAGTACTTCGCAAGAACCTTTTTGAAAATTTGTATATCTATGCTAAAATGAGTATATGTACAAAATGGATGGTGGAGGTAGAAAAGAAGTATTTTTATAATTTTTGGTTTGATAGAACTTCCAATGATTTCCAGGCCTACATACCAACAATGTGCAATATTAAAATCAAAACCAAGTAGTTCGGCTACAAAAGGCTAATGTTGTGTGTTGGTTTATTTTAAGAAAATGTTAGTTTAGAAAAGCTACAAAGAGCTCAAAAATATTTGAATGAGGTTAGGTGTTTTTTAGTCTTATGAAAAGAAAAGTCAAAGTATTATTAAATGAATTGAAAATTTATTAAGAAAACATGTTTGAAAATTCATGGACCTAAGCCCAAGTTTTTTTCATGAAAGTGGTTCGAGTTTTGAAAACAATAATCCTTTGAAAAAGAGGGAAGATTTTGAAAATTAAATAATGAGGAGGAGATGTAGAGGCTAACCTAAGGGAATAAAGTAAAAGGTAAGGGTAAAGAAAGATCTAACCGGGTGAGAAAACTAGTACTTGACATCAAGAGCCAATACCATATCTCATCCTTTGGATCACCACATAAACAACAAATAAGCAAACAAAAAAAACCAAGCTTCAGAAAAATCAATGCTTTTAGGTGAACTCTTATCTTGAGAAAAACGGGTAGAGTAACGGCTGTATTTGGAGAAAATCCACTCTTAATCGAGTATAACGGTATAATCTGCATACAAAGATAATAACCAGACAAGACAAAATAACACCAAGGGCACTGGGATCTCCAAGCTGAGGTAATGGTCCTAATCCTAAGCACAAGGATAGTAACCAAGTCCAATTAAAAGTTTTTTATGCTTAGGTTGAATTATTAAGTGTTTTGAAAAAGAAAAATAAAGCTCAAGTGAGCAAATTCAAAATAACAAGAAAATAAAATGCTCAAGTGAGCAAAGATAAAAAAATGACATGAAATGTAAAATGATGAAAATAACGTGCATAAAAATAAAGAGCACAAAAGTAAATATGGAAAGTAAAAGAGCAAAAAAAAAAGCAATTAATAAAGGTTAGCAAGATGACCATCTTGAAACTTGTCAAGTATATCATCGAATTGTTAATTGTTAGTCGTCAACAAGGTGACCATCTTGAAACTTGTGCATGAAAACTTGCCAGAAGCTTAATAGAATGAACGCGACCACATGACAAGTTTCGATTGCTTTTTGTCAAGTATATAATTGGTTTTGGAATTATCAAATCACTTGATCAAAGATGATTGAGAATTTCAAATGGACAAGGTTAATGGAAACTTGCCAGAAGCTTGATTAGAAATCAACGCGACCACACGACAAGCGCCACGGGTGTTGAACCAAGATCAAAACTCAACTCATCTTTTGGGGCTTATGTTAGAACATTAAAGTTCATGCCACCAATTGATCACTTTCTCCGAATCGGGACAAAGAAAAAAATAAGATGAAGAGGAAGAAATGATTTTCAATTTTATTTTGCATCCGATGAATTTATTTTGGTCTTACATCGTCAAAATCAATCAAATCTCTTGGTGGATTTGGTCAAGAGACCTATCAACACCCAAATTCCATTGATGTTGAGGAAATTTGTGACTCTAAAATAAATTCAAAAGTAAGCAAAATAAAATGTAAACACAAATCAAATAAAAGGATTAAAAATGATTTTGAAATTAGGTTATTTAATTGGACTTTCTTGACGAAATACATAAATAGTATTTTTTTCATCAAAATAAAATTCGAATAAAATTACCCAAAGTCAAACAGAGGTCAACAAGTGCTAACAAATTTTTTAAGAATTTTTTCAAGTCAGAAAATATTTTTAAAAAATAAAATAAAAGGTGAAATAAACCAAAAATGGAAAAAAAATAGTAAAATCAAAAAATAAAATAAAATGAGGTCACCAATATTTGTCAAATGACCATTGGATCCTTCCATAATTTTTCCAGAATTTTAAAATGTTGAAAATTATTTTCAAACAATTAAAAACCTCAAATAAAATGAAAAAATCATAAAAAATATCAAATCTAAAAATAAAATTATGAAAAAAATATGATTCAGAAAGATAATATTTCAAAATATTTTTGTGAATTTTTTCATAATTTTTGAGTCATAAATGAATTTTATATGATTTTTTGAAGTTAAACCATTTAAAATATAAAATCTTAAAATAAAATAAAAACCAAAAAAATGTGGACCATCTGATCATAGTCAAAACGTGTTAGTAATCACATCCAATGGACATGGCGTATTGTGCTTGATATGGACCTCTTTGGTTTTCACACCGGATTACAATTTTAAAAAATAAAACAAAGAATAATATCACGCGTTGGATTGATGCTGACTAATAAAAGTAATCATATCCAAGGGCTCCTATAATGCGCGCACGGTGAAGCAATCACACCGAATTGAATTCAAAAAAATTACATGTCAAGCCCTCATTGGTGAAAGATAGGCACGTAGATCGTCTTCGACCTCCAGCCATCATCCATGCTCGATTCTCAAACTGTGAAATAAATTCTTCAGACCGGTGACATTTTCTTTGTCTCTTCAAGACGATTCTAATGGTACCCTCACAAAGAATTTATTTCACTTTTACCATGAACAATTTGGAAAAATTAGAAAAAATAATGAGCACTTGTTTCCAGAAATTCTCAGTCAAAATTTGATGAAAATGCAAATGGTGAAGGTCACAAGGATCAGGGAGATGAGGAGAGTACAATGATGCTTTATTTTACCAGGTTTGATGGAGATTCCTACCTAAACGAAGTTCACTTTCAGAGCTCTGAAACTGGACTTGGATAGCGTGATTCATAAAGCTTCAAGGCACGATTCTTGTTTTGTTAGCTTCAGTGAGGTTCAAGGAAGAAGAATGAATGGTTAATTTCAAACTAGAATGGCTTTGAAAGTGAAAATGAAGTTGCAGAAAATTGGATTTGAGAGAGAGTTTGGCAGGGGTTTTCTGGCTATCAAAGCTTGAGGAAATGAGTGGAATGACTTGCTTATTTATAGGAGAAGTGAATGGGATCAAAAGAGAGGGTGTATGATGCAATTTGGAATGAAATCGTGCACACCTGCATCATGAGAAAACTGTGACTTGCAAGTTGTCAAAACTCAACCAAATCGTGTATTTTATCCCTCTAATCAAGCTTGGCAACTTTGCTAATTATGTTTAAGCCAAAAACACGCATCAATTTGATCATTAGAAGCCACATTATTGAAAACAAAAGCTGACTTCAATGAAAACTTTAGTTTCAAGGCTCCCTCTTTGCAACCATGGTTCTCCTCACTCTAGGACCTTTATGATACAATCTTGGGCTCTATAGAAATCTGAGGTTGCAAGGTTTACAATGCACTTGGAAAGGTTGCATTTCGCATCTTGAGCTAAAAGTTATGATCATTTGAAATCACCAAAAACAAACTGACTTTTTCATACTTAGAACAATTTCTAAGTTTGGCAAAAAAATGACCTATAATGTTTTCAATCCAAACATGGTCTTCCATTCAAAATTTTCTCTTGATTTTCAAAGATGAAATGAAGTAGGCCTCTCAAAGAGCATTTTTCAAAAAGAACCAACCTAAAACTCCAAATATTAAGCAAGTTATGGTCTTGTGAAGTTGATGAAATTTCATGAAATGACCTATAATCTTTTGACTTCTCCAAGTAACTTCCAAACACTTTCAATCTTCAAAACTTATATGGAGATAAATTTCGCATCTTCAAGATTGTTATGCAAAAATAATGACCTCAAGGTGATAAATGATGATCAAGATTTGATCTTTTGAAGTTCATTGACCAACAATTGAGAAATTCATGAAGGACTTGTAATCTTTTGACTTCAAAGGAAAATTTCCAACCATTTTATCTTCTCATCAATTGAACTAAGTTGTATTATACATCCTTAAGTTAATTGTGAAATAAAAATGAGCTCAAGGAGACAAGGAATGACAAAGTTATAATCCTTTGAAGTCATACAAGATAGATGAAGCATCAACCTAGAGAGTGGGCAATCATAGACCTCTAAAATAATCTTTTCATCAATCAAACTCCTTGGATCCAAGCATATTCATAATAGAAGTCCTCTTAAGAATCAAATGACTTTGAAAACATCCACAAACTTCATACAAACACCAAGATATGATCCTCATAAGTCCAAAACCCAAATTTCAGGATAGATGGCCATAGAATGGAGAATGCTTTGAATTTGATGATCTCTTTCAAACATGAAGCATACACTCAAGATAAGAGGCCATGGTTGATGACAAAATAAGTATTCAATGAGAGACAATACTTTCAAAATCTTGAGAATTGAGGAGAGAAGGTATAGAAATAAACACATGAACCTATTGACTCCTTGAATAAGAGACTTGTGCACCATTCACCTACAACATTTAGAGAGTGAAGTATACACACATTATTGTTAGCCAATTATCAATCATCACACACAAGAAATAAACACATACACAAGGTGCTTGGTGATCTCCTAAGGGTAAAGTCAAAGATAGGAGAGAGAGGTAGATTCAAATTGTGATCTATATGTCATACAATGGTATGAAGTATGAGTGAATCTTAGGGGCAAAAATTGGGGTACAAAATTATTCAATGGAAAAGTTTGCTAAGTTTTATATTGAGAAAGTTGTGAGTTTACATGGTTTTCTGTCGAGTATTGTTTCTGATATAGATTTGAGGTTAACTTCGCTTTTTGGGAAGGTTTGCAAAGTGCTTTGGGTACGAAGTTGCGTGTGAGTTCGACGTATCATCTGCAAATTGATGGTCATACTGAAAGGATGATTCAGTTACTTGAGGATCTTTTGAGAACTTGTGTTTTAGAGAAAGGAGGTGCTTGGGATAGCTATTTGCCTTTGATTGAGTTTACCTATAACAATAGTTTTCATTCCAGTATTGGAATGGCACCGTTTGAGGATTTGTATAGACGGAGGTGTATGACACCTTTATGTTGGTATGAATATGGTGAGAGTGTTGTGATTGGACCTGAGATAGTTCAACAGACTACAAATAACATTAAGATGATTTGAGAAAAGAAGAAGATTTCCCAGAGTCGTCAAAAGAGTTACCATGATAAGAGAATAAAGGATCTTAGTTTTGAGAAAGGAGATCATGTATTTTTGAGAGTTACTCCTGCAACTGGTGTTAGTAGAGCTTTGAAATCACGTAAGTTGACTCCGCGTTTTATTGGTCCTTATCAGATTGCTGAGAAAGTGGGTGAAGTGGGTTATCAGATACATTTGCCACCAGCACTTGCTAATCTTCATGATGTGTTCTATGTATCTCAATTGAGGAAATATATGGTAGACATGTCTCATGTTGTTCCGTTAGATGATGTGCAAGTAAGAGATAATTTGACGGTTGAAACATCACCTATGTGTATTGAAGATAGAGGAGTAAAATAACTCCAAGGTAAGGAAATATCTTTGGTGAAGTGGTTTGGGGAGGTCCCGCTAATGGTAATGTGACTTGGGAGCTGGAGAGTCAGATGAAGGATTCGTATCCTAAGTTGTTTGTTTGAGGTAATTTTCGAGGACAAAAATATTTTAAGTGGGGGAGAGTTGTAACATCCCAAATTTTAATAGTTATTTATTAATTATTAATTATTTATTATATTATATGATAAGTAATTAAATAGTGTGAATTGGTGAATAATTGGATTATTTGAATATGTGTTATTTGGATAATTGAGTTTATGAGTAGAAATAAGATTTATTGGTGTTGGGCCTAATTATAATGAGTGGAAGTAATAAGGGGGTGTTAATGTCCAATCCCAAATGAAGTTTACTAGTTAGTAAGGGTTGTGAGGAAATATAGATTAGAACTATCATTTGGTGGAAACGAAGAGAAGAGAAGAGGAGAAACCCTAAAGGAAGAATCTACAAGAGGTAAGGGGAGAATCTTCATTATTATTTATTTGTATGTGATTGGGTAATGATTAGTAACATGCTATAGGATTGGGTATTTTAATTTCTAGGTTTTTATTTAACTCAAATTGAAATTGGAATTTGGGGTTTATGATGATAAAAACAATATTTGATTATATAAATAGGTTCCCTATGATGTATACATGTTAGATGATGTTTAATCGGTGATAAATTAACATTAGGAACTGTTTTGGTGGAGAAATTCGTAGGCTGAGCAGAGCTATTTCGTAACAGACTTTTCTGCATAATCGTGAGGCCGCTGAGCGGGCTAGGGGGTGTGAACGCGGTCACCTGAACGCAGAAAAATAATTTCTTTGTTTATGCATGAATGGCTTACGGAATTGCTTTCTTATGATTTATCATTAGTTTTCATGAATTTTAATAATTATTTTGATGGGTTTTGGATTGGTTTTGGATGCAATTTCATGAATACGTGTTAATTGAGATTAGTATATGTATATTGTGTTTTGTAATTTGTTGGGAATAACATAGAATTGCTTAAGTGCTATATGTTATTTGTGTTATGTGTTGATAGTAAATACCATGTGTATTACTTGTGGATGATGAAACATGATGTTTGTTCAAAGAGGGGATAATTCAAAATGTTGAATTATTGTGATATGATTGGATGATTAAGGTTGGTGATAATCTTAATTGCATATGTTGTTGATTAAATTGCACATACATTCATGGGGAGATTGTACTCTGATTGGTTGTTTTGATCCTTGTGTGGAAATAGAGGCGGTGAACTATGTGTTCATATTGATGGGCTTTGGACTTGTCTGAATGGAAAGGATGGCTTTGATTCTAGATATTGAATTGGAAGCGAGGTGTGTGACACCCTAAATAATTAGAATTGGAAGCGAGGGATTATATTTGAATTCATGTTATGACTTGTTTTGAGAGATATTTTTATCACTCCCTTTTATCTGGATATGCATGAGATTATGTGATGATTGGCTTTGATGCCTAGTATTTGTGATATGATTGGTAGTATGAAATATCAATCATTTATATTTTGTTGGTGAATTAGTTATTTCGTTGTGAGATGCATGCTTCATATTGTTATATGAAAACGTAGGGCTGGCACTGTGGGTGTGCAACAAGGGCCACTACACAGGGGCTCAACAAAAAAAAAAACTTATAGATGATATTATAAATATTTCACATGATTAACTCAATTGTTATGACATTTTTATGATAAAATGTAATATCGTGTTTTATCTGGTTTAATATATCACTTTTTATAAAAAATTATATTATTTTAAAAAAATATATAGTATTATTTTTTTATTATGTTAAAAAAATTATTATTCAAATAAAAAATTATATATTTAAAATTAGAACAAGGCCTCCGAAATATTCGGGTTAGCCCTGTGAAAACGTGAATTTGAATATGTGTTGTGATCATGACCAGTATACAATTAGAATTTCTAGATGTTTGTGTAACCAAATGTAACGCCCTTTATGTGATGCATGATAAATTACTCTGATATATGCTATATTTATTATGGGGTAGAAAAGGGGGTTACATAAAGCACACCAAACATACATTTCACATCGACACATGTAACTCCAATGCAACTCTATGCAATATGCATTTGGTACCAAATGTTATCCTTACTGGTATCACCAGTCCATCTCCAAGACAGATAACCACAAAAAATAAAGCTCATCTCTCGAGCTTTCAAACCCATCTCCAAGATTTAGGAAAAGTCACTAACTCTTGCAAAAGTTAGCATACATTTCCTTTTGACAGCTTATGATGCGTGTGCAATCTCAACACATATATGTAATTAAGATCATCTCCAAATTGTAATCATACAAGCATATTTCACAAACTCAACACATTTGAATTACCTCAACAATTTCACAACATACATACATCATGTCAACATTCACATTCAATACATACACATATCATTTATCAAATCGACACATCCAAATAACATGTAATCATCCATAATCAAACCATGTTATTCTCAATTAACTTCCATATACATACATACATACATACATACATACATACATACATACATACATATAATTTAAATATTATATTCTTCATCAAAAGTCAATAAAAATCAATCCAAAACACATCGAATAAATTATTAAAATTCATGAAAAATTTTCATAAATCAATATCATACAGGACCTTTATTCAATTACACAAACTCAAAAACTTTGCATTCTAGGCCGCACTAAACGCACCTAGCCCGCTAAGCGGCCTCGCGATTATGCAGAAAAATCTGCTACAAACAGCTTCTACCTTCTACGGATTTCTCCCCTAAAACTCATTCCAAACAACCCTATTTATTAAATTAAATACATATTAAGTTATATCTAACATGTATCATCAATTATAAATATTAAAACATTATTTCTAACATTCAATTTATGACTCTCAAATCTAACCATAACATGTCAAAACTAGTCATTTGAAGAACAAATCCCTAATTTCATGTTACTACCCATTACTTACCATTACATATACCCATAAATCAAAGAATATTCATCCTTACCTTAGATGTAGACATTTCTAGGTTCTTCTGCTCTTCTCTTTTCTCTCGTTTCTCCTCTTTTCCTTTTTTCTTCTCTTCTCTTATTTTTAATAATTTTATCTCTCTTTGTTTCACAAAGTGTTACTAACTCTAATTTCACTAATGGGCTTAAATTATTTCCACTTTAAACCAACACCAAGGCCCAATTAACTAAAAATTCTATTTTCACACCCATTAACCCAATAACATATTAATACACACATATCCCAATTAAATCAATTATTCATATAATCAACAAAATCAATTAATTACTATATCACATAATAATTAATAAAATAAATAACTAATAAAATAATAATTAAATAAAAATCGGGGTGCTACAACTCTCCCACAGTTAAAAGATTTTCGTCCTCGAAAGATACCTCAAACAAACAACTCAGGATAATACTCTCTCATCTGACTCTCGAGTTCCCAAGTTAAATTTCCACATGCCTGTCCTCCCTAAGATACCTTCACCAAAGCAATCCCTTTACCACGAATTTTTTCAACTCCTGATCCTCTATTTGCATAGGTCATGTTTCCACAGTTAGATTATCTCTCACATGTACATCATCTAATTGAACTACATGAGTCGAATCTGCAATGTATCTCCTCAACTGAGACACGTGAAACACGTCACGAAGATTAGCAAGTGATAGCAGCAAAGCAATCTGATAAGCCACTTCACCTACTTTCTCTAAAATTTGGTAAGGTCCAATAAAATTCAGCTTCAACTTACGCAACTTCAACGCTCAACCAACACTTATTCGAAGAAAAACAATATCTCATTTCTTAAATTCAAGTGTTTTCCTCCTTTTATCATGGTCACTCTTCTGATGACTCTGAGAAGTCTTCATCTTCTCCTGAATCATCTTAATCTTATTAGTAGTCTGCTGGATTATCTTGGGTCCAACCACAACACTCTCTCCTGATTTATACCAACACAAAGGCGTCCCATACCTTCTACCATACAAAGCCTCAAACAGTGCCATTACAATACTCGAATGGAAACTGTTGTTATAAGTAAACTCAATTAAAGGAAAGTAATTATCCCAATCACCTCTTTGTTCTAATGCATAAGCTCCCAGAATATCATCTAGTGACTCAATCGTCCTCTTAGTCCGACCATTTATTTGGGGATGATAAACAGAACTCGAACGCAATTTCATACCTAAAGCACTTTACAAACCTTCCCAAAATCTTGAAGTACACCTTGTATCTCTGCTTGATACAATGCTAGATGGAATACCATGCAAACTGGAAATCTTCTCAATGTAAAACTTTGCAAGCCTCTCCATCGGATAATCCATTCTCATCGGAATAAAATGGGCAGATTTAGTTAACTTGTCCACAATAACCCAAATAGTCTCAAAATTACTTGGTGTTCTAGATAAACCAGAAAAAAATTCATAGAAATACTATCTCATTTTAACTCAGGAATAGATAACGGTTGCATCAAATCAGACAATTCCTGATATTCAATCTTCGACTTCTGACAAATTAAACAAGAATACACAAATTTCGCCATATCTTTCTTTACACCTACCCTCCAAAACAACTTCCTTGAATATTGATACATCTTAGTAGCTCTAGGATGAATACTCAATCCACTACGATACCCTTCCTCAAGAATCCTCTTCTTCAAATCAGCTTTATTCAGAACACAAACTATATCACGACGTCTCATTATACCATTCTCATTAATCTGAAAATTGTCACCTCCGCCTTGATTGATCAATGTCAACTTATCCACCAAAACCAAATCATAATTCTGACCTTCTCGAATTTCATCAAGAATGCCACTAGTAAGCTTCAACATACCAAGCTTAAATCTAAAAGAAGTTTATTCACAAATCAAACTCATATCTCAAAATTGCTCAAGTAATTACAACTCTCGCACCATCAACATCGACATATGCAAAGACTTCCTATTTGACATATCAGCCACAACATTCGCTTTACCAAGATGGTAATTCAAACTATAATCATAATCCTTCAAGAATTGCAACCAACTTCTCTGCCTTATATTCAACTCTTTCTGGTCAAATAGATATTTCAAACTCTTGTGATCACTAAACACATCAAACCTTGATCCAAACAAATAATACCTCCAAAGTTTCAACACAAACACAATAGCAGCTAACTCGAAATCATGAGTCGGATAATTCCTTTCATTCACTTTAAGTTGCCTCGAAGCATAAGCTACAACTTGTTGATTTTGCATCAATACACCTCATAAACCCATCAATGAAGCGTTACAATACACAACAAACGATTCTTCCAGATCAGACAAAATCAAAATATGAGTGGTTGTCAACCTTCTCCTAAGCTCTTGAAAACCAGTTTTACACTGTGCAGTCCAAGTAAAAGTTTGACCCTTCCTAGTCAATTATGTCAACGACAAAGCTAACTTGGAAAGTCCTTCAATCAACTTCCGATAATAACCTTCTAAACCAAGAAAACTTCTAATCTCAGAAAAAATTTCAAAACTTCCCATTAAGATACAACCTCAATCTTCTCGGATCAACGAAAATTCCACCTTTTGATATCAGATGGCCAAGGAAAGTCACTTTCTTCGACCAAAACTCACATAAAGTTTTGCATAAAACTGCTTCTCTTTTAACACAAATAACACAATTCTCAGGTGCTCGACATGATCTTCTTCACTCTTTGAATAGACCAACATATAGTCAATGAGCACAACAACAAACTTATCCAAATACTAAGGAAAAATCCTATTCATGTATTCCATAAATACACCAGGTGCATTTGTCACACCGAACGACATCACAAAATACTCACAATAATCATACCTTGTTCTAAAAGTAGTCTTCTAAATATCTTCAACTTTCACACGAATCTGATGATGCCTAAACCTCAAATATATCTTATTGTACACACTTGCACCAACCAATTATTCCATCAAATCATCTATCCTCAGAAGTGGATACTTATTCTTGATAGTCACCTTGTTCAGTTGTTATAATCCACACATAACCTTATAATACCTTCATTCTTCTTAACCAACAAAACAAGTGCACCCATGGTGACACACTAGGATGAATAAACTTCTTCTCAAGCAAATCCTCAAGTTGGCTCTTCAACTTTTTCAACTCATGTTCTAGCAGTAAATCACTTGCATCATCAGGACATACCTCCGGAAAATCATGAACTATTGTTAATTCATCAATCCTTCGTTTCTCACAAATATTCAATGTTTCCATCAAAGCCAACAACACAACACCATCCTTCACATACTCATTCACTTGCTTACCAATCATAAACAAATCTATCTCAATACCAGAATCAAGAAAAATAATTGTCTTATCAAAATAGTTGATATAAACATGAATGTATTTCAACCAGTTCAATCTAAGAATAACATCAAGTTGGTCTAACGGAAGACATACTAAATCAAATCCAAAGACTCTACCAAAAATACTCAACAGACAATTCAAACACACATAAGAAGTAGTCATTGAACCCATAGCAAGAGTATCAATAACCATACTTCCATTCATACCAGAAAACTCGAGATTCAATCTCTTAACACAATCCTAAGAAATGAAAGAATGTGTCGCACCAGTATCAATAATAGAAATCAAAGGTGTATTGTTAATAAAGCACGTACCTCAGATTAGTCTATCCCAAGTTGTAGTCTAAGAACCAGATAATGCAAACATTTTCCCTTTGGCTTTCCCTTCTTCGGCTTATCACACTTGGTACTAATGTACCCTTGCTTACCATAGTTGTAACAAGTCACCTTCGAACTTCCTTTGTACTCATTAGCTTTGTGACCTAACCTACCACACTTAAACATTTCACTTCAGAACCTGTGCACTCAGACACATGATGTCCTTTGACACCACACTTGTAGAACCTAAATGGAATAGAAGCTCCTCCCCCACTCGGCTTCTTGTCATAAACAACTTTTTGTTTTCCCTTATCAGTATATTTAGTGGGTTTTTGGATATGCATATCTGAAATAACCCAATATTTCGTCTTTTAGGGGTTTTCGAATAGGAATATTCGAACTAACAGAATGTTAAGAATCAATGCGTATTAATTGTATCACCTTATTATATACAATTTATATGAATATAAATATACCCTGATGTGGTTTCATTAAAAACATTATAATACAGAAAATACATTTTCAATAAAAGATGCAGCGCCTCTGTCAAATCCAGCTGCATATCATTGGTTGTTACAAATGCAAATCAAACCCATACAAGATGCTACAAATCCAACATTGGTCATTGTGCTATCATTATCATTTCATCCAAGGTTGATTGTTGTGCTATCATTATCACTTCCTTCACTAGCGTGGACAATATGTTTAAATGCATCCAACTTCTATTAAGGTGTTTGTTGCAAAGATTGGAAACTATTTTCCAGCACTTGCAATCCATCAGTAATGGAGACTATATCATAGTTGTTCAAAATATTCAATAACAACATCAACACATTGTTTGAGATGGATTACAAAAGCTGGAAAAAAATATTTTGCTCTGGTAGAAGAACATATTTTCAGTTTTGCAATCCATCCCAAAAAAATGGTGGGCGACTACAAATAAGATAACATTAGGGTTAAATATGTTCGATAAGTGTATTTATAGTAAAAATTAGATTATTTATCCCTTGGTTTATTAAAGAAATCGAAGGGTTTGATAATTTATTTTACACTTTTTTACAAGTAAAAACATAAAGTGCAGTAGCTTGGATTCGAAGCATGTCCGGAATGGTATGTCACCTTGACTTTCTAAATAAACGGTAAAACAAGGTGTTTACTGTGGAAAATGGTAAACAACCGCTGGTCCTCCCTGAGTCCTAAAACTAAGGGTTACTAGCGAGATCAACCAGTTGATCTCAAGACACGTGCTAAGGTTTCTGATAAATTACACTACTTCTGTAAGCGAAACTAACCTTGGTCCAGAAACGGTTTCCAAAGCCTAGGGAAATAGTGCAATGACTTTCCACGCAAGAAGGATTCTGACTATTGGTGACTCGTGACCAACAGTGTATGTAATGTTTTTGTGAAATAAAGCTAGTGGTGACTCGTTACCAACAAGTAGATGAACAGAAGTAAAATGAAAAGCAATAAAGACAGAGTTAAACATAAAACAATTGCATTAAAATAAAAGTATGGTGATTCACGTACATCAAAGCTTGCGTTACTCTTGTTTCCTTTAGCGCGGAATTGAGCAGAGTGTTTAGCAAATAATTTGAAGGTACAAATGAACACCCCTAATTCTAAGCATTCTAACTTATTTATAGTAATTACAGAAATAACCGCTAAGGCTAATCAATGGACGAGATCTGATCCTTGGAAGTAACTTCTGCCCATATTTCACCATTCATTTAGAATTCATATCCCACGAACTTCTGAGGCAACTACCCACGATCTCTTTATTTGACTCTTTCCCGCTTCGTGTCTTCAAAAGAAACTGCCTTCAAATTCTGTCCACTTCCTTGAGGCACAGCAAAATCTCCTAAGTCCATTAGCGACCCACTTCGACAGCCACAACACTTCGAATAGTGTCCCCACTCGACTCAGATCTCTGTCGATTCGACCATCACATAATGTGTCGACATGGTCTTGTTTTTTAACGCTGTTTTGCTCTGGTCGACATAGCTTGGCCTTCTGAGCCAAATTTCCAGCTAACAAGCATTCCTTCTGGAGCTTCTGGCTTAGCTTTGTTAAAAATTTTCCAGAAGCTACCTCCACTTAAGATTGGTCCTTAATCTGTAGGAACATTTGCCTCTGAATCATGCCCTTAGTTCACTTTACAAAATTTCAGCTAACACAAGGATAACAAGGATAATGATTCAAACATAAATTGCATATAATGCCATGATTAAAGTAAACACGTACTATTTCGGTGAACTACGACCAATCCAAACTAGAGAGAGATTTAGCTACTCATGGTAGCTTAAAGCACAAATGGAGAATTGAGTTGAAACAACATCAACGACGATTTCCCGACTCTTGATACGAATCCACCTCCTTCTCCTTACAACCTCCTTCACAACTATTCTATTGATATTACAGAGTGTATTACAATTGATAAAAACTTGAATATCCCAACTGAACTGAGTTCTGGTCTATTTATAGCAGTTTTGGTCGCCTGAGTTTGCTAAGCAAACTTTACTTCGCTAAGCGAACTATTTGTTGCTTCTCCATTAAGTTTTGAAATCAACTTGTCTTCAGAAAACCGCAAAAGTTCGCTAAACGAACTTTAGTTCTCTAAGAAAATTTCCTTTCTTCAGCCCTAAGTCTTTCCAAAATATCTTCCTAAAACTGCCACAGTTCGCTAAGCGAACTCTCCAGCGCTGCTGCTCGCTGCTGGAGAAACTAGATGATTTTCTTTATGTCTTGGTTTAGCTAAGCGAACTATGATTCACTAAGTGAATCGGGCATTCACTGCACCTTCGCTTAGCGAAGTGTCTGCCTTCTGGATTTTGTATCTTTTTGTTTTGACTTCGCTGGAGGTTCGCTGAGCGAACAGTTTGTTGTAACTTTCTCTTAGCAAAGTGTCTGTTTTGTGGTTTTTCTTCAATGGTCAAAACCTGCATAAAAGACACCCAAAACTAAAGTAAACATGTACAAACCATATCTATTCAATAATTGGGGTTTTTATGTAAGAACTTTGTCATTTAAGTAAGATAAATGTCATGTTTTAATGTGATAATTTATTATGAATCAAGCATTCATCATAATTCACACCTTCTCACTAGATGGTTTTACTTGTGGAATGATATGATATTGATTTTCTTCGCCTTGATATATAAGTCTCCGTTAGTACGTGAGAAACTAAGTTTAGGGATGAAAAAATTTAAGAGAACTATTATTTAAATAAAAAATTGAAGATTAAAGATTGATATATTTACAGGGCCTGACCAATATGTTTTTAATATATTGAACTTAAAATGTTTATTTAAGATAATGTAAGTTGTTTACATTTAGAAAAACATTAAAGTAAAAGCTTTTGGAAGTAGATTGAAAGTATATCTTTTAGTTTTATTATACAAAGACAATTTTCTATGTTTACGTAAACAATTTTTCATATGATGCATGTTTTCTTTTCAATATATATTTTATTGATTTATTTTTATTAATAAAGATTATGACATGAAATTTTTGTCTATCCATCGTTCTACATCTTAGAGATCACAGATCTGTGTTACTTTTTTAGTTTTTTTAATAGTAGATAATATTTTTTGAATTATAAATATTAAAAAATTTATCATATAAATAACTCATTTAACCTTTTTTTTATAGAAATATAGATTATCTTTCCAAAATTGAATTATCGGATTCATTCTATAATAATATGTTTAAAACTTAGAAAAATATTATTATTTTTAATTAAATTATTATGATTAAATATATTATAATTTAATCAATTAAGTTATTAAGTATAAATAATTTTAACAACCTAATTTAATCTTGTCTAATTTATTATTTATAAAGTCGTATAACATTTTTCACTAACTTAGCTTTCCTTCATGTAATTATTTTAACTCTTAATAAAATCTATAAGTATTTTTTAAACAAGAAATATTAATATATTATTAAAAATATATATTAGTAAGAGTGAGTATCGAAGTCTTTATGTAAGTTCACTCTGATCTATAATATCTTAAAATCTTGAGAGTCTCCAAATCGTAAAACCACTTTTAAAATTTAAAATTTAAAATTGTAAATATAATTATTTATCTATCAGTAAATTGACACCCATTAAGATTTATTAAGTGAGAAAAACTTTATTAATAGACAAATTCCATAATAAAAAAATATTAAAATGATAATTAAATTCAGTTTGAATATTTATTAATATTTTATAGTTTTTAATATTATTTAAAATTTAAATAAAAAACTTTTTTTAATTGTTTTGAATTTTATTTTTCAAAGATTTTTTTAAAATTTGTACAGGGTTCTCCAAATTATTTGAGACGGTTCTTATAAAAATCCCTGTCATATTTTACCCTATATTTTTATTAAAATCACATTGTCAAATTTTACCTATATTTTTTAAATTAAAATCACATCAAACCCAGAAGCAAAATCAATTATAGTATTCTTTCTTGAAACTACACATACACTTATTTATCTAACATGTAGTGAAACTTCTTGAGACATATACATAGGTTATAGATCTCTTGGCAGTTAACAATATTAAGACCATCTCCAGCGGGAGGAGCTTCAATATGGGTTCGCCGGTTGGCAAATTTTTTATGCCATTATTTATTTTATTGAATGTTTCAATTGGTAAATTGTTCAAAAATAAGCAACGTTAGTATTATCTTACACTTACTTTTTTAATAATAAAAAACTCAAAGTAGTCGTTCAACGGCTAGTCTCTTTTTTTTATAATTTTTTTAATTTTTTTTTATTATAAATATTAGTTTTTACCAACACAAATTATTATAAATTTCAAGTTTTTCTCTCAAAATTTCATCTAAATTTCATTCAAATTTTTATCTTTTTTCTTCAACATAAAATTGTTTAGGCCAAATGGATCCTAATCATTTTCATTATCAACAAGCTATGTTCAATTACATGCAAAATTATCAAAATCCTAATTCTCAAAATTCTCAAATTCCATCAGTGTCAACAAACTCTGTCATATTTTTTCCGTCACCAAACAATCCAAATATGTTTCCTACCCCTCAAATGAATTTTAATAGTATGGAAATTTTTCGTCATGAACCGGAAATACCGATTGGGTTTAGGTCCGATTCTCAAGTTCCACCGTTTTATACTCAATTTGGTGCTTGTTATACCCCAAAATTTGCCCTCCTACTTCTCAAGACAATCCACAACTCAAGGATTTCACAAGGGTTGACCAGACAAACCCTCTTCTAAGCAATCCATCCAAACTAGGGTTTTGCTCCTCTCAAGTCAAGATGGATTTCTAGTGCTTTAAGTGGTCATAATACCTCACCATATGTTCCAAGGGATCACTATCTCAAGTTTCAAGCCTTAAGAGTCAAAATTGCTCATCTAGTTGCTCAGATGGTTGAAAATCAATTATATTTGGACAAAAAGTCAACTATGGTCAACATGCAATTAAACTTCATAATTTTAGGTCAACATCAATATTTTGAAGTAATAATCATCATTTGATCAAGGATTGATCATGATTCATCAAGAAAAGTCAAGATCTGATCAAGAGTCAAAGTTTCTAAATTAGGGTTTTTTAGACAAAAGTCAACAGAACTTTGACCAGGCATAACTTTACATACTTTATCAGAAATTTTTCCATCAAAGCTCATTTTAAAGGGAATTCAATTCTCTACAACTTCATGTCTCACAAACTTTGGCTAGAAATGCTTCATTTGGAAGTTATGGATCAAAATATTATAGGTCTTTTTAAAAGTCAACAAAAAGTCATCTTTTTACAAAGAAGTGTTCATGAACATGGAAACTTCAATGAATATTAAACCAAAAGGGCTGTTTAGAAGACATATTGAGCTTTCTAAAAAGTCCAAGAACACCCAAAAATGTTGAAAATTGAGCAAGATACAAGTTGTACAAGTTGAGCATTTTTGAGGAGGTGCATAAAGGAAAATACTTGACAAATGCAAATATTTTTCAAATGGGCCTAGAGCTTTATGATCCAAACTTGATCTTAACATTATGCATGGTCTCTATGCTCCTTGCCACGCCTCCTTTCCAATTTATTTAATTTAGTTTGGAATTAAAGCATTTAAATTCAATTTTAATTAAATAAAATACAAAAGAAAGGTCTAAGACAAGTTGGGCTTGATTTCTACTTATCTTTAGTACCAAGGAAGCCTAAACAAGATTCCAAATTCGTGCAAGAGGCTACAAGGAAGGAAATATCCACTTTTGGCAAGTTTGGATCAATATTTGTGTGAAAATATTTTTGCATCGAAAGCAATATATTTTCCCTTTATTGCTTATCAAATCACTTGCTCTTTATATAAAGAACAAGATCAAATGCTCAAGAAACAAAAACCCTAGCCTCAAGAACAACCCTCATTCTTACAAAAAATCTCAAGAAACTTGCATCATTCTGTTGCTGCGGTAAAGCGACAAGCAAAGAGTTGGTATTATTTTTACCGGGTGATATATACCGGTTAGGTTATATCGTATCGTGTCCACAAAGATTGGTTATTGATTCGTCGTTCGACAATTCTACCGTTAATGAGTTTGAGATTAAAAGAAATGAAAATAAAAGACAGAAAGTAAATGAACAAAAAGTATAAAGGATAGACAACTTGTCTGGAACGAATGTAAACTACCCGTCATAGGCTTAAATTATCACCCATGTCATACTCAGCCTACGATACTCGTCTGTGTCATCACATACCTCTCACAACCTAAGATATTTCTAACCCAAATTGAGAATCCTCCCGAATCATCTCAATATCCATTTCTGACCTATCTCAACAACACAGAAGTCAACTGCGTCACCTCCATACCCATCTCTAGCTTACTTCACCAACGCAGAGGCATTAAGATTAGATACTCTATAGTGAATGTCAGCTCTAAACTCATTTCTAGCATTCAAAAACTAACAGATAATCATCCTAGGTAAGAATCTAAGCAATCTATCTCTAGTAAAGCTCAAATCTCTAACATAGAGTAAAAACCCAAGACAATCACCAACACAGATTCGTAAAGTAAACTTTATACAACGCCAAGGGCGACAAATGTACATGAGTTATGAGTAGATATACATACAAAACCCAACAAAAGAGATTACAAAGAGAATAGAAGAAGAGGAACCAAACATTTCTTGGTTTGTCAACATCAATTGACGAGGGATTCGACTCCGGATCATCCAAATGCAAGCTCCAATGTTGTTTTCCAAGCAAATCTATCAAAAAAAGGATGTTGATGGTGTTGGGACTCAAAAATACCCAACCCATGACCTACAAATGTGTTTTTAGCCCCTTTTAAAGATTCTGAAATCGCAGGGCGCACTTAGCCTGGTATTTTCGCTCATGATCCCTGAAAAATCAAGATCTTGTTTTGCCATATCTTGAGAACCGTAACTCGGAATTGCGCCCGGTTTGAAGCGTTGGAAATCTTATTAAATTTTCTATCTAACCATGACAAAATATCAATCAAATTGATGATTTTTATTCTTTGATTTTGAGCCTTATTCATTGATGAGTTGCTCAAATCGCGCGTTTGAAGCCGTGTCTTCGACACTTTATTACTCAATGCTCCAATTATGAATGAATACCTATAAAATAGATGAAAAACTATCAAATGATACAATATTTACACAAATAATCAATTATTCTATTATGTACACATTTATACAAAACGCGGGGGATTTATTCGAAGAATATCAACAAAAGAACCGATAAGTGTCACTAAACATATATACAAAATAACTAAATTTTGGCACTTATCCCATTCGAAACCTAATCTCCAATCGTTCCCAAGGTGATTGGAGAACTCCATCATTCTCCTGAACATCCCAGGAGTTGATCCTAGGCCTTACACGATCCCAAAGCATCCAGAAACAGCTTCCCTAAGTGCACCGATTTGGTAAAGGTTTCTTGAAACTCAAACTATTGATTCATGTAAAATAAATTGTGTTTATACATTCATACATGTTCATGATGTTATTTAGAGTCAATTTGTTGCTTTTCTTTTGAGGTTTAACGCAGGAGCAAGTGTTTGCCATTGTTAGGGAAAACTGGTTGAGAGCTTCAAAGCTCATGATGTAGGGATTTCCAAGGTAAACCGATACCACCATTGAACTCGTAGCCCTCGATTTAGGGGGGTAGGGTCCCTTTGTTTGCATTTATTTTCATTATTTATGCAGGTTTGATTTTGGAAGCAACCGGAGAAGATGATTGGAGCTTCTCCTCCGGCGTCTTTGACTACAGGTCAACCGGCTGGATTCTCAGAAGTTCTAGAGGGGACACCTCCAGAAGTTCCAGAAGGAACACCTCCAGAAGTTCCAGAAGGAAGGAACTTCCGTGCCAGCCTTCAAAAGCTCTGGAAAACAGGTTTCCAGAAGTTCTGGAGGGAACTTCCGTCAAAAGTTCTGACGGAAATATTTTTATTTATTTTGCTTCTAATTGATTTATTTTCTTTGCAATTTTCTTTAAAACTATTTTTTCTAAAAAAAACTCTAAAAAAGGTCTAACTTTAGGATTTTTAGGTTCAAAACACCTTTATTTAAATTTTCACAAAAACAAAACATTTTGTTTGCATTAATCAGAATTAGTATTTTTTTTTTCTTCATTAAAATCAATCACAAAAAACTCAAAAAAAGACAATTTTTAGTAATTAGGGTTGCTAACTTAAAAAAAATTTTCTACTAACTTCCAGAATATTTTTCACTAACATTTTCTCATTATTCTATTTGTTTACCTATTATTCCGCATTTAAATTCTAGAAAGGTTTTATAGGTTGCAAAAAATTTATCATGTAATAGCGTAGGATTTACTTTCCGTACTTTACATTTCTGCCTTTACTTTCCGCACTCCTATATTATGTATCTTCCCCAAAGTCATGTAATAGCGTAGGACCTTCACATTTCTGCAATTTACTTTCTGCACCTATTAACTGCTAGTAATTAGGCGTGTATGGCAAGATTAACTTAATCAATCTAGATCACTAATCATAAGATAAATATCTGAATGCAACACTCTTTTCACACATGCACCCACCCTTAGGGTATCCTCTCTTGTTGCCTTACGAATACAATGGTCATGTCCCTCGAACGTAGGGATACCATTAGCACGGTTGCCTACGAACATATCATCATAGCCCCTTCGATACAAAGATCATAGTCCCTCGATTGTTGCCTACGAATATATGATATCGTCCCTCAGTTGTAGCCTACGAAAAGTGATGATTGTCCTACGAGTATGCTAAGGTATCCCTACAAGTTGCCTTCTATGACCATCCGATGTCCCTTCGAATGTCCCTTTTACATCCAACGAATAAGATTACCTACCAACTAATGGTATGGATAGTCTTATTCTAAAGGAAAGCAAAATAACACAGAAACGACCGTTCTGAGTGGGTAAAATAAGTCTCTTTTGCTTGCTTAATCTAAATGCTCTTTACACCTCACACTTTCAAAACTTTTCAAAACACTTTGTATACATTCCAGCGTGAATCATTACAAAGTTCCTTTTCAAAACAAAACATTTCCCAACACTTCGTATACATTCCAGCGTGAATCATTACGAAGTCAAAGTGAAATATCTTTTCAAAACATTTTCAAACACACACACAAAAAAGCAATTTATAAAGTGAGCTAAGCAATTAAGAGCCCATAGATAACTACGGATGGAAAGGGTGTTAACACCTTCCCTTTTCATAACTTCCTCCCTTAATCAGAATCTAACGAAGGTCTTTTCCTGTTCTTTTCGCCTTCCCTTAATTGGATAAAAGAAAAGTCGGTGGTGACTCTTGTTATCCGCAACATTTGCGATAAAACGCAAAACAAACAAGTCAGTTCTCCCACCGTATTACAGTGCTGAAAAAGAAGAAAGGGTTGTCGTTAAAAAAAATAATCTCGAGAGCAATTTACAAGGGATGAGGATATACATCTTCTCCAATCATGGCTCAATGTTTCAAAGGATTCAATTGTGGGAGTTGATCAAAAAGCTGAGATTTTTTGGTTTAGAATCGCTGCCAATTATAACCAGTATCATGGGCAATCGCGAGAAAAGTTAGGGGGGAAATTAAAATGTCGATGGCGTCGAATAAATGCCTCGGTTCAAAAATTTCTTGGGTGTTACAAAAAAGTTGTTAATGGAAAGAAAAGTGGGACATCGGAGAACGATATCATGGCCACTGCACATGCTTTTTTTACTCAGGATGAAGGTACAACATTCAATCTTGAGTATGCATGGAGATTGTTAAAAGATGAACCTAAATGGATGGGAGAATCGATTGGAAATTCTTCAAAAATAACAAAGAATTCTGCTAGTGGGGAATCATTGGCTAACCCAGATACACCTTCAAGTTATGAGTTTAACTCATCATCACCAATGAAGCGTCCAATGGGAGAAAAAGAAGCTAAAAGGAAGGGTAAGGCAAAGGAAATTCCAAATGCAACGCAAGATGCAAGGAATAAAAGAGTAACAATAATGCAAATACTAGCTAAATGTAAGGAGGACGAGATAGAAGTAAAGGCAATGCAAGTCATCATGAAAGACACTTCTACTATGAATGATATTCAACGAGATATTCATGAAAAATATTGTAATAAGATGAGAAAAAAATATGGAATGTAGTTTATGAAAAATGGTCATTAGTGTCACTTTAATTTATCAACACCTATGTAAAATGGTCATTAGTACCACTTTAATTTATCAACACCTATGTAAAATGGTAATTAGTACCACTTTAAATTATTATTAATATTATGTTGTTCAAACTAGCCGTTATTCAAACTAGCTGTTATTTAAACCATTATATATACTACCACTTATGTCATTGTTTTCTCATTCTCATCTTATTCTTCTCTCATACTTCTCTAATTCTTGTCTCATTTTCTCTCATTCTTTATTCACTAAAATGGATTCAGACAATTCAGATGATTTCGGCCAAGAATTTTGGGAGTTGGTTGAAGAAGAATTTATGGATGACAGTGATGAAGAACAACTTCTTGAGAACGAACGCCAATCTGGAAGTTCCTCTAGGTCAAATAGAAGAACAATGGTAGATAGAAGTCGTGAAGAAGGGCACAATCGATTATTCAATGACTACTTCTCGGAAAATCCAGTATACACAGATGTTCAATTCCGAAGAAGGTTCAGAATGCATAGGCATGTATTTCTTCGAATTGTAGATGCCCTTGGAAATCATGATGAATATTTCCAAATGAGGGTCGATGCAACTAGTAAAATGGGTCTTTCACCATTGCAAAAATGTACATCTGTTATTCGTATGTTGGCGTATGGATCTGCTTCTGACCTTATAGACGAATATGTTCGAATCGGTGAAAGCACTTCAATTTAGTGCTTACAAAGATTCGAATCGGTGAAAGCACTTCAATTTAGTGTTGAGAAAGCCTAACAACACTAACGTTGAACGTCTTTTACAAATGGGAGAGTCACGTGGCTTTCCAGGTATGTTGGGTTCCATTGATTGTATGCATTGGGAATGGAAAAATCATCCTGTTGCATGGAAATGACAATTTTGTCGAGGTGGTCATGATAAGCCCACAATCGTGCTTGAAGCAGTGGCATCACAAGACTTATGGATTTGACATACTTTTTTTGGTATTGCAGGTTCAAACAATGACATTAATGTGCTAAACCAATCCAACGTGTTTAACGATATTTTGGAAGGATATGCTTCCAAAGTGCAATATACAATCAATGAGACACCATATAATATGGGGTATTATTTAGCAGATGGTATATATCATGAGTAGGCTACATTTGTCAAGACCATTTCAATGCCACAGGGAGAAAAGAAAAAATTATTTGCTCAACATCAAGAATCAGCTAGAAAAGATGTGGAGCAGGCATTTAGAGTGCTTCAATCTCGATTTGCAATTATACGTGGCCCACCGCGTGCTTGGCACATGGACACCCTCAAGCATACCATATATGCGTCCATCATATTGCACAACATGATTGTGGAAGACGAACGACCTACATATGGAGGTAATTTTGATTACTCTTATGATAATGTGGATAACAACAACTCAACAACTGAAACATTTAGCGGTCCTCATCTGAATCTTGCAACAAGACCTCAAAGAAGAGCAAGTATTCGTGAAAACTAAGTTCATCGTCAACTTCAAAGAGATCTAGTCGAGTATATTTGGGAACGTTTTGGACATGAAGATGATGAAATTTAAGTTTGATTAATTATGTGATGTTATTTATTTTTATTGTTTTTAATTATATGTCATGTATTTGAGATTAATTTTAATTATCATTTTAAATTATAAGTTTAATTTGAATTTTATTTTATATCAATTTTAATTTAAATAATTAAAATTATTATTTTAAATGCTATAAAATTAAATATGAATAAAATGTTAATATACAAAGTAAAATTGTAGGATCCAATATAAGTTTTTTAAAGTTGTATTATTAGAGTGAAAAATTAGTTGAATTGTTTCAAACTGACGTGGTTTAATAGATCACACAAAGAACTCAAAAGTGAATAGCATCATTGGAGATGCTATAATGATAAGTAGGATTCCACGTAAGATCAAAACAGTGATAGTAGTTGTCATGGAAGCAAAGCTTATTTCTATTACCGATATTGTAGTTGTTATTAATATTATAAGTATGCCTTAGATGGTAAAGATGCTTTTGTTAATAGGATGACTAAGTACATGTTTGGTTTGTTTTTTTAGAATACTCAAAAGTAATTCTAAAAGTGTCTAATTAATTCCGAATGATATTGATATGTTTTGTTAGACAAAAGTATAATTGATTTTGTCTTTAGAATTGATTCTACTAGAAGTTAGAATTTGTAGTTTCTGCCTTCAGAAATGATTTTAAATAATTTTTACACAAATTTATTATTCAACTCACTTTTACATAAATGTATTCAAACACAAATCAATTATGCTAAATTCAATTCTAATAAAATCAATTCTGTTAAACTCAATTTTACTAGAATCAATTATGTCCACAGTCAATCCAAACACACCCTTAAAATATACCGTAGTATAGATATTTTAATCAAATATTCACAAAATGTGTCGTATTCTTTTTGCTGTCCACAAGATTGTTAGCATCGTTTTAGGAGATTTGTTACCATTTTCTTTTCAAAATAAATTGTTACCCTTTCTTTTTATAAGCATTAGTATTAAAAATGTTAATAGACATAAAAATTTGAAACTTTTATGTAGGATTTTAATGGACATGCACAGATTTAAAAATAGTTTCACATGTCCACTACTAAAAGCTTTTTTTAATGATCAATGATGTATAAAACAGACTAATGATAACACTACTAAAAGTTATACTTTAGTTTAATTTGAAAAATGCGAAGTGTTCCAATGGTTGCAGCTATGTTTTCCAAGGGGAATGTGTAAGGATAACGTCTTTGGTTTGATTCTTCCTAGTAAAACTTTTGCCTATTTAATTTTTTTAGTTCAACAAAACTTAAAGTTCTGCTATTAAATTTTTTTAGTTCAACATTACAAACTAAAGTTCTGCTATTTAATTTTTTTTTTAGTTCAACATTACAAACTATTATAAATAAAGTACAGTTTATTTTAATTTTTTAAATATTTTATTATTCTGTTTTAATTTTAGATTTTTAATATAGTTTTATGTTATTTTAAATAGATTTTTTTATAAAGAAAAGTTATTTTTGAGTTTTATTATTTTAAAAAGTTACTTAAATTTTTTAAATATTTTATTATTCTGTTTTAATTTCTAAGGTTTTAAAATATCACTTAAGTTTTATGTTATTTTAAATAGATTTTTTTATAAAGAAAAGTTATTTTTGAGTTTTATTATTTTAAAAAATTATGTAATTTTGATTATATTAAAATTTTGATGATAAATATTTAAATAAATAGATGTTAAAAATTTTATTTTTAATTTATATAAGATAATTAAAAATAACTTTAAATATTCTTATACAAAAAACTCGTCCATACACTTTTAATTTTAATTTAATTTTTTATATAAGAACTCCGAGTAATGTCCTTTTAACAAAATATTATTATTAAATGTTTATGCTATTTTATTTGATTTATTCTATTATTTTTTAAAATAATAAGTATATTATTGATTATATAAAAAATCATTTTTTTTAAATTAAAAATGTGCCTTCCAAACATTCGGGCGGGCCCTGACAAAGTTATTTTTATTTTATATTGTGATTCGGCAGAATATTTGTTGTTCATTGAATATCACTATAATTACCATGCATCTTATATTTTCTGTTTATATAATAAATTAAACACAATAAATATAATTCTATGTATAAATTAGTATATATTATTGATGATATAAGATTATATTTTCGGTCATGTATTAGCTTTTAAACTTAAATAGTTTTGTTTAAGAAATTCTTGACTCAAATGCATTTTTATCTTCTTAATTAGGTGGTTTTTTTGGTCTCTCTATTTCAAAACCTACATTTTTTAACTCTATTTTACTTTTTTTTGAATTTTTTTCCCCTCAAATTTTGCATGTGTCTCCTCATTTAATATGTAACATTACTGTTGTGGACAATGGGAGAACAAATAATTTAGGAAGTTTGTGAAAAAAATTTAACCGCAGAAATTTTAGTTTTCATACGCTATATACTAATTTTGTCCCTAATATTATTAATTTTGTTCTTGATTTTGTCTTAAAATCGGCTATTAAATTTAGGGAAATACTATAATCTAAGTTGTATTCAACCTCCAATTTGCGACGAAGACCCATTTTTCATTGTGGAACCATCGTCATTCTTTGAAGGGAAACATTTAGTAATTATGGAAAGCAATTTTGGGATGTACACAATTTAGGGTAATAATTCCTAATCATTCTTCTTTCTTGTAAATTCTGGGCAAACTAAGTTGGTTTGTAACAATTTATTTTGGTTTCTTAATGTAAACAGGGCTCTACTCAATTTGAGTGTAGGTTCTTTGACAGATTCTATGGAAAAGCAGAAGATAAGAAGGACGAGTTTATGATGAAGCAAAAACATAGGTTGGGAAAGTTGACAAAAGAAAACGAGGAGCATATGCATAATTTTGAATTACAAAGGGAAACCATTGAGAGAAAAAAGCAAGATGTTGCATAACATATGCATATGTTGGACATTTAACTTGACTATTGACCCAATAATTGTTCTTAGAATTTCATGACAATAGTCATAAATTTGTATTGTATTGCTCTTGAAATTAACCATCCACCATGTCCCTAGCTACACATTTTTCCCTAATTTATTTTGTATTGTTGAGTCCTACATTCCACATCTTTTGAACCTTTTTCCTTTATATCCTTAATCTTCATCATAGGGTTATTTTTCAAGGAATTTAGAATCCTCTTACTCTCCTAATTTGTACTCATAATCTTGACATTAAAATCTCTATTACAACTAGCAGCGAAAATTAAGAATAAAATGTGAAAAGTAAAGAGTTAAGAAATACAGAGATAATACCAGGAATCATAGAGGTTCAGTAAAAAAGAAAAGTCTTAATCTGCTCCCCAAGATTTGTTCTTGATAGTACCCAGTAAATATTAAGAACTTTTAGTAGGTTGAACTTTCTGACCCCCTTATAAAAGGAAAATGAGGTTTATGGATAACTTCAAATCAAACAGGGAACAACAGAGAAAATTGTTTAGTCTTCTTTTCAATCGATAACTTAAAGCGGTTAGTCCCCGAGCTAAACCAAGATTTTACATAGGTTTATCTTGAACCAGGGCAAAAAAATAGTTGCCACCGAACTTTATTTATTCTGAAGAAAAGGGAAATATCGAGAAAAACCCAAAAGGAATGATAAGATGGTCTTGCGAACAAGAGAAATGGTACGAAAGTCGATCACGTAAGGAGAAGATATTAGCACCCCTCACGCCCGTGGTACTCCACAGGATCCACTCTTGTTGTTTTAATTAAAGGGTGTGTTATATATAATTCTTAATTGATAAGGGAATGGATGGATGAATTGTTAAGGAAATAAATAAGACAAAAGTTTTTTTATTATTGCGTTCGCCTGAGCTTTGTAACCCAATGCCTACGTATTCCGTGAAAGAATCAGAACATCGTAGTTCTTCTAAAAAAATTGGTTTATTGTGTGTTTTTTATAAACAATGTTAATGTTCACTCTCTAGCATTAGGCACGTCCTTTGATTCGGTAGAATGGAAATAACATGCCTTTTTCGAAAAGGTTAAAGAGATAAGCCAAGAGGCAAAAAGAGTTTGGATTTGTTGAAGTTTTTTGTTGGGGATAGTAGTAATTGACTCCCAATGCAGGGGAACCTATCTATTTCTCCACCTTAAGTTTTGAAAGTGTTTGTGAATTGATCGTAATAAAGTCTAGGAATGGAAGAAATAACAAGGTTTAGAATGCACCGCCTCATTCTTTTCCATAAGACTCAACTACATACGATTCACCTCTTTATTTGTTAAGTGTTTTGAGTTTTCGAGTAAGGAAAAAGTTTTTGTTTTAAGAGTGTGCAACGCAAAAGAAAGAGAAAAGGACTAAGGGAAACTAATCCTAAAAATTTTCATGCATCATTGTCCAAAATTTTGGATAAAGGGAAATTATACTTAGATGTTATCATACTTATATTAAATCCTAAAGTTTAACCTCAATTCAATTTAATCAAAGATTAGAATTGAACTAAAATAATATAAGGGAACATGTATTAACACACAAGAAAGTACAAACATCAAGCAACAAGTAATGCAAATAATCATGAGAAATTAACCACAAGATCAAGCATCAAATTCATCAAGTGAAGTCAAACTCGTGACATCAATTATCGAATTAAAATCAATACAAAGTATTCAAGCAAAACGTTAACATAAACTCTAACAATTATCAAGCATATTTATATTTTTTTAATCATTTTTTATTGTCAAATATAATCAAAAATCATGTAGAAATTATTAAAGCAAAAATATATTGCAAACAAAATAAAGGAAAATGGCATACATAAAACATAGAGGGTGTATGGACCAGCGGAAAGTCTAGACATACCAACCGGAGGCCCAAAGCGAATGTTTTTTGTCACAGTGCCAGTTCATCCAAAAATATGTGGTGCATGGCCATGCTAAGGGGTTTGCATAGTAAGAGAGCCTAGGCCCAGTCCAGTCCACCAATCATTCAGCATTAACCAAAAAATAAAAAAAGAGATACTAACATCAATTAAAATGTGTGTGTTTAACAAAATTGTGACTCTTCATGTACTTTTGAAGATCAAATTTTTCTTCCCATTCTTCCATTCGTATTCTCTCTCTATTTGTTCCACATCTCACCACCGCACTGACACGCTCATTGTAACACCCCCAGATTTTAAAATTTATTATTTAATTGATTATTTGTGAATCATTGATGATTATCTATGTGATATGTATGGTATGTTGTGGGATAGTGTGGATTAAGGTGCTAATTAGAATAATATAGAATTAAATAATTTTAGTAATATTAGTTAGAATTATTTAAATAGAATTATTTAAATAGAATAAATAGAGTAATAAGGTGAAAATGAGAATAAAGGCATGGTGATAATATATGGTGTTAAGAGAGGGCATGAAGGGAATAACATAGAAAGGGTCCATGGGGTAAAAAGAGAAAAGAAAAAAGTAGAGGTCATTTTGTATGATCGTGGATTGGGAGAATACGAAGAAGAGATTGAGGCACAAAGGGAATTTTTGTAGAACGTGAAGGAAGGGATTGATTGCTAAGTGTAACACCCCATATTTTTCAATTATTAAATAATTTGAATTTTGGTTATTTATTTAATTAAAATTTGAATTATTAGAATTATTGAAATTTTTAAGAAATAAATAAAGAAAAGAGAAATTTGGATTTGTGGTGTGGTTAGTAGAGGACAGGGGTGTATGGAGTAAAAACCTCTAATTATTTTATTATTATTATAATAGAGGAATAGAAAAGAAAAAGAGAAAGGAATTGGAGAAAAGAGATCGTACGTGAGAAGAGAAGAGGCAAAGAGGAAGAAAACCTAAAGCTTGAGGAATTCAAGAAACTTGCTAAGGTAAGGGGTGATCTTCTCTGATTATTATGCCTTATGGATTTTGGGAATGATAGAATAGAGTAAAAGATTAGGAATCCCAATTTAGGATTTCTAGGTTTATGAGTTTAAACCCCAATTTTATGATTTTTGGTATTTTGATGCAACTTGATGATATAGTGATGTTATGGGTTGTTAAAGTGTGTCGAATTTGCATTATAATTGCCTGTTGATGTTGTCTTGGTATTAATTTTTGGTTTGTTTCGTATTGGAATGATTGGGTTGAGTTGGGAAAGGAGAATGTTGTCACAAATAAGGTTTTTCTACTACAGACGTCGCAGGAACCGGTTATCCTCTGGGAGGAACTGGGTTCCTCATATAAATTCCAGCAAGGTGGTTTCCATGATTCTTGGGAACCGGTTTCCCTTTGGGGGGAACCGGGTTCCCAGTACATTTCCAGAAGATATTTTTCCTGAGTCATGGGAATCGGTTACTCCCTGGGAGGAACCGGGTTCCTAGTATATTTTCCAGAACAACACTTTTTATAAAACGTGGAAACCGGTTACCCTATAGGAGAACCCGGGTTCCCCATACATTTTCCAGTAACGTGTTTTCACTATGATAGTGGGAACAGGTTACTCCCCTGGAGGAACCGGTTACCAATGTTACTTTTGAAAAATATTAAACTTTGAAAATTCATAACTTTCAAACCGTAAGTCCGTTTTAATCGACTTTTTGGACATTATTCCTTAAATTACATGTTCTATTTTATGAAATAAAGAAAATAATATTAACTTGATTTATTTTGGAAAGTAGTGATTTTCCGACCTTATGGTTATTCGTACCTCGTGTACTTGGTGGATAGGAAACGATATGATGTTGTGCTGATATATTATGTGCATATTGATGGTTGTACGCTTACTTTGGTGATGATGTTGCAGTAATTGCTTGTGCATGTTTATGTTGTTTGATAATGTTCATGATAAATGATGGTTATCATGTTTTAGATTGATGATGGTTTATGATGTATGATATTATCATAACGTGTGTTAAATGTTGCATGCTTGTTGTTGTGCATGCATATATATTTGGTGGTAGCTAATTTCCATTGTGTGAAATTAGTGAATAACCATTGCCGAGTTGGAATGGGCGGTGAGGCGTATCTGTGTCCGAGTTGGAATGGAGCAGATGTTGATACTGGGTCCGAGTTGGAATGGAACAATATGGTGAATTTAGTTCACTTTTGGTACCACATGCATAGAGTCTTGCATTGCATTTGTATGGATTATAACATGTTAGGATGAATTCCAGTGTTATAATGTGGTCGTTGCGTGTTATGTACATTTATGACTTGTGTTGTTGAATGGATGAATAAATCTGATTATGCTGAATAGGGTGGAATAATAGCTTATGAAATTCTGTTGTTTTATGAATTTATAATGCATTTTAATTTTGATGAAGTATCACCCTTACTTTGATGATTTCAGATTGAAGCTTTAGCGGCTTAGGAGTTGGTGAGGATGGCTTGTAGACATATGCATTTGTATTTTGTCGCGTGTCGGTGTCATGCTCTGATTGTAACACTGGGGAACGCTTGTCTAGAGTTATTATTAAACTCGGTTTTATTTGATGTTTTAGTTGGATAATTGTTTGGTGTTTCAAGGCATTGACCTTATGATATTTAATTGGTATTTTGAATTATCCAAGTTTGAAGTTATTCCGCTGTGTTAAACATGTATTTATTTTAAATGGAATGATGTTTCCCATGAAAGCATGACATTGTATAAGAGTTTTATGTTTTTAATTAATTGTGACGCCCTTTAATGCATGTTAACTCTGAAATAATTTATTTAGTTGTGGGGGTATTTAGAAGGGTGTTACACTAAGAAATTCAAGGTAAGGGGTTTAATCTTGGTTTATTATGATTGATAGAGGGTTAGGATAATGTAGGGTTTTGGTTGTATGTTGATTGGATGAAAAGCATGATAAAAGTGTTAATTTGATGATGTCTGTATGCAAGGTTGTTCAAAAGAACCTCTGAGCCGTACCGAACCGAACTGAGGTTAAAATAACCGAACCATTATTAATCGTTAGTGAACCGAACTTATATTTCACTAATGGTTTTAGAACTGAACCGTTAAGCAATTAACCATGAAATTTTTGGTGTAGCATACCCAGATATCCTATAAGGATGTCAAGACATCTGGTCTGACATTCATACAAACAGACAAGGAAGAATTATACAGTGTAGGAAAACAATAAAAACACAACAGAATTGTTAACCCAGTTCGGTTCAACCAACCTACATCTAGGGGCTACCAAGCTAGGAAGAAGACTCCACTATCAGTAGTATTATTTTATGTAAACAACCTCCGGTTTACAGATACACAACCTCTGGTTTACCTAATAACTACCCAATGAAACCTTTACCTTAGAAGCCTATAAAAGATAAGAGAACCTATGCTAACTCCCTAGTGATACCTAACTGTTGCAAACCCCTGCAACAAAAACAACCAGTTTGAAGAACACCACTCCAAACACACAACAGTAAAACTCGTGACTCACATAAACTTGGAATGTTTTAGTTGGATAATTGTTTGGTGTTTCAAGGCATTGACCTTATGATATTTAATTGGTATTTTGAATTATCCAAGTTTGAAGTTATTCCGTTTTGTTAAACATGTATTTATTTTAAATGGAATGATGTTTCCCATGAAAGCATGACATTGTATAAGAGTTTTATGTTTTTAATTAATTGTGACGCCCTTTAATGCATGTTAACTCTGAAATAATTTATTTAGTTGTGGGGGTATTTAGAAGGGTGTTACACTAAGAAATTCAAGGTAAGGGGTTTAATCTTGGTTTATTATGATTGATAGAGGGTTAGGATAATGTAGGGTTTTGGTTGTATGTTGATTGGATGAAAAGCATGATAAAAGTGTTAATTTGATGATGTCTGTATGCAGGGTTGTTCAAAAGAACCTCTGAACCGTACCGAACCGAACTGAGGTTAAAATAACCGAACCATTATTAATGGTTAGTGAACCGAACTTATATTTCACTAATGGTTTTAGAACTGAACCGTTAAGCAATTAACCATGAAATTTTTGGTGTAGCATACCCAGATATCCTATAAGGATGTCAAGACATCTGGTCTGACATTCATACAAACAGACAAGGAAGACTTATACAGTGTAGGAAAACAATAAAAACACAACAGAATTGTTAACCCAGTTCGGTTCAACCAACCTACATCTAGGGGCTACCAAGCTAGGAAGAAGACTCCACTATCAGTAGTATTATTTTATGTAAACAACCTCCGGTTTACAAATACACAACCTCTGGTTTACCTAATAACTACCCAATGAAACCTTTACCTTAGAAGCCTATAAAAGATAAGAGAACCTATGCTAACTCCCTAGTGATACCTAACTGTTGCAAACCCCTGCAACAAAAACAACCAGTTTGAAGAACACCACTCCAAACACACAACAGTAAAACTCGTGACTCACATAAACTTGGAATTTCTTCACAGCTTCTTCCAAGAACACAAATGCACTCATTGCTTCACAGCTTCTGAGTGAGTACAATAATCCTTTTGCCTAAAAGCTTCGAGGTACAAATCAATGACCATCCTACATTCCGGGTGGTTCACTTACATGGCTAACTCTAATGATTACATCTTTCTATATTTGTCTAGTTTACTAAAACTAGGTTACAATGTCCTTATTTATAACCTATTACCCAACTAAATTTATGCCGTCCAACAAAAGCTTAAAGCTATAACAAACTACAGTAACAAACTTCTGCAGAAAAACAAACAAGCAAATAACTTCTGCTACAATCAAGGTCCTTACTGATTTTTCGCCTTAACTTCTGGACCTCCACAAGTTCCTTCAAAAACACGCTACATATGATGCATAATATTCCTAGAATATTCTGCACAATTTAAAACAGACTTAACAGTTCAATAGCGTGACGTCTGATGTCTGATGTTTCGACATCTCATTTGACATGTTGTTCCAATTGTTGATTTTACTCAACACAACATGTTTAGGCATTCCAATAGGACTTTTGCTGCATATATCCTATTGTATAATATGTTGTTGTTGCTTTTATTTGTTTTACAAAAATTAAGCCAATCCTTAAAATCAAGGAACTTACAATCTCCCCCTTTGGTAAATTTTGGCTTAAACAAACAATTACAAGTACATGACATTACATTGAAATAGCAGCAACAACTTATAATTAACAATTAAAAATTCTTCTGCTTCATCCATGGTCTTATGCTCATAGCTACAGGTCTTGAGTTGCATGTGATGTCTGAACATCTCATTTGACATCTTCATTTCTCCATTGAACCAACACCACGTGTGCAATGTATGAGAGTTCTGAAGACTTTGTGCTAGATTTGGAGATAAACTACCCCTTAAGTAGCATAAGAGACATTTCATAGGGAATTCTGAAATCTCTCCATGTAACTCAGAACACAGGTCACAACTGTGTTCATATCTCAAATCACACGTCACAAAGGATTTCCAAACAGGAATATGATGTTTGGTTTGGTTACCATTTGTGAACTTACTCTTTCATTCGTAGCAGCAGTAATGGGACCAACAATAGTAATCGTAATAGCAGCAATACAACTTTTCTCCCCCTTTTTAGCCAAAACTTGGCAAAGGAGGTTCTCACAGAACCAGATCCATGAACAAGAAGCCCAGATTCGAATAAACTTCATGATGTTGAGGGAACTAAATATTTTATTTGATGTTAGAGGTGGATAAGTCCTTTATAGATAGGCTTAGAAAATAACAGCTCGTGGTCTTTGGTCAAGGGGAATAAATTTTGTTTTGAAGGACTTCACTAAAAACAAACATGTATTGTCCAAACTAACTCTATATCTTTTTATTGTTTCTGGAAGATTCCTCTTGATAGAGTTAGTGCCAACAAATTGCATGGGTCATCTCACTTTTATACATCATGCAGGAGCCATGAGCATGTGATTTCTACCTGTAACACCCCGATTCTACCCCACATGTTCATTTAATTTAAATTAGAGTATAACAATTTCAACAATATTAGGATGTCACAATTCTCAACGTAAACACATAATCATGTCATTTTCATTCAAACGTAAACGACTTCATTAACCAGTGTAACTCCCCGATTCTACCCCACGTATTTATTTAATTTAAGATCAGAGTTTTCCAAAACATTAATCATAAAGTAATCAACAAAATCGGAAGGCCACAATTCAACAAAAACCAATTCATAAACATGTCATTATCTCTTCAACAAATACATAGCATTATTTAACAGTTATTAACGTAAACAGGTCATTAACCAAACAGCGGAATTCCATTCGTCTTACAACGTAAAATATATAATCTCATTACTATTCAACAACATCAGTTCAACATAAAAATAATAGAATAGAAACAACGCGCATTTCCCCCGAGTGTTACGTATTAGAGAAAATGACACTAAACCAGAACCACACTGGTACGACTACTACTCCTGATCACATACACGTTACCAATATAAAGGCAATGGCAAAAACAAGTAAAGGGTGAGATATAAACCATATAATTGAGATTTTGATAAATAATCTATAGTTCGAAATCATATAATATCACCATTTGGTAATCACACGACTAATCAACAACATTACACAACTATTCCATAACAACATGCAATTATTCATAACAACGTAATCCAATCATCAACAACATCATCATTAAGTATTACGACATGCGACTCAACTAATGCACATGCATGTGGTACCAACAGAGTAAAACTCCTAACGTAATCCTTTTGCCAGTAATTTCGAGGCATCAAGGCGTAAGCCTTCAATGTAAACCAAATTGCCCCCAACGGCTCAATGTATCATGCCAACATAAGCCAACATAGTATGCAATGTATGTATGCGATGGACTTAAACAACATATAACAACAATAACAACGTAATCCACAACGTAATCGTCAACGTTGGCTATCAAGCGTCAACAACAACGACATATAACAACAACGAATTCACAACGGAACTACTTTCTATTCAGCAAAATTCTCACCTACAGTATTTAAAAGAATTATTATAGGTTGACTCATGTTCCCAGCTTTTCAACGGTCCAAACGGCATCAAAAACAGAGTTACGGTCGCGAAGATACAACCAAAACGATTTTCCAGAATTCCTTTTCTGTTTCTGTTCAGTAAGCATCGATACAAAACTCCATGTATCGATACATACACAACTTGTATCGACATAAGCTTCGTATGATTCGAATCATACACAATTTATTTTTCTGGTTTTCTGTTTTATAACAGTATGAGTCGATGCAAGCTCTCTTTGTATCGATACAAAACTGACTTGTATCGATACATACCTCGTATGAGTCGATACAAGTTCTACAGAACAACCCCATGAGTCGATGAAAGGATTTATGTATCGATGCAAGTAGTTTTCATGCTCCTGGTTTTTAAACTCGTATCAGCTTGTATCGATACATAACATTATGGATCGACTCATGCAGTGTAATTTCACCCATAAACCAGTTTTTCTCCAATTTACATGATTCAATTGGGATTATTTCCGATTGGCAACAACAACCTGTAATCTAACAGCAGAATCATGTATTCTTTTCATTCAACCACGACAACACAACATATACCATAGAATTGCACAATTAACAGCAACAATATACACAGAATACAAGATCATATATTCTAATTTGCGATTTTCTACGGTTAAGCACATCGACATGACTCAACCTAGCGAATCATACATCCCTAACTACCAATTGCCCACCATATCCCCAATTATAGAGAAAGAACCCCACCCTTACCTTGGATTGAAGGTTTCTCTAAGGATTCTTGATCGTTCCAACTTTTCCAAGTTCTACGCGTCGCTCTGTTCTTCCGTTCCCAAAATTACGTTTGCTTCTACTGACAACAAAATTCCAATCTTCGTATTATTATTATTTAAAATAATAATAATCCTTATAATTATTGGTGGGGTTAATTCTTACCCCCAGTTCTACTACTTGCTATCTTTTTACTCTAAGCCCAATAATATTGACTTATAATTATAATATCAGTCAATAATTCGCAAACAATTATTTAAATAGTTAATTAAAGAATTATAACTAAATATTTGGGCTTTACAACTCTCGCCTACTAGAATATTTTCATCCTCGAAAATAGAAGTTTACCTGCTTCAAACAGTTCGAGATAGGAGTCTCACATCTTGCTCTCCAATTCCCAGGTCAAGCTTTCACCAGCAGCTCCCAACCAAACAACTTTTACCAACGAAATCTCTCTACCTCTAAGAATCTTCATCCCGTGATCCATAATTCGCACAGGCATCATCTCCACTGTGAGATTATCACGCAGTTGCACATCGTCCATCTGAATCACATTATACGGATCGGGAATATACTTGCAGAGTTGCAATACATGAAACACATAGTGAAAATTAGCAAGATTTGGAGGTAACGCCACACGGTAAAAAACTTTTCCTACACGTTTTGATATCTGATTCGGACCAATAAAACGAGGAGTGAGCTTCTTAAACTTCAGAGCTCGTCCAACACTAGTCACATGCGTGACTCTCAAAAACACATGCTCACCGGCCTGAAATTATAAATCTTTTCTTCTCTTGTCATGGTAACTTTTCTGCCTACTTTGGGAAGCCTTCATCTGCTCTTGGTTAAACTTCACTTTCTTGTAGTTTCTCGAACCATTTCTGGTCCAACTACCAGACTCTCACCAGATTCATGCTAACACAACAGAGTCCTACACCTTCGTCCATACAACGCCTCAAAAGGTGCCATCCCAATACTAGAATGGTAACTGTTATTATAAGTGAACTCGATCAAACGAAGATAAGTATCACATGAGCCTCTCTGCTCAAGAACACAAGCTCTCAACAAATCCTCTAATGATTGAATAGTCCTCTTGGTCTGACCATCTGTTTGTGGATGATACGCCGAACTCAACTTCAACTTAGATCCCATTGCTTCTTGCAAACTCTTCCAAAAATCATAAGTAAACCCCGGCTCTCTATCGGAAACAATACTCACCAGAACACCATGCAACTTCACAATTACTCTGACATAAACCTCAACCAACTTCACAATCGGATAAGTAATGTTAATAGGTATAAAGTGTGTCGACTTCGTAATCCTATCAGCAATCACCCATATCGAATCATGTCCTCTCGCGGTATTAGTTAAACTCGTCACAAATTCCATTGAAATGTTGTCCCATTTCCATTCCGGAACTTCTAATGGTTGCATCAACCCTGCTGGCTTCTGATGCTCAATCTTTCACTTCTGACAAGTCAAACAAGCATACACAAATTGTGCCACATCACGTTTCATGCCAGGCCAACAAAATAAACCTTTCAAATCCTGATACATTTTAGTAGCTCCTGGATGAATACTCAAATTGCTTCTATGACTCTCTTCAAGGATTACTTTCTTAATCACTTCATCATCAGCAGTGGCGCAACCAGACTATAAAAGTTGGGGTGGCCATAAGATTAAATATAATTTATAAATAAAAATTTAATACTATAATGTATATAAAACATCCAAATTATAATAAATAAAAAGTTGACTATGAAATGATTAAAGAGTATTACATAAAAACACCTTACAATAATGCTCTACGATTTTTGAGTAGTTTGAAATGATCAATAATAACCTCAGAATCAATACTTGCAGCAATTTCTCTTTCAATGTTAACTGTCATGCTATCTCCTAGAAAATCAACTTCCATTTTGTTTCTCAAGCTTGTCTTGATAATTTTCATTGCCGAAAAAGATCTTTCCGTAGTGAAGCAACTCGATTATCAAAAATCATTTAAAATGAATTTTCAAAAACAATGAAATCGCCACCTAATTTTGTTTGTTCTAGAAAGAACGGGGAAATATAGATAAAACCCACAAAAATTGGATAAGGCGGTCTACAAGACCAAAAGATGGATTCGGGAGTCGGTTACGCAAGAGGAAGGTATTAGCACCTCTTACGTCCATCGTACTCGATGGGACCCATTTAGTTCGAAATATGTTTGTGTGTGTAATCGCTAATTTCTAAGTTATGAAATAAAAAAAGAAAAGGGGTTTGTTTATTATTATTTTGAGTTTGACACGGTTTCGAAACCGCGTGCCTACGTATTCCCTCGTGCAATGGGAAAGTCAAAACTCTGTAGTTCTTGTTGAAAATGTCTTGGATTGGTTGTGTTGATTTTAGAAGAAAATGTTTTTGATTTTGATAATCGCATATGAGCGAAAAAGGATTTGAATGGGTTGAATTGATTTTAGTTGTGGATGACAAGTACCAAAACGTTGGGCAACCCTCTAACGATTCAATACTCGAGATTGGTGATTGAGGTTAACCGATCATCTCTCATCCAAAAAATCTTTATTATGAAAAGAGTGAGGTGAAACAAAGTTCACTTTTTATTAAGTGTTATGGAATAAAGTATTTAAGTCATTGGGTTACCCTCTAATGGCCCAAATACTTTACATTTTAACTAAATCGTCGGGCGAACCTCTAACAATTTAATTAAATACCATATCACTATGTTTTTTTTGTTTTTTTTGCAGAAAAATTGATTTTGAAATAACGAGTTCAATTGATTATTTTTGACTTGAAAGTGTTTTAGGAAAACAAGCGAGCCCATACAAGGTGGCTTTATGTGTGCTCCTAAAAGTGGGACTAGCGTGACACTAGTATTCTAAATGACCGATTGGAACAATCGATCGAATAGTTGTCGCTGTAGAAAAGCCCAGGACCAAACTATAAATGTGTGCAGGTGTGCATTGTGTATGTTTACCTGCTTCTTGATGAGGAGCCCAAGAGGAGGCTATGTGTTCTAATATGATAAACGCATTATTAAACAGTAATTAGAACACACAAGGAATGAGGGTACATGTTCATGTACGGGAATATATACAACCAAATCGAATTAATTTGAATAATTAAATAACTTTGCTTTGGTGCAATAATTGAGCTCCAAGTAGTCTTCAAAATCGGATAAGGCTTGATGCATCAGATGAATACCAAATGAAGATTCCTACATCACTCAAGATTCAAGCAAAAAACTATGCGAAGAATGGATATATTTGCGTTCAATTTCATTTGAAGATTGAATTAAATTCCAAATTTGAAATTGCAACACAAAGATCATTACAATGTAATTGAATTTATTTACAAATAGATATGAATAAAGTTATAAGAATATAAATAGTATAATTGTATTTACATACTAAATATAATAACAAAAATATTATGTATTTTATATTTACAAAAATAAAAATGACATTACTAGATATTAATAATGGAACAATAATAAGAATGTAATTGGAAGAAGAAAAGTATATATGCTAAGAGGAAATGATGATCGAACTTTTCTTGAATGCCTTCACAACAAACAAATGGGTTAGTAGCATAGTGTGATAAAAATAAATGAGACAGAATTGCAATACTTAGAACATGTGTTAGTAAACAAGACTTATAATTAAAATCGAATGAAACATGAGCCATTTAAGAATTTGCATCAACCAAAGAACAAAATTTAGTAATCACATGAGGAATTGAAATGAGCTAAATGAAAACCAAAATCAAACATACATGTATTTTGTGGATCAAGAAAGTACATGGTAAAAGAAATTAGAAATTAAGATCTCATGAAAGTTTTAAGTATCGAAACAAATCCGGGTACGATACGACATTCCGACCATCAAAACCAAATAACAAGTATGCATAAACCCATGTTATCTCAAATTGAATCAAGAACGAACAAAGTAGTGAATTAAATCAAGTTCTTAGCCTCTTATCAATAACCGGGCAGCAACTAATCAACCAATTTAAATCAAGATGAAACGATTTTTCCTTGCTCAAATTCACGCAAAGGAAACAATATTGCCCACGATAGTTTCTCGGTTAAATCTTACGCAAATAAATGCGACATTGACAACAAACCATCATCGAAACTACCAAAACCACCTAGAAATTAATCATCACAACTTCAGTCGAACATAACCGAGAGTAACACCATAAATATCCCATCATTTTCTCGGTAAGATTTACACGCGAATAACGCGGCATCATCACTATACCTTCATCGAAACTACCAAACCTTGACTATTACAACCAATAAAACATCAACCAATAAAACATCAACAAAAAGTGGTGCCATTATCGATTAAACTTCGCATTCAAATTTGAAATGTATTCAAATCTCTTTGAACAAAAGGAACATTTGCAAAGATAGAACAATCGGTTGCCCATAGTTCCTCGGTTATATCTTACGCGATAAGCGGAAATAGACATTAAACCATCATCGGACTAGTATGGAATCCTCATCTCGAATTCAATCAAAATTAGAATAACGTAATAACGCGGTTTCTCTGGTTTCTACGGCGAAACAAACATCACCTTCATCGAAACTAAACGAGCATTAATCCATTACAAAATTGAAATCTTAAATTTAGCATAAATTTGAAATCAAAGTTCAAACAAAACAGACAACATTATGCTATTTACAAATCGAATCGAAAATCAAAATCCAAAGGTTACAAATGATTTTATTCACTTTAGAGTTTAGGACTAACACAGAGTAAAAATCGAGTTAGAAAACCAAACAACTTCAATACTAGGGTCTAACACATAAAAACACAACAACATCATCAGAATCAAACCAGCATTTCATAGAAGTAGACTACATAGCAGATATAATGTTATTTCCGAATACTATTTGACTGAGACAGTTTGAGAAGGAAATGAGTGTTATCGAAAAACGATCGCGGCGAAGTTGTCCGAATCTTCGGAAGGAAATTGAAGCTTATCAAGTATCACGTTGTTGACGGTTAAGACAGAGGTTTTGGTGATGAACGAAATCTCGACGCAGAATAAGATTGTAGGTCCGAACAGATATGGTTTCTGAGGCGACACTGTGAGATTGTTGCCGATGAACTTAACGCAAAAATGCCATTCCGACATTTCAGAAGAACCATGAGGGTGTTTGGAGTGAAGGTGTTGTGTTTGGAAGGAACTTACGGTGAGTTTGAAGGTATAGGCAAGTGGTTGATTTGATGGCGACGTTTGGGATCGAGAGTGTTACGATGGAAACAGGAGTTTACTGGGTGAGTGAAGGAAAGAGCATGCAAAGCAAAGACGAGGGTTTTGTGGAGAAACGGAAGGAGTGAAGCGATGAAGTTGATGGAAGATGCCGAGTGTATGGGTGTTGATGATGGTTCCTGAGTTGGAATCGAGAGATGGAGACGAGGGAGTATATTGATGGAGGTCCGTGTTATGTTGAGGTGACAGAGAGAGATGAGAGGGATGGCGATTGATGTTGTTGTTTTGAGCAAAGAGGAACCAATTTTGGATCCGCCTCTTTTACATCTTTTGTTTTTCAATTTTGGCCTCCCGTGAATAAAAACAAGCTCCCAATATATAGTCATAAATTAGGTTTAGATAAATTTTAAAAATGCCTAAAATGACCTTTTGATGGATTGGGCCTAAAAGCCCAATAGATTAAAAAAAATCTATCATAAAATATTTTTGTTTTAGTTTTTGGAAATAAAAAATTGACACCTAAAGTTGTTAAAAATGATATAAATTTGAATATTAAATTACCCGAAAAAATTAAATTAGCACATTAAAATAAACTACGGGTTTCATAGATTAAAGAAAAATTATTGAAATAATTAAAATTGAAATAAAACGATAACGAAGAATACCTGATTCTAAAACACTTACGGTTAAAAATAAATCTTCGAAATGTATCGAAAAATTAGAGAGATCACATTTTCATAATCCACGCGACACGTAGATTCATAAAGCAGTGAGTTAGAGGCGAAAGTTTGAAATATTTTTCCCACTAATTTTCGTACAGTATCGAATCGTTTTTAACAGTCTGTTTATAAAACCGAAATATTGATATCATCGTCATATAATCAACTTAAAACGATGCAAGAAACATGTAAGAAGATAAAAATGAATGAAGTGAAATATCGGGTATTTTATAACTATAAAACGATTCGGATATCGATTTAAACTAACTTTTGGTCAATTTAAATACGACGAAACGATGCATATGCAATGAATGAATGACTGTTTAATGTCGATGACCTAATGGACACGTATGTAGATGAATGTGAAGCCTAAGCCAGATAAAATCGAGATAGAAGGGCAAATTTTGGGGTGCAACACGTAGTAGCTGTAGATACAGGGAGAGTCATGATAAGGCGGAGCAGTCTATCAATCAAATAATAAATTTCCTTTTTTTTCCGTTGCAACCAAAGATGAACATAATTCTTGAATAGTTGACAAATTATTCAAACTCGATGCTTGACGAGCGTCAATAATAAAATGCCGAAGTTGAAATTTCAAATTAGTCTTCTCTTGCTCATTGAAGTCCATGGGATAATATTTTTCAACTAGAGTGCAAATGGTATCAAGGTTAAAAGCCTTGTAATTATCCTTGGGAGACAAAGCACAACTTAGAGTTAACAAATCAATCGCTTGTTCGCTAAATCTGTTATTCAACTCTTGCAATTGTTTGTCAATGGTAGCGAAAAATATTTCAACTCTAAAAAAATGCTCAATGGTTACCTGGTTTTCTTCAAGACGAGAACGACCAAATCTTGTTGTTGAATGAACATCATTAAGATCAGGAATCTCAATATTATGTTTTTCACAAAAAGACTTCACAGTAGCAAACAATTCACCCCAACCAATTTCTCTTAATTCTTGAATAAGAGTTTTTGTTGAACAAACCAAATTCATAGCATTAACTACATCTTGAAATTGTTATTGTAAAGCTTGACAAAGCATATTTGTCATCCCCATAATTTCTCTCATCAAATGCAATATGAATATGAAATCAAATGACTTCAAATAATTGAAAGCACTATGAGCATCTCCACGTGAAGCATAATTTAATCCTTCCTTAGCAAATTTTTTGGAAACAGAACAAGTTGCTTCATACATATTTATTAAGCTACAAATATAAGAGAAATGTGATCCCCAACGAGTATCCCCTGCTCGCTTCAAAGTACCAATTTGATTTTCACCTTTACCAGTTACAATCTCACCAATCTCTAATAAATGTTCAATTTCATCTAATTGGGAAGCTTGTAACTCATCATGGCGCTTTGTAGAAGAACAAACAACATTAACAATTAAAGTTAGCTTCTCAAAGAATTGATGAATAGGTGTAACTTCTCTTGATGCAGTAACCAAAGCAAGTTGCAATCGATGAGCAAAACAATGAACATAATATGCATAAGGACAATCCTTCATAAAGAGTGCTTGTAAACCATTCTGTTATCCTCTCATATTACTAGCACCATCATACCCTTGACCATGAATGTTAGAGACATCAAGGTTATGCAAAGAAAGTATATCACAAACTTTATGCTTAAGAGTTAAAGATGTAGTGTCACTAACACGTGCAAGGCCCAAAAATATCTCTTGTATAAAACCATATTTATCCACAAATCTCAAAACAAGAGACATTTTCTCTTTTTTGGATTCATCACGCGCTTCATCTACAATTATACAAAATTTGGAATCACCAATTTCTTCACGGATATACTTTTCACCCTACTTGAAAGAATGTGCAAGATCTCTTTTTGAATTAGATGTGAAGTATACTTGCTATTAGATGGAGCATTTTCCAACACAACTTTTGCAACTTCATCATTGTAACACGCTAAGAGTTTTATCAATTCAAGAAAATTACCTTGGTTTAATGATGTTGTACTTTCATCATGACCTCTAAAAGCGCACACTTGAAAAGTTAACCAACGAACATTGTCAATTGAAGTCTTGAGACGTAATCGATTCTTCATAATTTTAATTGAACTTTGAGCTTGTAAAATATTCCTAATGTGACCACCTTGATTCAACAAGTCTTGACAAGCTTTTATAGCATTGTTATGTGGAGAACACAGATCTTTCCCTATGTGTTTAAGAAATGCACAATTCTTTCCATTTCTAACTTTCTTCCAACCTCTAAAACCTGTAGAAATGAAAACATCGGAACCAGGACGCCCACTTGGTCTTTTGCTAAAAAGATAACAAGGTAAGCAATAAGCAGATCTTTTGAAGGTGAATATTCTAACCATGAAGGAAAAAGGCTAAACCAAGCGTGTTGAAAGCGTCTTTGATGGTCTTCATTACCAGACAATGGATATTGCTCTAAATTCATTTGGTATAGACCCCATTTTAAATAAGCTCTTCGTATTTCATCCATTTGATTTACATTATATTCCCACATTGAAGGACGTTTTCCAGGATCACGTTCTAAAGAATTCTCAATGTCATCCGAACATACTCTATTAACGTTTTCTTTAATTCTTGGATTCTCAAGAACTCTTTGAGGTTCGGGCATAGGCATTAAACTCTCTTTATCTCTTTCTTTCCTCTGGAAAAAAGAATTAATTTTTCTACACTTCATTATCACCTTTATGCTGCATAATTAATTAAATAAATTAACACAACACAACAAAATCCAAAATCAATCTTAGTGAGAACCTTAGTGAGAATCAACACCAAATCAAAATCATAATACAACAAAAACTTAGTGAGAAAAGTAGTGAAAATCAATCCTATTTCTCAAATAAATTCTAACACATTAAAATCCCAAATCAATTCTAACTCAAAATCATAACCCTAACCTATCAAAATCTGAAATCAATTCTAACTCAAAATCATAACCCTAACCCATCAAAATCCCAAATCAATTCTAACTCAAAATCATAACCCTAACCCATCAAAATCTCAAATTAAAATCATAACACAATCCAATCTTATATAACTTAGTAAGTTAGTAATAAAATAAATCAAACCAATATGATTTCATCATAATCACAAGCCAAACCTAAAGGATAAATTTATTTTTTTCAAAAACATAACAACAAACAAATAAAATCTTACCCAATCAAGAGGTAGCAAGTTGTTAGATTGAAGATGGAGAACTTGAATTACTGAAGTAAATTGCGGTTGCCGGTTGGTAAAATAGAAGAAGACAGTGAAAGATGGAAAGGGGTTGTTGGAGAAGAAGGGTTTTAGAACCGTAAAAAGTTTAGAGAAAAAGAGTATTTTGATTGTTGAAAAATTAAGGTTTGTTTGGTAAGTATAGAATTAAAATAATTAATGGCAAAACCGTAAATTTTTATTTTAAATAGGGATACTTTGATATTTTAATATTATAAAAAAAAAAAAGCTAGGGGTGGCCATGGCCCCCCTGTCATAACTATCTTCCGCCACTGATCATCAGGAATACAAATATGATCCCAGAATCTCAACACACCTTGCGCATCCAACTTGAAATCATTATTCTCGGGTCGATCAGTTCCTACCATCAAATCCACCAACTTCACATCTCGCCTCTGGGCCTCTTTAATATTGTCAAGAAAATCATTGTTAATATTTAACATTCCTAACATAACACTATGCAGCGTCACTTCACAAACCAAACTCAAATCTCGTAATCGCTCAATCAACTCCAACTCCTTAACCATCATGGCTGACATATGCAGAGTCTTTCGGCTCAAAACACCGGCTACAACATTAGCTTTTCCGGGATGATAATTCAAATCGAAATCATAATCCTTCAACAACTCTAACCACCTTCGATGACTCATATTCAACTCTTTCTGATCAAAAAGGTACTTCAAACTCTTATGATCACTAAACACCTCAAATCTGGAACCATAAAGATAATGCCTCCAAATTTTCAATACAAATACCACTCCAGCCAATTCAAGATCATGCGTAGAATTCTTTTCGTGAGTTCTCAATTGCCTAGACGCATAAGCAACCACTTTGCCATCCTGCATAAGCACGCCACCTAACCCCATCAGACAAGCATCACAGTACACAACAAAAGACTCTTCTGGATTAGGTAAAGTCAAAACTGGAGCCAACATCAACCTCTTTTTCAACTCATTGAAACTCTCTTCGCATCGAACATCCCACACAAAATCTTTTTCTTTTCAAGTCAACTTAGTCAACGGAAGTGCCAACTTAGAAAACCCTTCGATAAATCGTCTATAGTAACCGACTAATCCCAAGAAGCTCCTAATCTCAGTAACCGACTTTAGAGTTTCCCATTGCAACACAACATCAACCTTAGAAGGATCCACGACAATTCCACTACCAGAAATGACATGGCCAAGAAAACTAACCTCTTTCAACCAAAATTCGCACTTGGACAACTTTGCATACAATTCCTTCTCTTTCAAAACTTGCAATACGACCCTCAGGTGTCCTGCATGTTCTTCTTCCGATTTAGAGTAAATCAGAATGTCATCAATGAATACCACCACAAATCGATCCAAGTAAGTATGAAAAATATGGTTCATGTACTCCATAAATACTCCCGTTGCATTAGTAAGACCGAAAGGCATCACCGAATACTCATAGTGTCCATACCGGGTCCTGAACGCGGTCTTCTGAATATCATCTTCTTTCACTCTAATTTGGTGATATCCAGATCTCAAATTAATTTTAGAAAACACACTAGCACCCACCAGTTGATCCATCAAATCATCAATCCTTGGAAGTAGATACTTGTTGTTAATCGTCACTTTATTCAACTGTCGATAATCAACACAGAGTCTCATACTCCCATCTTTGTTCTTCACTAGCAGCACAGGCGCTCCCCACAGAGATACACTTGGTCTTACAAACTTTTTCTCAAGCAACTCTTCTAATTGATTCTTCAGTTCAGACAACTCAGATGCAAACATCATGTACGGTGCCATAGAAATAGGTCTGGTACCAGATACAAGATCAATCGCAAATTCAACATCTCTTTCAAGAGGTACTTCATGAATTTCATCACACTTCAAGAATTTCTCTCACCAACTGCAACTCATTTAACCTAACCTGGTTCTCCACAGGCAACGTCGCCATCAACGAGAACATTTGCGCTTCGTCTTGCATCAGTCGCTTTATCTGCTTACCAGTCAACAAACCAACTCCTTCCTCTTCAGGGGTAGAAAACCTCAAAGACTTGTCATAACAATTGATATGAACATAGTTCATTCTAACCAGTTCATACCCAAAATCAAATCTAGTCCGCTTAACGACAAACAAATCAAATCAACAGCAAAGTCTCTGTCGAAGATTGACAAAGGACAATTCAAACATACAAGAGAAGTAGTCACCGACCCCTTAGCCAGAATTTCAACGACCATTTCTCCATTCATAGAGGACAACATAAGACCCAATCTCTTAACACAATCAACAGCAACAAAACAATGAGTAGCACCATTATCAATAATAGTAATTAAAGGTGTACTATTAATGAAACATGTACCTCTAATGAGTCTGTCCTCACTAGCTGACGGATTCCCAGCTAAAGCAAATGCCTTCCCACTAGTCTGTCCCTTCTTTGGTTTCGAGCACTGACTACTCAGGTGTCCCTCCTTACCACAGGTGAAACATACCATCTCCTTATGTTGGAAGTCAGGCATTTCATGTCCAAACTTACCGCAATGAAAACACCGTTTCACATCAGCTTTGCAAACAAAACTCTTATGGCCAGCTTGCCCACATTTGAAACAAACAATCTTAGCAGGAGCATCCCCTACTAGTCTTCTGACTCGGAGCAACTCTCTATTTACCCTTTCCTGCATCATAAGGCTTGCCACGGCCCTGTTGACCCTTGCCTCTCTTATCAGTAAGGATCTTGTGATAAGCATTACTATCCTCGTCATAGATCCTGCAACTATCAACCAAATCCGAAAAGACACGGATCTTCTGATAACCAACAACTTTCTTGATGTCCGAGCGCAACCCGTTCTCAAACTTAATGCACTTGGAAAACTCAGCACCTTCTCCGCTAAAGTGTGGGTAAAACTTAGCTAGTTCCACAAACTTCGCAGCATATTCAGTCACAGAACTATTTCCCTGCTTCAACTCAAGGAACTCGATTTCTTTCTTACCCCGAACATCCTCAGGATAGTACTTCCTCATAAATTCTCTATGAAAAACAGCCCATGTGATTTCCTCACATGCAGCCTCTAATCTCTGACACGTTTCTAGCCACTAGTCGTCAACTTCACTTTCCAACATGTGCGTCCCATAAAGAACCTTCTGCGCTTGGGTGCAATCCATCACGCGAAAGATCTTCTCTATCTCCTTCAGCCAATCAAGTGCTCCATCAGGGTCATGCTTACCCTTGAACACTGGCGGATTCTCCCTCTGGAAAGTTGCCAAACATCGAGATCCAGCATCCCCGCCAATATTCGGCTGATTCTCCATCGCATTAGCCATTGCTTCCAAAGCAGCAACAATTGCAATATTGTTCCTTCCAGCCATCCCAACTTAACACTACAATACAACCAACAGTCAGAAACAATTAACAATACTCGATTGTTACAAACTCAACAACTTGGCCGGACGGACCGACCTGCTCTGATACCACTATTGTAACACCCCGATTCTACCCCACGTATTTATTTAATTTAAGATCAGAGTTTTCCAAAACATTAATCATAAAGAAATCAACAAAATTGGAATGCCACAATTCAATGAAAACCAATTCATAAACATGTCATTATCTCTTCAACAGATACATAGCATTATTTAACAATTATCAACGTAAACAAATCATTAACCAAACAGCGGAATTCCATTCGTCTTACAACATAAAATATATCATCTCATTACTATTCAACATCAGTTCAACATAAAAATAATAGAATAGAAACAACGCACATTTCCCCCGAGTGCTATGTATCAGAGCAAATGACACTAAACCGGAACCACACTGGTAGGACTACTCCTCCTGATCACTTGCGCGTTACTAATATAAAGGCAACGACGAAAACAAGTAAAGGGTGAGATATCAAACCATATAATTGAGATTATGATAAACAATCTATAGTTCGAAATCATATAATATCACCATTTTGTAATCACACGACTAATCAACAATATTACACAACTATTCCATAACAACATGGAATTATTCATAACAACGTAATCCAATCATAAACAACATCATCATTAAGTATTATGACATGCGACTCAACTAATGCACATGCATGTGGTACCAACGGAGTAAAACTCCCAATGTAATCCTTTTGCCAGTAATTTCGAGGCATCAAGGCGTAAGCCTTCAACGTAAACAACATTTCCCCCAACGGATCAACATATCATGCCAACATAAGCCAACATAGTATGCAATGTATGTATGCGATGGACTTAAACATCATAAAACAACAATAACAACGTAATCCACAACGTAACCGTTAACGTTGGTTATCAAGCCTCAACAACAACGACATACAACAATATCGTATTCACAACAGAACTAATTTTAATTCATCAAAATTCTCACCTACAGTATTTAAAAGAATTATTATAGGTTGACTCATGTTCCCAGCTTTCCAACGGTCCAAACGGCATCAAAAACGGAGTTATGGTCGCGAAGATACAACCAAAACGATTTTCCAGAATTCCTTTTTTGTTTCTGTTCAGTATGCATCGATACAAAACTCCATGTATCGATACATACACAGCTTGTATCGACACAAGCTTTGTATGAGTCGAGTCATACGCAATTTATTTTTCTGGTTTTCTATTTTATAATAGTGTGAGTCGATGCAATCTCTCTTTGTATCGATACAAAACTGACTTGTATCGATACATACCTCGTATGAGTCGATACAAGTCCTACAAAACAACCCATGAGTCGATGCAAGGCTTTATGTATCGATGCAAGCAGTTTTCACGCTCCTGGTTTTTAAACTCGTATCAGCTTGTATCGATACATAACATTATAGATCGACTCATGCAGTGTAATTTCACCCAAAAACTAGTTTTTCTCCAATATACACGATTCAATTGGGATTATTTCCGATTTGCAACAGCAACCTGTCATCTAACAGCCGAATCATGTATTCTTTTCATTCAACCACGACAACACAACATATACCACAAAATTGCACAATTAACAACAACAATATACACAGAATACAAGATCATATATTCCAACTTGAGATTTTCTACGGTTAACCACATCGACATGACTCAACCTAGTGAATCATACATCCCTAACTACCAATTTCCCATCATATCCCCAATTATAAAGCAAGAACCCCACCCTTACCTTGGATTGAAGGTTGCTCTGAGGATTCTTGATCGTTCCAACTTTCCCAGTTCTACGCGTCGCTCTGTTCTTCCGTTCCCAAAATTACGTTTGCTTCTACTGACAACAAAGTTACAATTTCCTTATTATTATTATTTAAAATAATAATAATCCTTATAATTACTGTTGGGCTTAATTCTTACCCTCACTTCTACTACTTGCTATCTTTTTACTCTAAGCTCAAAACATAGCATCTTATGATTCTTCAACAACAATAACATAATAAACTTCTCAATTCAACAATATCGTATTCAATCAACGAAACAGCAAAATACGACAAGTGTTCATTCCCCCCGAGTGCTACGTATCAGAGAAAATGACACCATACTTGAAATAACGGCTACTAACTCTTCATTCTTCATTACCTGCATGTTACCAGTATAAAGGCAACGAAGAAAACAAGTAAAGGGTGAGATATCAAACCATATAATTGAGATTATGATTAATAATATATAGTTCGAATTATACAAAATTACTGTTTTGCGATCGCACCACTATTCCACAACAACGCAATTCAATACAATAACATATCAACAACAACTTATATGCGACGACATTTATCCAACAACAACTAAATTCAACGACAACAACAACATGATTCAATACAAGAAAACATCATTATATATTATGATACGTAACTCAACGAATGCAAATGCATGTGGATCCATCGGAGTAAAACTCCCAACGTAAACAATTGTCAGTAATTCCGAGGCATCAAGGCGCGAACCTTCAAGGTAATCATCCTGCCCCTAACGGCTCAACATGGTTTTGCCCCTCACGACTCAACACAATATGCAAATGTATGTATGCTATGACCAAAAATGGCATACAACAACAACAATGTAAAACCACAACGTAAACCAGCTTACGACATATTCATTTCGCCCCTTACGGCCAACGTAATCAATTTTCCATTTACGGCTCAACAAAATAGATTTATCAACACTAGCCATAGGCCTACCACATAATCAACAACAATTCAACCATCAATTTTAGCTATCGAAGCCTCTACAACAACGTTCAACATTAACGACAACAACGGATTTCACATACGAAAACTACATCAAGTCATCACAATCTCACCTATTGTATTTAAAAGTACTATTATAGGCTAAATCATAATTCCAGATTTCCAATGGTTCAAACGACAACTAAATCGGAGTTACGGTCGCAAAGATATGACCGAAACCGTTTTCCATAAACATATTTTATGTTCCTGATCAGTATGAGCCAATACAAGGGCTCTTGTATCGATCCATAAGGGGCTTGTGTCGACTCAAGTATCATATGAGTCGACTCATACTCTTCCTCAAAATCTATTTTCTCTTCGCCACTCAGTATGGGTCGGTACATACACTTATGTATCAATACAAAGCTGACTTGTATCGATGCAAGACTCGTATGAGTCGATACATAGGTCATTACAATTTCCATTTTCTCAAACCAAGATAATATGGGTCGATATATACTCTTATGTATCAATACAAAACTAACTTGTATCGATGCAAGACTCGTATGAGTCGATATAAGCCTTCTGAATTTACCTCATGAGTCGATACAAAGCCTTTTGTATCGATGCAAGCTGTATTCAAGTCTCTGGTTTTTAAAATCACAGCAGCTTGTATCGATACATACTCTTATGTGTCGACTCATGCTGCGCAAATACACCCAAAAAACAGTTTTTCCCAAATTTTCACAGTTCAATTGGGATTCTCTTCAATCCCTAATGGCAAAATGACACAGAACGACAAAATTATACATTCCTAACTACCTACCGTGCATCATATCCTCAATTATAGAGCAAGAACCCCCACCCTTACCTTGGATTGAAGGTTGCTCTACGAATTCTTCGATCGATCCACTTTTCTCCATCAAAATCCTTGTTCCTCTTTGGTCTGCAATTACTTTCCGATGGCTAATTCCCCAACCTTGCACTCCTTCCTCTTTTCCTCACATACAACATTCTCTTCTTCTCAACAAAACCTAATTCTTTCTACTGATATTCTATTTTTCTTTTTAACCCAATAATAATAATAATAATAATAATAATAATAATAATAATAATAATAATAATAATAATAATAATAATAATAATAATAATAATATAACTTGGGCTTAACTTTGCACCTCCATTACTACTACTACTATCTCTACAACTTAAGCCCACTAACACTAATCTTATAATTATAATATCATTTCCAATATTTTTCTACGACTAAACCGACTTAAACACTGACGCAACAACTTAAATTCTCGCAACATAATATCGGCCAACAATTCACAAATAAATAGCTAAATATTTAATTAAATAAATAATTAAATATTGGGGCGTTACACTACCTCTTCTTTCACCAATCCAAACTGCCTTTTTCTGAGATATCATACCTTGGAACTTTGACCATATTTCTTCACATGATATCTATGACCCCACATATACACTTACGAAGATACTTCTTATTTATGTTCCTTTAGTCATGCCTTGGACCAGATCTCACAGCTGTCTCTCAGCTCCTTCTTAAGCATAGGTCTGAATACCAGGATGCTCCAAATATAAGTGTCTTATTATATTTGCTACAGAATACTTTCTCCCCCTCAGTTGTAGTTTGACATAATAAACATAAAGTATAGATGTTTAAACATCATACAGAACACTCACAGATGCACACATATTTTTCTCCCTTTATAAGAATCACCAAGACCATTTGGAAGCCCAAATTTTCACATAGATAGTTGCTCCTCCCACACACATCATGAGTACTTTTGGAAGCACACATAATTAACAATTAATATGTAGACAATTTCTCCCCTTAATATCAACACTTCTCCTTTTAGCTTCCAAGATGAAGCTTTCCAGAATATTTATACTCCCCACTGAGTTACACAAAATAAGGACATCTTTGATGTTGGTCCTCATAATACTAGAGAATTATTTATTTGGAATTTGCCACAGTTTCCAAATTAGGAATCCTTAGTTTACTTGCTACACAAGATTCAGATTTCCATACTTTGTAACTTGTTATAAAAGAAACCACAATATCAACCATGCGTATGACAAAAGATACGTCTTCAAAAGATAAGTCTGGACCTTATCTGCCTTCTTCTCAATATATGGTGTCTTCAACAGTTGTGATGTTGCATCTCTATGTAGGAAATTCTTTTCTTTACATCACATACTTCATTACTCTTGATTTAGGTTTTCACACATCTATCACACAAACATCCAGCTCCCATCAGGACATTTGTTAACATTTGTATGCATCTATTAACATTGAATCAACTCTTCATATTATCACCAGATAATGTTGCCACACACTCTAAACTTGTGAATATTAATATGAGCTCAACATTAACATTCTGCTCATAATTTTGCATGAATACTTTAGACACTTACTCAGCTCCCGAAAGAGTATATGTAGTTTGCATTAAAGCTCCACACTAATAAGTACTTATTCTACCGTCAAAGTACTTACTTGTTGTTCAGTTAGAGTTATCTAATCACACTAGATGATACTGACTGATCTCATCTTCACACTTTAAACTTACTTCCAGGCAACAATACATACTCTTATGACTGAAGACATTAAGATGATGTTTCAACACCTGGTACGACATCATCTATTTTTATTATGGTTCTGGGGGTACATCTATAATAACTCATCCATAACACTTGGGGGGGGGGGAATAAGAAGCACAACTAACAATATATGATCAATCTTCAGGATCAACAATCAAAATAATCAGGGGGGGTACCATGAGCCACATCTCAATAATCTTTTCTTCAGACTTTCATTCTGACTTTGAGATGATGGATGCCATTGTCTGTACCTACAGAGGAGATTCCCTCTACTAGGTTTCTGGAACAGACTTACCTAGGCATGACACAAAAATATGCATATTCTTCAAAGCAATCTGCCTCCCTTGATTCTTCAAGACTATACCCATCCAAGACAATATATCACAACAACTTGTTTGATATTAAGGGCAGTCAATACTCAGGACCATTAATCACTATGTTTGGATCATAATATTTTCGTCCACACATAGTTTGTTTTATGGTCATGAACAAAATTCCACAATTTTGGTTCCTTTGATCAGAAGGATCTTCCAAATACAAGCTCATCTTGATTTTACATAAAGGGACTGTAGAATATACCTTTATGAGTCCTTTTAATTGCATTGAGCTCAACTTCTATACTTTCATAAGCTTTGGTCAGAAATAAAATGACATCTGGAGTAGATAACTTGTTGATCGTGTCTTGATCAACTAATACAAAGTAGATGTCTCCTCTTCCAGATCAGGAGTAGGTTCCAAACATATGTACTCACACTATATTTGTTTAGCACCCAGAATATCTGTTTTTCAACTGGTAGATGCATACCTGTTGAAGTAATGTTCTAACATCCCATAGAACATTAGTTCCATCTCCTTGGAATACATCATCCTTGACAATCTTCAAGGTCTTTAAGCAACATGCAGATGTGTATGAGGATCATTGATCAATTGATACTCATCAAACCTATTAATAAATGTCTTTATGAGTGGACTTGAGGAACATCTCAAGTATCTTTGACACTTTTAATATAGTTTTAAAAATCTGTCAAATATTCTATTGAAAAAAATAACCCTAGAATTCTTCTTGCACTTTAAGGGTTGTATTAGAAGCTATGCAGCGAAATATAGCAATACTTCAACAAAATTTACACAATGCTTACTCCATAATTCAAACATAAGCATGACAGCTAAGGATTGAAAATAAATCCACCCTACAATACACTTGCTTCTCACCAAGCAATAGACTAGACACAACCAATACCATGACCAGAAGGAAACATATAAGCACAAGAGTTACCTTATCAGTATCTTCACTCCCGCATGAAGGTTTTGACAATTTTCTTCTTTGTGCTAAATATAAGCTGAACAATTTAATCCAAGTTCTTCACTCCCGCATGATGTCTTTAAATTTAAACTCTCTTGGTTCTAGCTTCATTATCTTCTTTTATCAAGAAGGTACAGCAGTTCTGGTCAGATTGATCTTCAATGCACACTAGTCTTTCACCAATAGGTCCATCCTCCACTTCAAGTGACCATACAATTGGAACACGCCTTGTTCAAAAAATCTTCTACCTTGTACACAACCATAAAGTATCCTCCCTAGGATCTCCTCCAGAAACAGAAAGGATGCCTGCTCTGATACCAATTGAAATTCCTGGTGCAGCAGACCCAGATGTCCTATAAGGATGTCAAGACATCTAGTCTGACATTTATACAAACAGACAAGGCAGAATTATACAGTGTAGGAAAACAATAAAAACACAACATAATTGTTAACCCAGTTCGGTTCAACCAACCTACATTTGGTGGCTACCAAGCCAGGAAGAAGACTCCACTATCAGTAATATTATTTTATGTAAACAACCTCCGGTTTACAGATAAACAACCTCCGGTTTACCTAATCACAACCCAATGAAACCTTTATCTTAGAAGCCCATCTAAGATAAGAGAACCTCTGCTCACTCCCTAGTGATACCTAACTATTGCAAACCCCTGCAACAAAAATAACCAGTTTGAAGAACACCACTCCAAACACACAACAGTTAAACTCGTGACTCACATAAACTTGGAATTTCTTCACAACTTCTTCCAAGAACACAACTGTACTCATTGCTTCACAGCTTTTGAGTGAGTACAATAACCTTTTGCCTATAGGCTTCGAGGTACAAATCAGTGACCATCCCATAATCCAGGTGGTTCACATACATGGCTAACCCTAATGATTACATCTTTTTATATTTGGCTAGCTTACTAAAACTAGGTTACAATGTCCTTATTTATAACCTATTACCCAACTGGATTTGGGCCTTCTAACAACAGCTTAAAGCTGTAACAAACTGCAGTAACAAACTTCTGCAGAAAAACAAACAAGCAGATAACTTATGCTACAATCAAGGTCCTTATTGATTTTTCTCCTTAACTTCTGGACCTCCTCAAGTGCCTTCACAAACACGCTACATATGATGCATAATATTCCTAGAATATTCTGCACAATTTAAAACAGAATTGTAACAAACTTAACAATTCAATAGCGTGATGTCTGATGTTTCGACATCTCATTTGACATGTTGTTCTAGTTGTTGATTTTACTCAGCACAACATGTTTAGGCATTTCCAATAGGACTTTTGCTGCATATATCCTATTGTATAATACGTTGTTGCTGCTTTTATTTGTTTTACAAAAATTAAGTCAATCCTTGAAATCAAGGAACTTACAAATCAATCTCAAGTTAATCCTGAACCGAACCGTTGGTACTTAAGTTTCAACAATGAATTTTTTTTCTTAAATAAAAAAAGTCAAGTTTTTTTCGATTTTTTTGAAAATAAAAACAAAGTCGATTTTTTCGAAAATCAAAATGTCAATTTTTTTGGAAAAATAAAAAAGTCAATTTTTTCGAAAATCAAAAAGTCGATTTTTTCTAAAATAAAAAATCGATATTTTTAAAAATCAAAAAGTCAATTTTTTTGAAAATCGAAAAGTTGATTTTTTTTTAAAATAAAAAATTATAATTTCTTTGAGAATCAAAGAGTCCATTTATTCGAAAATCAAAAAGTCGATTTTTTTGAAAAAAATTCAAAAAGTACATTTTTCGGGAAATATAAAAATTCGATTTTTTTCTAATGTCAAAAAGTTGATTTTTTTTATCGAATATCGAAAAGTTGATTTTTTTCAAAAATCACAAAGTCAGTTGTTTGAAAATAAAAAATTAAATTTTTTCGAAAATCAAAGAGTCAATTTTTTCAAAAATTAAAGAAGTCAATTTTTTCCTAAAACCACAGAGTCGATGTTTTTGAAAAAAAAATTGATTTTTTTTTTAAAATTAAAAAATCAATTTTTTTGGAAATACAAAATTCGACTGGTTTCTAAAAATACAAAAATTGACTTTTTCGAAAATAAAAAAAATAAATTTAAATAGAGTTTTTAGTAAAAAAAATTCAAATCTAAGAATTATGGTTTAATTCTTTTAACAAATGGTTAAGTTTGTAATAAATTTGTTTATAATTGTTTGGTACGGTTCAGAATTCCAAACCGTTATACCAAACTAAAACTTTTGGTTAAGTTTGGTTTTAGAAAAATTAAAATGGTTCAGTTCGGTTCTGATAGATTTATATAATAGTTCGGTTCGGTTCAATTCGGTTTTTTAACAGAACTTTACCATGAACAACCCTATTTGTATGTCATGATTCGTATTCAATGAGATATGACAATGTATTTTAATGTTGCTATGTGTAATATGATGATTTTTATGCGTTTTGGATCGAGTTTGGTACAAAAATCGGAATTGGTATGAAGCTGAGACAACAGTGATCAAGGAGCGAGCAGAGTGCTCGTGCATCTTCGGGAGAGACAGCTAGCGAGCAGAATGGTGGAAAAGCAGAACTCTTGGAAAATGTATGGGGGATGGAACATCGCTCCAACTTTGTTGGACAAGGGGTAGCGAGAAGAGTGCTCCCAGAGGCGTCAGGCGAGCATGAGGCGAGCAGTCTGGCAGTAGTAACTTCAAAGTGTTGTAACTTGAGTTTCACAAATCTATTTGACGCGTTGTTTAATGCATTGCGACTCTGACGCGTTGAACTACAATGTGCATAAATTATATGATTTGTTTGATGCATGATTTCAATACCTAGGGCATATGAGATTTATTTACTATATGTTTATATGCTAGGATACTTTATCTTAATGATGAATAAGATGTTGCTATCAAGTAAAATGAAGATGATTATGTGATGATTAATGGAATGATGGTGTACTTGACTATCTATGGCGAATTTTATATGAAGTTGTTGTGCATCAGGCATTCATAACATTTTGGACGGTGTTCCGTGTAACACCCTTCTAAAATACCCCGCAAATATATAATAAATTCAGTGTTGACATGTAAATAAAGGGCGTCACAATTGATAAAAATAAAATTCAAACAGATGTCATACTTTACTGAAGAACAAATTCAATTAATCAAGAAACTAACATGTTCTACACAACGGAATAATTCAAACTAGGATAAGTTCAAAACCCCCAACAATTATCCAGAGAAAAACTAAAGGAAACAACAGAGTTTAATCACAACTCAAAACCAAATGTTCCCCAGTATTACAAATTAGAGCATGACACCGACACGTAATAAGTAAAATGCATAGCTCAATGAGCCATCCTCACCAGCTCCTAAGCCGCTAAACTTCAATCTGAAATCATCAAAGTAAGGGTAAGACTTCATCATAATTAAAATGCATTATAAGTTTTTCAAAATAATAAAATATCTAGTTAGTAATCCACCCTTTTTAGCATAATCAGATAAGTCAATTTTCACCATTCCAATTCATGATCATACACCCAAACATGGCAAACAATTATAACACAGGAAACTATCCTATCATATTATAATTCACACAAAATGCAATGCAAGACTCTATCCATGTGGTACCAAAAAAAGTGAACTAAGTCACACACATCGATTCGTACATAATCATCCAGACATGAATCCAGCCTCACCACCCATAATCACCTGGGAATGGTTATTGGAAATACTCACTAATTCCACACAATGGGAATTAGCTACCATCAAAATGTATATGCATGCACATCATAAAAGCATGCAACATTCAACACAGGTTATGATAACATCAAACATCATAAACCATCATCAATCCAAGACATGATACAATCATTATCATGCACACACCAAACAGCATAAACATGCACATCATCCACCAAAACATGATACAATCATTTATCATGAATACACCATTGCATATACATCAATATGCACATAATAACAAACTGCATAATCGGAAATCAACGCATTTTCAAAATAAAACCAAGTTACAGTTGTTTTCTTCATTTTATAAAATAGAGTATTTAATTTAAGAAACAACGTCCAAAACGGCGACTAAAACGGACTTACAGATTGAAAGTTATGAATTTTTAAAGTTTAGTATTTTTCAAAAGTTACAGTGGTAACCGGTTCCTCCCAGGGAGAACCCGGTTCCCACACAATGTGAAAACACGCTCTCTAGAATTTTGTATGGGAAACTCAGTTCCTCCCACCAGGGAACCAGTTCCTGCATGAAAAATCAGTTTTCTTTGTAAAATTTACACTAGGAACCCGGTTCCTCCCCAGGAGTAACCGGTTCCTCAGACACAGAAATTCCACCTCCCTGGAATTTGTACCAGGAACCTAGTTCCTACCACACAGGAACCGGTTCCTGCGACCACCTGTAGCAAAAACTTCAATTTTTGACAGCAGGCTATTTTCCAACTCAACTCTTATCATTCCAACACGAATTTACACACCCAAATTCATCAAAATCATCCAAACAACAACAACATCATGCAATATAACACATTCCAACCATACTCAATGATCTCATAACATTGATTTTGTTCAAGTTCATGTAATTTAGATAGTTTAGGGTCAAATTCTACAAACATAGAAAATCCTAAATTGGGATTCCTAACATACTCAATCAATCCTATTGATTCCAAAACCTATAAGGTATAAAAACTAAGAGAAATCACCCTTTACTTGTGAGAAATTGTTGACCTTGAGAGTCCTTGGTTCTTTCTTCCCTTGCTCTCTGCACTTCTCACGTACGATGAAAATTCCCAAATGCCTTCTCACTTTTCTTTTCCTTTCTTTTTGTTCATTATTATTCTAAAATAATAATAATAATAACAAATAATGGGATTAGAGCCTTTTACTACCCACACCCCACACCCCACTATACACTTTACACCACGATCCAACTTTCACTTTATTTAACCAATTCCAATAATTTCAAAAATACTAATAATTTAATTTTTAATGAAATAAATAATTCAAATTCAAATTATTTATTAATCGAAAATATTGGGGTGTTACAACTCTCCCCTACTAAAACGAGTTTTCGTCCTCGAAAACATACCTTAGGCGAAAAGTTCGGGATAAGAGTCCTTCATCTGACTCTCCAACTCCCAAGTAACATTACCACCTGCTGGTCCTCCGCAAGCTACTTTCACCAGAGCTACCTCTTTACCTCGCAACTTCTTCAACTTCAGATCCTCAATTCTCGCAGGCAATGCTTTAATAGTCAGATTATCTCGTACCTGTATATCATCTACCAGAATCTCATGAGACGGATCAGCGATGTACTTCCTCAACTGAGATACATGGAATACATCATGCAAATTCGCAAGTGACGACGGTAAAGCAATTTGATAAGCAAATTTTCCAACTTTCTTCGTAATCTGAAACGGACCAATAAAACATAGAGTTAACTTCTTTGACTTCAAGGATCGACCAATACCAGTCACCGGAGTAACTCTAATAAACACATGATCTCCTTCACTAAACTCGAGATCCTTCCTTCTCTTATAATGAAAACTCTTATGACGACTCTGAGAAGCTCTCATCTTCTCCTGAATCATCTTAATCTTTTCTGAAGTTTGTTGGACAATCTCCGATCCAATCATGACACTTTCTCCAGATTCATACCAACACAACAACGTTCTACACCCCTACCATACAATGCCTCAAACGGAGCCATACAAATACTCGAATGAAAACTATTATTGTAGGTAAACTCAATCAAAGGTAAGTAACTATCCCAAGTTCCACCTTTCTACAACACACAAGCGTGTAACAAGTCCTCTAACGATTGAATCGTCCTCTCCGTCTGACCATCTGTCTGCGGATGATAAGCAGAACTCAACCTCAACTTAGTACCCAAGTCTTCTTGCAACCCTATCCAGAACTTAGGCGTAAACCTCGGATCTCTATCCGATACAATACTAGAAGGAATACCGTGCAAACTCATGATCCTCTCGACATACAGCTGAGCCAATTTCTCCATCGGATAATCCATTCTTATCGGAATAAAGTGTGCATACTTCGTCAACCTGTCCACGATAACCCAAATAGCATCAAAATTCTTAGACGTTCTTGGTAGACCAGACACAAAATCCATAGAAATGCCATCCCATTTCCAATCCAGAACAAACAACGAGTCCATCAATCCAGACGGTTTCTGATGTTCAATCTTCGACTTTTGACAAACCAAACAAGCATAGACGAACTCACCAATTTCCTTCTTCATTCTAGGCCACCAAAACAACTTCTTCAAATCATGATACATCTTAGTAGCACCAGGATGAATACTCAATCCACTACGATGTCCTTCCTCCAGAATACTTTTCCTAATTTCAGCAATATCCCGAACACAAACTCTATCACCAAACCTCATAACACCATTCTCGTCAATTCGGAATTCACCTCCTTGACCTTGGTTGATCAACGTCAATTTATCAACTAATCCGACATCAGATTTCTGTCCAATTCGAATTTCATCAAGAATACCACTAGTTAACTTCAGCATACCCAACTTAACACTATTAGGAGTATTCTCACATACCAAACTCAAGTCTTTGAATTGCTCAACTAAATCCAATTCACGCACCATCAACATAGACATATGCAAAGACTTCCTACTCAATGCATCTGCCACAACATTTACCTTACCAGGATGGTAATTCAAACCAAAATCATAATCCTTCAGAAATTTTAACCATCTTCTCTGTCTCATATTGAGCTCTTTCTGATCGAAGAGATATTTCAGACTCTTATGATCGTTGAATACCTCAAATCGAGATCTATACAAGTAATGCCTCCACAATTTCAAAACAAATACCACAGCTGCCAGCTCTAAATCATGAGTCGGATAATTCCTTTCATGAATCTTCAATTGTCTTGAAGCATAAGCTACTACCTGCTTATCCTGCATCAAAACACCACCTAAACCCATCAGTGAAGCATCACAATACACAACAAAAGATTCTGTCGGATTCGGCAATATCAAAATTGGAGCACTAGTCAATCTCCTCTTAAATTCTTGGAAACCTTTCTCACATTCAGAATCACATACAAACACTTGCCCTTTCCTCGTCAACTTAGTCAACGGCAAAGCTAACTTCGAAAATCCCTCAATAAACTTTCTGTAGTAGCCTGCAAGACCAAGAAAACTACGGATTTCAGAAGCATTCTTCGGTGCTTCCCACTGAGATACCGCTTCTACATTCATAGGATCCACAACAATACCATTCTTGGAAATCACACGACCAAGAAAACTTACTTCACTCAACCAGAATTCACACTTAGACAACTTCGCATACAACTTCTTATCTTTCAACAATTCCAACACAATTCTAAGATGTTCTGCATGTTCTTGATCATTCTTTGAGTAGATCAGAATGTCATCAATAAAGACTACCACAAACTTATCAAGATGCGGAAGAAATATCATGTTCATATACTCCATGAAAACACCAGGTGCATTAGTAACTCTAAACGGCATAATAAAATACTCATAATGTCCATACCTCGTTCTAAATGCAGTCTTCTGAATCTCTTCCGTCTTCACACGAATCTGATGATATCCAGACCTCAAATCGATCTTACTGAATACACAAGCTCCAACCAATTGATCCATTAAATCGTCAATCCTCGGCAATGGATACTGATTCTTGATCGTAACTTTTTTCAACTGCCTGTAATCAACACACAGTCTCATTGAACCTTCTTTCTTCTTAACCAACAACGCAGGAGCACCCCACGACGAAACACTAGGACGAATAAACTTCTTCTCAATTAACTCCTCTAATTGCTTATTCAATTCAGACAATTCGGATGTCGACATGCAATAAGGCGCCATCGACACCAGACTAGTTCCAAGAATCAAATCTATAGCAAATTCCACTTCTCTTTCAGGTGGCAATTCACTAACATCTTTTAGGAAAACTTATGGAAATTCATTCACAACAGGTAATTCATTACTCTTAGCTTTTCCTTTCGCTTCCGTCGAAGAATACAAAATAAACACTACCGCACCATCATTAACAGCTACATTCATCTGCTTAATAGACATAGTCAAATCTTAGACACTATCCACTTTAGGAAAACTAATCGTCTTCTCAAAACAGTTGATATGAGCCTGGTTAAATTCCAACCAGTTTATTCCAAGGATGATATCAAGTTATTCTAACGGTAGACACATTAAATCCATACCAAAACCTCTACCAAAAATCACAATAGGACAATTCCTACAAACAAATGAAGTAGTCACTGAACCTGACGCAGGAGTGTCAATAACCATACTTCCATCCATATTAGATATATCCAAATTCAATCTTTTAGCACAATCCAAAGCAATAAATGAATGAGTCGCTCCAGTATCAATAATTGCAATCAAAGGTGTGCCATTAATAAAACACGTACCTTTAATCAACCGATCATCTGGATTAGTCTCTGACACAGACAAAGCGAACACCTTACCACCAGACTGCTCCTTCTTTGGCTTAGTGCACTACGGACGAGTATTACCTTCCTCTCCACAATTGTAACAAGTCACAATTCTCATTTTGCAATTATAAGCCACATGTCCAAGCTTTCCACACTTGAAACACTTCTTATCAGTACTCTTGCATTCTTGAATACGATGCCCCATTTCACCACACTTGTAGCACTTAACTGAAGCACTAGAATCTCCCCCACTAGGGCTTTTCCACCCACCAGACCTCTATTTATTCCTGCCATATGGTTTGCCACGATCCATCTGTTGTTTTACTTTCTTATCAGCAAACCCACAAGAATTAGACCTAGTATTAGCAAGATCCTCTTCCAGAATCCTACTACAATCCATCAAATCAGAAAACCTACGAATACGCTGATATCTGATACCCTGCTTAATCTCATCGCGAAGATCGTTCTCAAACTTGATAAATTTAGAAAATTCTCCTTCTTCATCATTGTTGTAGTGAGCATAGTACTTAGCTAATTCAGTGAATTTGGAAGCATACTCACTTACAGTCTTGTTGCCTTGCTTGAGCTCTAGAAACTCGATCTCTTTCTTTCCCTGAATGTCTTCAGGAAAGTACCTTCTCAGAAAAGCTCTTCTAAACACAGCCCAAGTATGCACAACACCATCTTGCTTCATCTCAATTCTGGTAGCAACCCACCAGTTATCAGCTTCCTCTGCCAGCATATAGGTACCATACCTCACTTTGAGATCTTCAGCATAATAAATCACTCGGAAGATCCTTTCAATCTTCTTCAGCCACTTCTGAGCACCTTCAGGGTCATGCGTGCCTTTGAACAACAAAGGATTGTTCCTCTGAAAATTTCCCAATTTCCTATCAGCACCAATACCATCTCCCTGATGATTTTCTCCAAGCACACCAGCAAGCATTCCCAAAGCCTCAACAATCGCAGCATCATCTCTTCCGTTACCTCTTCTAGCCATTGTTCTTTGAAATTCACAAAACAATTCTCATTAGAACACAAGTATCGACAGTGTTACCTTGCACTAGTCGCATACAAAAAGGAATAATGACACTAAGACACTGGTCACAACGATCGACTATGCTCTGATACCACTATTGTAACACCCTTCTAAAATACCCCTCAAATATATAATAAATTCAAAGTTGACATGTAAATAAAGGGTGTCACAATTGATAAAAATAATTCAAACAGATGTCATACTTTACTGAAAAACAAATTCGATTAATCAAGAAACTAACATGTTCTACACAGCGGAATAATTCAAACTAGGATATGTTCAAAACCCAACAATTATCCAGAGCAAAACTAAAGGAAACAATAGAGTTTAATCATAACTCTAAATCAAATGTTCCCCAGTGTTACAAATTAGAGCATGACACCGACACATAATAAGTAAAATGCACAGCTCAATGAGCCATTCTCACCAGCTCCTAAGCCGCTAAACTTCAATCTGAAATCATCAAAGTGAGGGTGAGACTTCATCATAATTAAAATGCATTATAAGTTTCTCAAAATAATAAAATATCTCAAGTTAGTAATCCACCCTTTTTAGCATAATCAGAGAAGTCAATTTTCACCATTCCAATTCATGATCATACACCCAAACATGGCAAACAATTATAACACAGGAAACCATCCTATCATGTTATAATTTACACAAAGTGCAATGCAAGACTCTATGCGTATGGTACCAAAAAAAGTGAACTAAGTCACACACATCGATTCGTCCATAATCACCCGAACATGAATCCAGCCTCACCACCCATAATCACCCGGGAACGGTTATTGGCAATACTCACTAATTCCACACAATGGGAATTAGCTACCACCAGAATGTATATGCATGCACATCATAAAAGCATGCAACATTCAACATAGGTTATGATAACATCAAACATCATAAACCATCATCAATCCAAGACATGATACAATCATTATCATGCACACACCAAACAACATAAACATGCACATCATCCACCAAAACATGATACAATCATATATCATGAATGCACCATTGCATATACATCAATATGCACATAATAACAAACCGCATAATCGAAAATCAATGCATTTTCAAAATAAAACCAAGTTACAGTTGTTTTCTTTATTTTATAAAATAGATTATTTAATTTAAGAAACAACGTCCAAAACAGCGACTAAAACGGACTTACGGTTTGAAAGTTATGAATTTTTTAAGTTTAGTATTTATCAAAAGTTACAGTGGTAACCGGTTCCTCCCAAGGAGAACCCGGTTCCCACACAATGTGAAAACACGCTTTCTAGAATTTTGTATGAGGAACTCAGTTCCTCCCACCAGGGAACCAGTTCCTGCATGAAAAATCAGTTTTCTTTGTAAAATTTACACTAGGAACCCGGTTCCTCCCCAGGAGTAACCGGTTCCTCAGACACAGAAATTCCACCTCCCTGGAATTTGTACCAGGAACCCGGTTCCTCCCACACAGGAACCGATTCCTGCGACCACCTGTAGAAGAAACTTCAATTTTTGACAGCAGGCTATTTTCCAACTCAACTCTTATCATTCCAACACGAATTTACACACCCAAATTCATCAAAATCATCCAAACAACAACAACATCATGCAATATAACACATTCCAACCATACTCAATGATCTCATAACATTGATTTTGTTCAAGTTCATGTAATTTAGATAGTTTAGGGTCAAATTCTACAAACATAGAAAATCCTAAATTGGGATTCCTAACATACTCAATCAATCCTATTGATTCCAAAACCTATAAGGCATAAAAACTAAGAGAAATCACCCCTTACCTGTGAGAAATTGTTGACCTTGAGAGTCCTTGGTTCTTTCTTCCCTTGCTCTCTGCACTTCTCACGTACGATGAAAATTCTCAAATGCCTTCTCACTTTTCTTTTCCTTTCTTTTTGTTCCTTATTATTCTAAAATAATAATAATAGCAAATAACGGGATTAGAACCTTTTACTACCCACACCCCCACTATACACTTTACACCACGGTCCAACTTTCACTTTATTTAACCAATTCTAATAATTCCAAAAATACTAATAATTTAATTTTTAATTAAATAAATAATTAAAATTCAAATTATTTATTAATCGAAAATATTGGGGTGTTACATTCTGTCTATCATGAGCCTTAATCCCATTGTGTAGATTATGTGCGTTTATGATGTGCTTCGGTTCCAAGAGAGAATCGATCTTATGATGGGGATCTTTGGAGGGTGATGAACCAAGTGTGGATGAATTTTTGTACCACGTTCATTGAGTCAGTTGTGTTACATTATCCTCTTATGTGGTATTGCATAAATTTTGTTGATGAGTTGTGAATTATGATAATTTTGGTCTACGTGATTATGTGATGTTTTAATGATGAAAGATGTATAGTTTATATTATGATGTATTCTATTAATATGAAGTGAGATGATTATTATATGTTTTTATATGATGATGTTGTTATAACTGCTAATCTTTTCCTTATGTCTTTTAAGTTATGAATTCTGATGCGATGTCTTTAAATGATGCGAGGAAGTGTGCACCCTTGAGTGGAAATTTATTTCGATTTTATTCATTAAATAGTATGAATAATACATGTGGGGTTAGAAGGGTGTTACATTAGTGGTATCAGACCAGGTCAGTCCGACCAACCAGCGATGTCTACCTCCTATTAGTCGATTAGTGTGTGGACATTGTTGATGTGCTTCTATTTATAATTTTAGTCGTCTATTCGCAGAGTTATATTTGGAGGGAGAAATGATAATGCAATTAATAATGCTTTAGAAACAATGGCTATGGCGCTACAAAACCAAAATGGTTCGCATAATCAGAATGGAGGGAATGATGATGAAGCTCATGTGTGGGAAAGGTTTAAGAGAAACAACTCGTCGATCTTCAAGGGCAAACATGATCACGATGGTGCACAAATGTGGCTTAAAGAGATTGAGAAGATTTTCTGAGTGGTGATTTGCTCGGAGGATCATAAGGTACAATTTGTTGCCCATATCTTGGAAGAAGAAGTTGGAGAATGATGGAGAAATGTACGCCAAATGATGGAGATATTGGGTACAAAGATTACTTGGGATCTATTCATAGCTGTTTTTCTGGAGAAGTATTTTCCCGAGGACGTGTGTGGTAAGAAAGAGATTGAATTCCTTGAACTGTATCAAGGAGGATCAATTGTTTTTGAGTATGTTGCTAGGTTCAAGGAACTGGTGAAGTATTGTCCATGTTACAATAATCTGGAAGCTAGGGTGTCTAAGTTCAATAAGTTTGAGAATGGTTGCTCCCTGAGATTAAGCAGGGAGTTGGATATCTTGAAATTCTTCGTTTTCCTCTACTGGTGAACAATTATAGGATCTTTGATCAAGCCAGTATGACCAAAGCTTCTTATTATAAGAGTCTTAATGATAAGAAAGGGAAGAAACATGATTGTGGTAAACTGTATAGTTCTCTTGTTGACAAAGAGAAGCAAGAATTTAACAGGAACATCAGAGGAAGAGGCTATAATATGTGCATCCGGCATAGCCTGTCCAAAGGAAGAAGAAGTCTAGGATGCTGTCATACCCCAAAATTTGCCCTCCATCTTCTCAAAAGATTTCATACATCTATGCTCAAGGATTCCTCAAGAGTTGATCAGACAAACTCTCTCCTAGACAATCAACCCAAACTAGGGTTTGGTATCTCTCAAGTCAAGATGAACTTAAAATATCTCCAATGGCCTTCATGCCTCCTCATATGCTTCAAAGATTCTCCATGTCAAGTTTCAAGCTTTACAAGTCAAGTTTCCTCAGACAATTGCTCAGATGGTTGAAAATCAGTTGTATTGGACAAAAAGTCAACTGTGGTCAACATACAGTCAAACTTCATATTTTTTGGTCAACATCCTCATTTTGAAGTTACATTCATCATTTGATCAAGGGTTGATCATGATTCATCAAGAAAACTCAAGATTTGCTCAAAAGTCAAACTTTCTAAATTAGGGTTTCTAGGTGAAAAGTCAACTGAACTTTGACTGATCATAACTTTCTCATACTTTCTCAGAAAGTTTTCCACCACCTCTTGTTTTGAAGGAAATTCAATTCTCTACAACTTCATGTCTCACAAGAATGTCCAAAAAATGCTTCATTTGAGAGGTATAGCTCAAAACATTACAGGTCATTTTCAAAGTCAACAAAAAGTCAACTTTTTGTTTTGAAGATATATTGAGCATGGTAACTCCAATTGAGATGAAACCAAAGACATTGTTTAGAGGACTCTTAGAGATTTCCAAAAAGTCCAAGAACACTCAAAAATGTGGAAAATTGAGCAAGATACACCATCCACAAGTTGGGCAATTTTGAAAGAATGCACAAAGAGAGATACTTCAAAAAATCAAATCTTTTGCAAATGGGCCTACTTTTTCTTCATCCTAACTTATTCCTCATGCAATTAGGAATATCCAAGCCCAATGCCATGAATTTTTGATTTATTTTTCTATTTAATTTGTAATTTATTCATTTAAATGCAAATTAAATTTGGAAATAAATTATAAAATCAAAATTAAATGGAAGATTGATTTTTATTTCTTCTTTGTGATCCAATCAATACATTGAAAGCCAGAAAATTCGAAATTGGATCAATATGGGAAGATTAGATTGAAATTTGACCAAAGTTTGAAGATTTGATTTCATGAAAAAATCAAGATTGATTATCATTGATTATTGATCAATTCTTTCCCAAATCAATCCCAAATCCATCCAATATAAATATGTGATGCATACCACACGGATTAGGCGAATTTTGACTCAAGAACCCTTGTTGCAAGCTCAAAAACCGTGCCTCTCAAGCAATTGGCAATCCTATTTCCAGTTCTCAAGCAATTTTGAGGATTCCATTGCATTCTGGGCATCTCAGTCGATCGATCCAGACTCACTTCATTCAAAACCATCCGAAACAAGAAATTCAAATCGGTTTGCTCACACTTTTCCAAATTCGATTTCTAACATTCATGCATTTTAACACGATTTGTTGTTGTTTTATGATTAGTGATAAGTTTGCAAGCATTATGGGTTGTTTGATTGCATTTCCATAGCACGAGCTCGATATGCCATAGCTAGGGTTTGTAACTCGAATTAGGGCTTTGTTAAAGCGGAAAAATTAGACCATGAGACTAGTACCATGAGTTCGAATGATGTCTGAATCGAACCATGGCCTTGGAACTTATTTATATTATGTTTGCTTGATTTTTGAATTAGCTGGACATAGCGTCGAACAATGGCCGACGCTAGCTTCAAATATTCAAATCAAGAAGACGAAGTCTGCCAAGGAGGAGGCAATGGAGAAGCAACGTGTATTCCACTCACTTCCGTTTCAACAAAGAGACACATCGCTTGGTCAAGACGTTGGTTTTCAAGGTTTGAGCATCGGTCCCATTCGAACCATGTGGGACCATTATTTTTATAAACTGACTTTTTCTCTTAATTTTTCATGTTTTCCATATTTTTTATATTTTTGCACCTATTTTAATTAACATATTTTATTTCGCATTAAAAATTACCAAAACATTTATTCTTTTTGCATTATTCTCTAAAAAATCTTTATTTAATTTAATAAATTAAAAAATCTCTTTTTGCATGCATATTTATTTTTATTTTTAATTTTGCATTTAAATCATTGTAAATTCATTTTTAATTACTAAATTGCATTTAAAAAATCCCAAAAAAATTATTGTAGTATATTTATCTTATTTCCAGCATATAATAATTTTCTCATATAAAAAATTGCATTTTTACTAACATTTTCTCTTATTTCGATTTCATCATATTTTCCGATTTCTCGTTTGTTTCACAGGTTCATCTGATTCGGACGATTCTTCCGTTTCTATTTTATTTTTCAATAATGTAATTGCATGTGGGTTGTAATAGTTTAATTTAGGACTTTATTTTCCGCATTTTAATTATGTATCTGCCCCAAAGCCATGTAATAGCGTAGGTTTTACTTTCCGCACCTTTACATTTCCGCACTTTACATTCCGCATTTTACTTTCTGCACCCTATAAATTGCTAGTAATTAGGCGTGTATGGCAAGACTAAAATTGAACATAGCACACTAATCTTCAAGATAAAATATCTGAATTTGACACACTTCTTTCACACATGCACCCCTTAGGGTAATTCTCTCTCGATGCCTTTCGATTTCAAATGGTCATGTCCCTCGAACGTAGAGGTATTCTAGCACCGTTGCCTTCAAAACAAATCATCATAGTCCCTTCGATACAAAGATCATAAGACCCACGATGTCGCCCGAATACATGATCTTGACCCGATTGTCGCCTACGAAAAATGATGATAGTCCCTTCGAATGTGCTAGGATACTTCCTACAAGTTGCCTTCTATGACCATCCGATGTCCCTTCGAATGTCCCGCTTACATCCAACGAATGGAGCTACCTACTAACTAATGGTATGGCTAGCGCTATTCTAAAGGAACTTAGAAGTACAAAAACGACCAATTCTGAGTGGGTAATAAGTCTCTTAGTTGCTTGCTCTATCAAATGCTTTTCACACCACACACTCTTTTTCAAAGTTCAAGTTCTTTTCAAAACAAAACATTTCCGAACACTTTGTATACACTCCTACATGAGTCATTACAAAGTCAAAGCGAAATGCCTTTTCAAAACATTTTGTCAAACACACGAAAGCAATTTTAAAAAGTGATCTAGAGCAACTAAGAGCCCAGATAACTACGGATGAAAAGGGTGCTAATACCTTCCCTTTCATAACCATTCTCCGCACTCGAATCTAACGAAGGTCTTTTTGTTACTTTTACCTTCCCTTAATTGGATAAAAATAAAAGTCGGTGGCGACTCTTGCTATCCTCACATTTGGATACAAAATCCTACAAAGTCGTTCACCGTATCACGTGGCGACTACTGGGACACACCCTAAAAGAGAATTGCCTTAGGGATTTCTAGATAACCTTTAATGCTTTTGTTTGACTTGTATGCTTTATCTTTAAGGGTTGCTTGGGTATTATATTGGGGATCCTACACCGGATCCGGTTTCCTTTTAGGTAAGTAGCATTAGATCATCGCGACCGCTAGACGTATAACTAAACGGTCAACATGATGGCTACGTTAGCGTGACACTTTGGTTGTCCCGATACTCTTCATTCCCAAGTTGAAGATAGTATTTGGCTTCGTGTGTCATCAGCGCTAACTAAACTTTTAGAACCTTAATTGACCCATCTTAGCCATTAGAAGGTAGTGAGATGGCGGCTTTGGTGTAGACCGAGGTTGGTTGATACTCGATGCTACGCTCATTGAGATCGACTTTTGGGACATTTTCGATCGACCACTTGGCCGTCGATTGAAATAAGCGCCTACGAGAAGATCGTGATATGAGATTCCTAGAACCCTTACTATTATAGGACAGATGAACCAACTCAAACTTTTGGTGGGGTAATCACCTATACCTCATGCAAGCCTTAAACCTAGGCTCATTGTGTGAATTGTTTGTGTGTGCTAAACATGACATCATGACATCATTCGCATTGCATATCATTTCTAACTATTTCAAGGACCTAGGATTTATCTTTGCTCTTTGTAGGGTATTATGGCTTCTAGAAAGACTATCCGAATCAACTTCATGGGTATCCCTTCTCACTCAAAGAATTGGTTTCGAAATTCCGACCATGCTCGGCCATCAAAAGACATGGTTATCTACTTGATTTGGTTATCTCGGTTTTGAAGAATATATGATGCATGTCCTATTCCAGTTCTTCGACCCGAAACACCATTGCTTTACATTCCCAGATTATCAGTTGGTTCCTACCTTAGAAGAGTTCTCTAAGCTACTTGGAATACCTATTCTTGACCAAATGCCATTCACCGATCTAGAAAAGGTTCCTAAGTACGAAGACATTGCATCAGCTTTACACCTTAAGCGCTCAGACATTGAAGCCAATTGGGAAACAAGAAGTGGAGTTAAGGGTTTACTTTCCAAGTTCCTAATTAAGAAAGCCCGAGAATTCCTCAAAGTTATGAGTTTCCATGCATTTGAAGACATTGTGGCCTTGCTAATTTATGGTTTGGTTCTATTTCCTAACTCGGATCAATTCATAGATGTCAATGCCATCAAGTTGTTTCTTACCTGTAATCCTGTGCCTACTTTACTTGGGGATATCCTACATTCTCTCCACACTCGTACTACTAAAGGACAAGGAACTCTCATGTGTTGTATACCGTTACTTTCCAGGTGGTTTATTTCGCACCTTCCTCCATCAGTTTTGAAGAATGAACAAAGGTTGAGATGGTCTCAAAGACTAATGTCACTCTCTCATTCAGATATCCGTTGGAATCTTTTCTCTCAAAAGGATTTCACATTCATTGAGCGTTGTGGAGAATTCCCTAATGTACCACTACTCGGTATAAGGGGAGGTATTACTTACAACCCCTCTCTAGCTCTACGTCAGTTTGGTTTTGCTCGAAAAGATGGTCCACATGATATGCTTCTCCAAGATGTTGTGTTCGACTACAATCACGATCTCCAAAATTACCGACGAAGGTTCATACACGCTTGGGCCATGGTAAAGAAGACTGATACCAAGACTTTGGGGCACCCAAACTCCATTCCTTGGGAACCTTACCTCAAATGGGTGCGAGCTCGAGCTCAAAACCTCATGATGCTATTCACGCCTGTTTTACCAGTAATTATGGAACCTTGCTATAGGTGACGTACCCTATGCTGTTCTCCATCCTGACATGCCTACTGATTTTGAAGACTTGAAAAGATCCTGGATTCAGCTTAAAGAAGAAAGGGATACCTTTGAAGCTCAGTGTTACGCAAGCGAGAAGAAAGTGTTAGAATTGACAAAGCTACTTCATGAGGAGCGAAGCATCAATGCCTACATCGGCACCAAGAGGAAGCGCCCATGGGAGACTTAGAGCTTTAGGATGTTTATGTTTTCTTTTATTGTTTCGAATTATCTCTTGTACTTAAAAAGAAGAAAAAAAAGAATAATAAAAAGAAGTACTAATAAATGTTTGCTCATTGCTTGTTTAACAAATTTAAATCTCTAAGGTCCTTGAAAACATTGCATTGCATTCGCATAAACATTGCATAGCATAGCATAACATTGCATCTCAGTTACATTGGAGATTGGTTTTCTCATTTGCTCGCTATTTATTTTAGCAGAAATGGCTCTTGAACAGTCTGTCAAATATCTTCAAGCTCAGAATGCTCAGTTTCAGCAGATGTTCACCAGTTTGGTCCAAGGCCAAGAAGATTTGAAGAAGCTCATCAACAAGAAGAAGAAGGTTGTTGGTCTCCTCAACATGGGTAGACGCTACAAAGGGGGTCCAAAAGTGGTCAGTCGGATCGAGCTCTCAAGGAAGTGTCCATACCGAGTACCAAGGGTGATGAAGGTGACCAGTGAGCCAAAGAAAGAAGGAGAGGACCGCTCGATTATAGCCAAGACTCGATGAAGATGACAAGTACAAACAACTTGAAGACCGTCAATCTGTGGAAAACTCAAGATGTCCGGGCTGAACTTTGATGATCCGAGTCTTGTTCCCGTGTTGTGATTCCTCCCAAGTTCAAAGTTCCTTTTGCCAAGTATGATGGCATGTCTTTCCTAAGCGCATTTGAAGTCCTATGTCCGAAGATCAATCCCACACCGATGATGAAAAGTTGTGGATGCACTATTTTCAAGAGAGTTTGTCCGAACCCAGTTGGAATGGTACTATCGCCTAGAGAATGACCGTATCCGTACTTGGAGTGACTTGGTGATGCTTTCTGCATGGATGAGTACAATGTGAATTGACACCCACTCGCATGCAACTACAAAGCATGTCTATGGGTCGTGACGAGAAGTTCAAGGAGTATGCTCGAAATGGAGAGATTTAGCAGTGAGTTCAACCACCCTTGTCCAATAGGGAGTTGGTTGATATGTTCATGGGAACACCGACAGCCCGTTCTTCAATCATCGATTGGAAATTCTTCATCCGGATTCACCGAGTGATATTGACAAAGAGCGATCGGGTATCAAGAGTGGAAAGATTCGGTAGAGACATCTTCAAATCTTAAGAGATCTTTTGGTGCTAAGAAAGAAGTTAATCTTGTGTATGGTCGAAAAGCCGAGCCAAGACCGACCGCTCAATCTGGGGGCGTTGTGATCTCCAATCCTACATCGGACAACCTCGGCGAGACAACGCGTAGTCGAACGCCCCGAAGAGCACGAAGATCAACATGCCTTTGTCGCAAGCCTTGCAACACATGTTGAAAGCGGTGATTACTTTGAGGATCCTCCTCGAATGTCAACACTTCCTCTCCGTATAATCCTAATGCTAAGTGTGCTTACCATTCCAATAGCCGGGCACGACATCGACAATTGTTGGGCTCAAGAACAAAATTCAAGATATGATTGAAGCTAAGCATTGAATTTGATCCTCCTGAGACTCGAATGTGATCAACGCGCCTATGCCTAACCATGACAAGGGTTCCAATGTTGGTGATGATACTTATGTTTTCAACATAGATGACTTGACCATTCCTCCGATGATTTAAGAAGAATTTGTTGCAAGTCGGTGTCAACCTGTGATGCCCGAGAATTGTCGTTGGTGCCCATCGTGCCGATGGTTGTGCTTGGTTAAGAAGGCGTGTTCGGGCATGATGGATAACCGTGAGATACTATTTACGAAACCACCGTGCGTGTCGTGAAGAAATGTCTAAGTTGAAGATTGACAATGCGAACAAACTGCACCATCTGTGTGGGATACCTTGGGGCAGCCAAGTGGAAAGTATGATTACATGGTGAAGTACACTGTTCCTGAAAGCTACAAGATTCATATTGAAGATGTTAAGGCAACTAGATGGGGTGACGATTTCCCAGAAGACTATGCTGATGTTAACACAATAAGAATTTCCTCTGCTGATTCTGTGCCTAGAGTGGCACCTCTCATCATCACTTCTCCAAGACCAGTTCCATATTCCTCTAACAAGGCTATCCCTTGGAATTATGGAGCTGATGTTTACTATTATGGCGTCAAGCAAGACCCTCTGACTCTTGAAGATCTTACAGTTGAAGCTACCATTCCTGACATTGACAACATCACCGGATCTAGTAAGGTGACCAGAACCGGAAGGGTATTCTCTCCAGATATCTCTCCTCCAAAAGACACTGCGACTCCAACTCGCATTCCGTCTACTCCACCAATATCCCCAGCTAGAGGGAAAGAACCAGTGGCCCATCCTGCTCAACCAGAATTACCAAAGGAAGTTACTGAAGACACCTCCAAACAAGAAATGGAGGAAATTCTGAAGATAATCAAGAAGAGTGACTACAATGTTGTGGAACAATTGGGACAAACTCCGTCCAAGATCTCCATGCTTGCTCTGCTCCTGTGCTCTGAGGCTCATGCTAATGCCTTGGTGAAGTTTTTGAAGAATGCTCATGTGCCACAAGACACTACCACTGATCAATTTGAAGTTTGTATTGCTAGCCTGTCTGCCAACAACGGCCTAGGCTTCGTTGATGCTGATTTGACTCCTTCCGGAAAGAAACACAACAAAGCCTTGCACATCTCTGTTGAATGCAAAGGCACTACCTTATCTCATGTTTTAGTGGATACCGGTTCTGCTCTGAATATCCTACCGAAGGCTGCTTTTGATCGACTTGATGTCGAAGGGTTGGTTCTGAGACCCAGTGACATAATTGTGAGAGCTTTTGATGGTTCTAAGCGAACGGTACTTGGAGAGCTCACTCTGCCTGTCAAAGTCGGTTCCCAGACTTTTGACTCCACCTTCTTTGTCATGGACATCCGTCCCGCTTACTCTTGTCTACTCGGACGCCCTTGGATACATGGGGCGCCCTCTACCTTGCATCGTAAATCAAGTACCGGTGAAAGGGAAGGTTGTCACAGTATGTGGTGAAGAAGAGTATATGGTCAGTCATCTCCAGTCATTCCGCTATCTCGAGATGGAGGGTGAATTCTTCGAGACTCCCTGTCAAGCTTTTGAAACAATACCCAGAGTCATGCCTGTTGACTCTCCTGTCGCTCCTGAGGTTACACAAGTTCCGCCTAGGATGGCCTCACTAAAAGATGCTCAAGCTGCTATTGAAGAAGGTAGCACTGTTTGGGGTCAGCTTCCTGATCTTCCTTTCAAATTTGACAAGACCAGTTTAGGCTTCACCATCAAGGGTCAGAAGATGATACGCCGCGAACGTGCCGGCCAACTTCCTTTCCGCATCAGCCAGAGTGGTATCCATGCTATAGAAGACGACGATAACGACTTCGACATCAGCAAGTGGATCTTCCCAACTCCAGATCAAGGGCTCAGCAATTGGAAGACCGAAGACGTCATACCAATCTCCTTTAGTCAGGAGTAATTGCTCTTGTTTTGTTTTGCTTTTCGTATTTCTTTATGTTTTGAACAATAAACTTTGAAAGCCTAGTGCCTTACCCGGGGCATCATGGCTCGTTTGCAAGGGTTATTATCTGTCGTTTGCGTATTTTCATTCAATAAATTCGTTGGACTTTTGCATTCAATTGTTTGTTTTCTTTCTTTACTTTATCACCCCTTCAAAAAGCTATGTGTTTCTTACACACACCCACGTGATACACTGCAGAATCACTCCGAATCTCGTTAATAACAGCTATGCTAGTGCTAAATATGACTTTGATAATCCGATCTACCAAGCCGAAGACGAAAGTGAGGAAGATTGTGAAGTTCCAGGAGAACTTGCCAGATTGCTACAGCAAGAAGAGCGAGTTATGCAGCCACACAAAGAGCAAGTTGAGGTTGTGAATTTGGGTACTGACGAAGACAGAAAAGAGATCAAGATAGGAGCGGGTCTTGAGAACAGTGTCAAGGAAAGATTGGTTCAGATGCTACGAGACTGTACTGAGGTTTTTTGCTTGGTCATACGAAGACATGCCAGGGTTGGACATTGATATTGTAGTGCACCGATTTCCAACAAAAGAAGGTTTCCTCCCAGTAAAGTAGAAGGTTCATCGCATGCGTCCTGAGATGTCAGAGAAAATCAAAGCCAAAGTCATGAAGCAGTTCAACGCTGGTTTCTTAGATGTTACTTCTTATCCACAGTGGGTTGCAAATGTGGTACCCGTACCCAAGAAGGATGGCAAAGTACGAATGTGTGTGGATTACAGAGATCTGAACAAAGCGAGTCCGAAAGACGATTTTCCACTTCCTCATATTGATGTTCTGGTTGACAACACCGCTCAGGATAGGGTTTTCTCCTTCATGGATGGTTTCTCCGGTTACAATCAGATCAAAATGGCTCCCGAAGACATGGAGAAGACTACTTTTGTTACACAGTGGTGCACTTTCTGCTATAAGGTTATGTCGTTCGGACTGAAGAACGCGGGCGCCACTTATCAGCGTGCTATGGTGACATTGTTTCATGACATGATTCATCACGAGATAGAGGTCTACGTCGACGACATGATAGCTCGATCACGATCAAGAAGAACATCTTGATCATTTGCAAACTGCTCGACGGTTGAAGAAGTGATTGGAATCCCAACAAGTGCACCTTTGAGTCGATCCGAAAACTCCTAGGGTTTGTTGTCGTGGAAAAGGTATTGAGGTTGACCCGCCAAGGTTAAAGCCATTCAAGAGATGCCACTCCCGACGAGAAGGAAGTCGAGGTTTCTTGGGCGATTGAACTACATTGCGATTCATTGCACACCGATCGCTACTTGTGAGCCAATCTTCAAGTTACTAAAGAAAGATCAAGTAGTGGGATGGAACGACGATTGCGGATCTCTTTGACAAAATCAAGGAGTACCTACGAATCCTCCTATCCCGATGCCGTCAAGGAAGACCTCTCATCATGTACTTGAGGTCGAGAACTCAATGGGGTGTGTGTTGGGGCAACATGACGAGTCCGGTCGAAAAGAGCATGCAATATACTACCTTAGCAAAAGTTTACCGACCGTGAAACAAGATACTCACACTCGAGAAAACTTGCAACGCTTTGGGTCGCCGACTAAGACAGATATGTTGACTCACACTACTTTGTTGATTTCTAAGATGGATCCAATAAAATACATATTCGAGAAACCAGCTCTCTGAAGAATAGCAAGATGGCAAATGATCTTGACCGAATATGACATCCAAAGACACTTCTCGAAAGCGATCAAAGGAAGTGTGCTAGCCGATCATTTGGCTCATCGCCGTAGATGACTATCGCCTATGCATTCAATTTCGAGATGAAGATGTTTTACTAGTTACAGATTGTGAAGAACCGTGCCGGACGAAGGACACGAACAAGGATCCCAATGGACTATGGTCTTTGATGGAGCCTCGAACGCACTTGGCAATGGCATTGGCGCCATCATTACATCCCTAAAGGACATACTCCTTTCACCGCCAGATTATGTTTCGTTACAACAACATGGCGAATATGAATCGTGCATCATGGGTCTTAAAGCTGCTATTGACTTAAGAATCAAGTTCTTACAAGTGTATGGAGACTCAGCTTTAGTGATCAGTCAGATTAAAGGCGAGTGGGATACGAAGCATCCGAATCTCATTCCGTATCGAGAGCATGTTCTGAGTTTGATTCCCTACTTCGAAGAGATTACTTTTGATCATATTCCGCGAGAAGAGAATCAGTTGGCAGACGCATTGGCTACTATGTCGTCCATGTTCAAGGTTAGATGGGACAACGAGGCTCCCCAAATCATCATTGAGAAGTTTGATGAACCAGCATATTGTTGTGAGCTTGATACAGAAGAGAAACCCTGGTACTACGATGTGAAGAGGTATCTTGAGACTCAGGAATATCCCGCAAGGGCATCTATTAATGATAAGAAGTTCATGAGAAGATTCGCGTCCAAATTCTTTCTCAGCAACGGCATCTTATACAAGCGCAACCACGACTTGTGCTTACTCCGCTGTATAGACCAGAAAACAGCAATGCGTATCATAGAAGAGTTACATGAAGGCGAATTTGGTACTCATTCCAGTGGACACACCATGGCTAAAAAGATTCTGAGAACAGGTTACTATTGGTCCACCATGGAAGCTGATTGTCACCGCTTATGCTCGATCTTGTCACAAGTGCCGATTATGCCGACAAAGTACACGCACTCCACCTCGAATGTTTTAACTTCTCCTTGGCCTTTTGCAATGTGGGGCATTGACATGATTGGAGAAATCAAGCCCACGGCTTCCAATGGACATCGTTTCATCCTTGTGGCAATCGATTACTTTACCAAGTGGGTAGAAGCAGCCTCGTATGCATCTGTTACCAAGAATGTTGTGGCTCGGTTCGTCAAGCATAATCTTATCATCGATGCACTCGAAAGGATTATCACAGATAACGGTTCCAATCTCAACAACAAGATGATCACCGAACTCTGCACGCAGTTCAAGATCAAGCATCACAATTCCTCCCCATATCGGCCTAAGATGAACAGCACAGTGGAAGCCGCCAATAAGAACATTAAGAAGATTATACACAAGATGACAGAGACTTACAAAGATTGGCATGAAATGTTACCATTTGCTCTTCATGGTTATCGCACCAAGACGAACATCAGGGCAACTCTCTCTCGATACGGTATGGAAGCCGTCTTACCTATCGAGGTTCGATACCCTCAACTAGAGTCCTCCAGGAGTTAGGTGAAGACGATTGGTTGACTCGCCTTGACCGATTAACTTGATCGATGAGAACGACTCACGTCCATCCGCCATGGATGATTTATCGAAACGAATGATCGAGCATTTAACAAGAAGGTCAAGCACCGAGTCTACCAAGTCGGTGATCTAGTAGTCAAGCGCATCATTCTTCCACAAGGTGATCCTGGGCAAATGGACTCCCACCCATGAGGGACCATTTGTAGTCAAGACGATGTTTTCCGGAGCTATGATACTTAGCACCATGGATGGTGAAGACTTCCACACCACGTGAACGCAGACATAGTCAAAAATACTACGCATAAAAGAGACCCGCTAGGTCGATCGCCTAGGCAAAAATAAGGGCATCTGGCGAACCAAAAGGTTCGGGAAAGTTAAGGATATATACAAAACATGTACACCGCAAGTCGAAAACCGAAAAGGCGGCAAAAAGGGTATCCGTAGTGAAAACCGAAAGGGCGGTCTAGGCAAAAGTTAGGGATTTAAGCGTCGACTATGTCTCATCCACATCACCGCCTGCACTACTATCGCATTCAAGGTTCAAATGGCGAAGATCTACTCACTTTCTACGATGCAAGGAGATGAGATAGTCGAAATATATGAGTACTAGCATAGTTGGAACTTAACGAGATTGTCTCCGCATAGCTTTTTACCTTTCTTGTGTACAAACTACTTGGCCATACGCCACCTTTCAAATGAATACAAATTCTTTCTCTTTACAATTTCTGTTGTTGTTATTTGCAATAAGTCCAACGTTTGCTTTGAATGATTATATGCATTTGACAATAAGAATCTAATCGCAAACATACGAAAAGTGAACATACAAAAGTACTTACTACAGGCTCCAGGAATTGGGACGACGACGAAAGTCACCAATGCATTCCCCCACAGATCATGATCTCCACAAAGGTGTCACTCACAACACAATTTCCCCGACAGAGCAAAAGGGAATCCACGAGCAGCAATTCCACTCAACCGAGTAATGTTACATCAGTCTCCAAGCAGTAACACCTCACCCCAGTCAAGGTATTTATCCCCAGCGGGTATCTTTTAGTCCTTTCCTTTTTCCCCAACAGCAGTATCCAGACCCGAAACTTGGTCAGATAGTGCATCGGAGGAACCTACATCTTCATTCCCCAGCCAGAGATTACAATGGGTTCCTGACTCTCCCAGCTCGGTCTCCCCGGGAACTACCAAATGCTCTCCAGCGAGATCTACACTCAGTCCCCAGAGGCGCCTAAATTTCCTCAGCAGGATCTACATATAAGGTCCCCAACGGATCGCCTCCCAGACTCTCCTCAGCAGGGTCTATATGCGAGATCTCCAACAACGAGCTTCTCAAATCTCTACCTTCCTCAATAATATCTAGGCCCAATACTTGGTCAGATAGTGCATCGGAGGAATCCCGGATATCTTTCTTCTCCTTCAAAAGCGAGGTTCTCACCTACTCAATTCCCCAAGCAGAAGTCAGAAATCCTCAAACGGAACATCCGCATCTTCTTCAAGATGGATATGTTTTGAAATACCACAACATCTATCATTCATACATTTCTCATAAAGTCATAATTCATGCATATATCATTCATATACACTATCATGCATCATACTTTGCATAAAACTAACCAATATTCTATCAAAGTTCCTCTTGTTTTCTCAAAGCAGTATTCACGCAAACAGGTCCAAGATTAAGCCCCGGATCGACGGGAAAACTATCTGAAAGACCGCCCTTGGTTGTCCTCCGACGACTGGTCCAGGATTAAGCCTCGAATCGACGGGAAAACTATCTGAAAGACCACCCTTGGTTGTCCTCCGACAACTGGTCCAGGATTAAGCCCCGAATCGACGGGAAAACTATCCGAGAGACCGCCTCTGGTTATCCTCCATAACAGCAATGGATCAACACCGATGCACAACAGGAAGCTATCCACATTTTGGCCAACTACTATCTCCTCGAGTAATCGGCACGAAGATTTATTCGACCCTTCCTATTATCAACAAGAACACGTAGTCTAGCGACGACTCGGTTGCCTTGGATGGCATCTTAAGCCCATCTCCGACTACTTATCAACATTGCTTCACTTTCAGAATGCTGCATACATGGTTAAAAATCAATACAAACCAATAACTTCATTCAAAATGAACACGAAGTCTAACGTCGACTCCCTCGATGACATCTTAAGCCCATCTCCATGCTCCTTCCAAACGACTACGAGCCTAGATGGCTCACTCCCAGTCGAGCCTTCGGATGGCATCCTAAGCCCATCTCCGTCAATTCTCCTATCAACATTCTCGAGTCTAGCGACGGCTCATCCTTCATAAGTATCCAAATGGCATCTGTAAGCCCATTCCCGCATCATCCACCAACAAAGTGCAAATTTTCAGTGTTGAGTGTTCAATCATCTTCTACCTCCAGGTCACGAAAGACAAGCATGTCAATCTAACCCTCCAGTACAAGAAGATTGAACAGGGGCAGCTGTCATACCCCAAAATTTTCCCTCCATCTTCTCAAAAGATTTCATACATCTATGCTCAAGGATTCCTCAAGAGTTGATCAGACAAACTCTCTCCTAGACAATCAACCCAAACTAGGGTTTGGTATCTCTCAAGTCAAGATGAACTTCCAACATCTCCAATGGCCTTCATGCCTCCTCATATGCTTCAAAGATTCTCCATGTCAAGTTTCAAGCTTTACAAGTCAAGTTTCCTCAGACAATTGCTCAGATGGTTGAAAATCAGTTGTATTGGACAAAAAGTCAACTGTGGTCAACATACAGTCAAACTACATATTTTTTGGTCAACATCCTCATTTTGAAGTTACATTCATCATTTGATCAAGGGTTGATCATGATTCATCAAGAAAACTCAAGATTTGCTCAAAAGTCAAACTTTCTAAATTAGGGTTTCTAGGTGAAAAGTCAACTGAACTTTGACTGATCATAACTTTCTCATACTTTCTCAGAAAGTTTTCCACCACCTCTTGTTTTGAAGGAAATTCAATTCTCTACAACTTCATGTCTCACAAGAATGTCCAAAAAATGCTTCATTTGAGAGGTATAGCTCAAAACATTACAGGTCATTTTCAAAGTCAACAAAAAGTCAACTTTTTGTTTTGAAGATATATTGAGCATGGTAACTCCAATTGAGATGAAACCAAAGACATTGTTTAGAGGACTCTTAGAGATTTCCAAAAAGTCCAAGAACACTCAAAAATGTGGAAAATTGAGCAAGATACACCATCCACAAGTTGGGCAATTTTGAAAGAATGCACAAAGAGAGATACTTCAAAAAATCAAATCTTTTGCAAATGGGCCTACTTTTTCTTCATCCTAACTTATTCCTCATGCAATTAGGAATATCCAAGCCCAATGCCATGAATTTTTGATTTATTTTTCTATTTAATTTGTAATTTATTCATTTAAATGCAAATTAAATTTGGAAATAAATTATAAAATCAAAATTAAATGGAAGATTGATTTTTATTTCTTCTTTGTGATCCAATCAATACATTGAAAGCCAGAAAATTCGAAATTGGATCAATATGGGAAGATTAGATTGAAATTTGACCAAAGTTTGAAGATTTGATTTCATGAAAAAAATCAAGATTGATTATCATTGATTATTGATCAATTCTTTCCCAAATCAATCCCAAATCCATCCAATATAAATATGTGATGCATACCACACGGATTAGGGCAGAATTTTTGACTCAAGAACCCTTGTTGCAAGCTCAAAAAACCGTGCCTCTCAAGCAATTGGCAATCCTATTTCCACCGCTCAAGCAATTTTGAGGATTCCATTGCATTCGGCATCTCGAATCGATCCGATACTCACTTCATTCAAAACCATCCGAAACAAGAAATTGAAATCGGTTTGCTCACACTTTTTCCAAATTCGATTTCTAACATTCATGCATTTTAACACGATTTGTTGTTGTTTTTATGATCAGTGATAAGTTTGCAAGCATTATAGGTTGTTTGATTGCATTTCCATAGCCTTGAGCTCGATATGCCATAGCTAGGGTTTGTAACTCGAATTAGGGCTTTGTTAAACGGAAAAATTAGACCATGAGACTAGTACCAGTGAGTTCGAATGATGTCCCGAATCGAACCATGGCCTTGGAACTTATTTATATTATGTTTGCTTGATTTTTGAATTAGCTGTGACATAGCGTCGAACAATGGCCGACGCTAGCTTCAAATATTCAAATCGAAGAAGACGAAGTCTGGCGCGAAGGAGGAGGCAATGGAGAAGCAACGCGTGTATTCCACTCACTTCCGCTTAAACAAGAGAGCACGGTCACGTTGGTTTTCAAGGTTTGAGCATCAGGTCCCCAGTTCGAACCATGCTGGGACCATTATTTTTATAAACTGACTTTTTCTCTTATTTTTTCATGTTTTCCATATTTTTTTATATTTTTGCACCTATTTTAATTAACTTACATATTTTATTTCTGCATTAAAAAATTACCAAAAACATTTATTCTTTTTGCATTATTCTCTAAAAAATCTTTATTTAATTTAATAAATTAAAAAATCTCTTTTTGCATGCATATTTATTTTTATTTTTAATTTTGCATTTAAATCATTGTAAATTCATTTTTAATTACTAAATTGCATTTAAAAAATCCCAAAAAAATTATTGTAGTATATTTATCTTATTTCCAGCATATAATAATTTTCTCATATAAAAAATTGCATTTTTACTAACATTTTCTCTTATTTCGATTTCATCATATTTTCCGATTTCTTGTTTCAGTGTTCATCGATTCGGACGATTCTTCCGCTTTTATTTTTCAATAATGTAATTGCATGTGGGTTGTAATAGTTTAATTTAGGACTTTATTTTCCACATTTTAATTATGTATCTGCCCCAAAGCCATGTAATAGCGTAGGTTTTACTTTCCGCACCTTTACATTTCCGCACTTTACATTCCGCATTTTACTTTCTGCACCCTATAAATTGCTAGTAATTAGGCGTGTATGGCAAGACTAAAATTGAACATAGCACACTAATCTTCAAGATAAAATATCTGAATTTGACACACTTCTTTCACACATGCACCCCTTAGGGTAATTCTCTCTCGATGCCTTTCGATTTCAAATGGTCATGTCCCTCGAACGTAGAGGTATTCTAGCACCGTTGCCTTCAAAACAAATCATCATAGTCCCTTCGATACAAAGATCATAAGACCCACGATGTCGCCTCCTAATACATGATCTTGACCCTCGATTGTCGCCACTTAAAATGATGATAGTCCCTTCGAATGTGCTAGGATACTTCCTACAAGTTGCCTTCTATGACCATCCGATGTCCCTTCGAATGTCCCGCTTACATCCAACGAATGGAGCTACCTACTAACTAATGGTATGGCTAGCGCTATTCTAAAGGAACTTAGAAGTACAAAAACGACCAATTCTGAGTGGGTAATAAGTCTCTTAGTTGCTTGCTCTATCAAATGCTTTTCACACCACACACTCTTTTTCAAAGTTCAAGTTCTTTTCAAAACAAAAACATTTCCGAACACTTTGTATACACTCCTACGTGAGTCATTACAAAGTCAAAGCGAAATTCCTTTTTCAAAACATTTTTGTCAAACACACAGAAAGCAATTTTAAAAAAGTGATCTAGAGCAACTAAGAGCCCGTAGATAACTACGGATGAAAAGGGGTGCTAATACCTTCCCTTTCATAACCATTCTCCGCACTCGAATCTAACGAAGGTCTTTTTCTGTTACTTTTACCTTCCCTTAATTGGATAAAAATAAAAGTCGGTGACGACTCTTGCTATCCGCACATTTGGATACAAAAATCCTACAAAGTCAGTTCACCGTATCACAGATGCCTGGCTCATTTCCCTTCGCAGAGAAGCATGTTGTACAAGTATGTCGTGCCTCAGCCTAAATGCTCTCCCAGTCATTACTCTTGTAGGAGTACAAAACAAACGTTACCACAAGGACTATTATTAAAAAATAAGGGAAAAATAGAAATAGACTCAAACAGAAATGCATTTCAAGTATTCTTCAATGTTAAAAAATGAAAACCTGAAATACATTTTCGGTACGACCTGCAATTTTATTGACGAAGCAAGCTCACAAATAACCTCAAAATAATGGTCATTTATGATTAAAAAATAGGTTTCGAACACGTTTCTTATGACTCACTAACATTGAAAACACTAAACAACATGCAATTTCTACCCTAAATCACAATATGTAGCTTAAATTACATAAACACCAAAAAACCAAAAACAACTTACAATTGATGATTTTTCTTGATTGAATGTGGTTGAACACTTAAGTTAACTGATGTTTGATGATTCCTGGTGAGCTTTATGCGAAGTGGTTTGATTTTATAACAATAGGGTTTGAGAGGGTTGGATGTTTTGTGTGTTTTGGTTTTGTGTTTAAAAATAAAACGTTTCTGTAAAGGAGGGAAAAAGACATCGCGCCTTTATGTCTAAACATGAACCGAAAATATACATCTGGGTGCAGTCGAAAATTTAATTCCGATTTGCACCCAATTTATTTTTATAATTTATGTTTGACAAGGTGAGTACCGAAAATAGATTTCCGATTTTAAAGGGCATGTTAAGAATTTCTCGTGGTGTGTTAGAAAACTATAGGGTGAAAAAAGACATAGAATAGTTTTTTTTTAAATAGGGTGAAAACCAAACTGTAGGGTGAAAACCATTTCTCTAAAATAGTTTTTTTCTCAACGACAATTTTTTTTTAATTAGTCTTTCAATACACTTTTGATTATTTGGTTTAAATATAAGATATCTCTTGAAATGTAGTCGAGTTTTACTTTACCCCTCTAATATTTTTTATTTGGATTCTGTCCTATAACTTTTTTTTAGATTTGCCCCTAAGCGTACAATTTGAATACTTAATCTGGGAGTAAATTAAAAAAAATTACAGAGGATTTCTTATTAAATCATGCATATTTAATAAGAGAATTTCTTATCCCACCTTATGTACTTGAAAAAGACCCTATGAAATTCTAAAAATGCCTCTCAAATTTTAAAAATACATTTTTGAGATGCTTCACACAGATATAATTTATTCGATTCGCCACATTTTACGACTAATTTTATTCTAAAAATGTATTTCCTGAATATTTTAGAACTGCATTTCATATTCTTATTGAACTAATTCATATCCACAAAAACCACTTCTTTTTCTTCTATTCATATTCTATCACCAATAAAAACCTAACCTTTTTCTTCACTTACTAATAAAAAGCTCGTGCTCCCACACTGATGAATTAATTTGATACGCTATAAAATAGATTTAGATAGATATGTAAATTTGAAATAAATTATTTAATTATAAAATGAACAACTAAAATATAAACTCAATTATATTGAATAATCATACAAATGAAAACAATGACCTATGAAATAGAGAAATAAAAAAATTGACTTTTTATAAAAAAAATCTCTTAAATAAAAAAAATTGATTAAAATAAAATAATTTAAATAAGTATTGTATTTATAATATGCAGAATAAATTCTATTAACGCATTTATATCTAATTAGTCATACATATTCTTATAATCCTCCAAGAGTTTATAAATATAGTAATGTTATATCTCACAAAAATTTCTCTAACGATTGGTTCGTGAATTTAGCTAATTGATTAAAATTTCTATCGACCATAAAACATAATTGATGTAAGGAATTTTTAAAAGAACTTAATTGAAAAAGATTAAATTAATTAATAAAAAATGTTGATATTATTTATTAAATTGAAGTATGAAAGAAATGCTAATTTAGCTCTAATATTGTAAAATGGGTAAATATTAGATGTTTCAAAATGTCTATGCTAACTCTACATATTCACATATGTACCAAGGGCTAGAAGTAGAATGCCTAGTATATGGGTTAACTAATAATTCACAGTACAAACATGTTTCAGATACATCAGTGACAAACATATATACTAATATTTCATTCCTAACTTGATATTCTGGACTTTAACTAATAATTCTAACTTCTGCTCTTCAATATCTTTTAAAATCATGAGCAAGTTAGACCTATAAATTCACAATTTCTTCAACTCGGTCAAGTTTACGTGTCAACTTCTCTAACTTCTGGCATGCTTATTTTGTGATAATCACCCTCCATAAAATGTCCAAAACAAATTCTAACAATTGATTCTCATGCTGTAACTTTTGAATATGTAACAAAACATCTAAATGAATTATTTGAAAATCATATATAGCCAATCTTTATTAAAAATTTCATAATATATAATTATGTATGAACAGTCTTAATTTGAAATCTGTACCTTAACAATATTGAACATGTATCATCAGACATTCTTTGTATCTAGTATTGCATAGAAAACATGTATCAGAGAACAAATAAATAAAGAGAAATTAAATTAGGACCAACAGATTCACCTTCAAACGTCGAGAATACATGAATGACAAACCACATTGTTAATCACAATCAACAAACTTACAAGAATAACAATAAAGTTAAAAAGTATTTAGATGCACATAGTCAATTCATTTATAAATAGATTAGAAGCAAGAGTAAACAATACTTGTGTTTATATGATTATGGGGGATTAAGATGTTATATAAAAGTAAACTTTACTTTTTTGGAGCCTACAATCTATATTAAATCAAGGTCTCATGCATATTTAATAAGGAAATTTCTTATTTGCTGCACTCGGAAACATGTTTAGAGAGAAGCTCTCTTCTCTCTCTAAATTTAGGATTCTCCTCTTTTAATGAGTGTCACCTCCTCTTTTGTAGGGGTTCCTCCACCGAGTGGAATCAACATGGAAAACGACCCCACCGGAAGATAAGGAAGCCCAGAGTTTATGTGTGTGTTCATGTAATAATTTATTTTATTGTGCTTGTTTTATTGTGGGTTCTATTGTTTCTTGTTTGGTTTGTTTTGTCGGGTGTGTTGTTATTAGGCTTAGGTTGTTTTAAGTTCGTCTCACGGTACTTGATGAAATCTCAAAGAAGTTTGGATGAAGGAAATGTGTTTTTGAGTAAGAATCTTATTAGGGATGTGACAAATCAAACTCCTCTTTTTTTTAGTAAACATATGTTTCATCCACAAGTTGTAAGATTAATCATTATTATGAACCTGAATAATCGATTTGAGTATGATAAAGCTAGTGTCAAAGCTAAAGATATGATTCATAACTGAATAAATTTAAATATTGGAGGTTTCAAAACTCACTTGTCTCTTGCAGAAGAATTTTGATTAGTTGATTGGATTAAAATTTTGGATTGATACCTTCCTTTTGGTTTCTAACCTCTCAAAATTTTTTTGACGTCCATAACTTGTTAGTCTTAATTATTAGTATTGTGGTTAATGTGTGGATGGAAAATGTCCTACTATATTTTCTTTCTCTATGGTTGTACTATCTCTTTTTCATCTAATGAATGAGATTGCTTTCTATAAAAAGAAAAGAAATTTCTTATCACTATGTATCTGAAAAAGAAACTACAAAATTCCAAAAATGCCCCTCAAATTTAAAATATTTATTTTCGAAACGCATCATATATATATATATATATATATATATATATATATATATATATATATATATATATATATATATATATATATATATATATATATATATATATATATATATATATATATATATTCGATTTTGAGATGCGTCTTATTTTACGAACAACTTTATTTTAAAAATGTATTTCTGAAATATTTTCGAAAGTGCATTTCCTATTCTTATTGAACCATTGTTATTTTTCATATCCACAAAAACACTTCTTTTTCTTCTCTTCATATTCTATCACCAATAAAAATCTAACCTTTTTCTTCACTTATTTTCAATAGCCATTAACCCTTATGCATGTTCCACCTCAATTCAACCACAAAGTTCATATATTTGCATTAGAGGTATATTTATTTAATTCTTCAGTTTCATGACAATTTCGTTTTTGGGTAGGTTCAATTCTTAGTTTTTGTAACTTTTGTAATGAAAATACCCATATAAAAGATAACAATATATGAAGAGAAGAAAAAGAAGTGGTTTTTGTGGATATGAAAAATAACAATATTCAGTTCAATAAGAATTACAAATATATTTTTGAAAACATTAAAAAAGTGTATTTTCAGAATAAATTTTTACTCATTCATGAGAATCTAACAAAAGTACTGAATATATTCGCTATTGTTTAAATTTGTAATGGGGGGTTTTATATATATTACCTAATTATAAAAAACTATCATTTAGTTTTAAAATAAAAAATTAGACAATCCAATGGATTTTTAAATTTTGTTGGATGAATTGAATTCAATATATTAACTACTCTTTTTATAATTGATGAATTGCATTAATAATTTAGTGGATGTATCTGAAGAATTTTACTTTAATGAATTTCATTACCACCCCTAATAATCAACCGCAATTTATAAGCCTTATGTATCACATTGCATGTCTTTACTTTCTTTATACATAAAACTAACATGAAAAGAAAAGGATAATAGAGAATATTCAATGGTCTACTCCTTTGTGACATTGCTAGCACTAAATCCTCTATTTGATATTGAAACTTTGATTCCTTTGTTTCAGCCTCAACAACATTCAACTTGTGATTCACAATTTTTGGTCCATCGTCAATGGCTGACACCTCTCTTAATGATCTTAACAATGTTAGGAAATATTGTGCTATTAGTTCAGTTGGAGAGTTCAAGAAAGGAATAATAATGCTAATGTAGTTAAGTTCCACATCGATTTACAAAAAAAAAAAAAAAAAAGTCTTACTGTTTATATAGCCAACAACTACTAACTTTATTGTATTTTTGTGAATTAGAAAAATGTTAGAAGGGCCTAAAGCACATAAATTTTAGTTAAATTTTTTAATTAATCAATTAATTTCAAATAATTAATTTATTATGTAGAAAAAATTAATTAATTAATTATGTAAACAAATATTAATAAATTAATTATCCTAGTTAATATTACCAACTCATTTAAAAATATATATATATATATATATATATATATATATATATATATATATATATATATATATATATATATATATATATATATATATATATATATATATATATATAATTATCACTGTCATATCACTAAAATTAGAGGGAGACCAACTAAATCTCAAATAATATAAAATTTAAGAAGAAAAAAATTAGTTTATAAAATATAGAGACTAAACATTAAAATAAGAGGACAAAAAATAGATTAAGAATAAATATTTATTAAGAAAATCACCTAGACATGCCACGTAGGTTGGTAGGAATGACTTTATTTCAATACATTTTGTTTCATTAAATATCTGTAATTTCTACCATTACAACGATTTCATCTTTAACACTACATGGATAGTAGCACTTCTCAAAATATGTAAGTGCAAACAACAATATTGTTTTTCTCCTTTTTTTCAAATTATTTTTTCGTTAAATTATTAAGTAGTAGCAATTAATCTAGTAATCTACCTTGTATATTATTCAATCTAACTTTGACAAAGTTCCGAAAGACCAAAAAGTATTCAATTACACAACTGACATGTTGGTAAAGTGCTTTGTCCTTCAGATACGAAGCATTTAGACGAATTCACAATAATAATTAACTTCATATGTCCTCATGAGTTTATAGATGCATCAAGTTGGGAAAAATGAGACCAATATGTTATAAATGCAATCTTCTTAGGATTTAAGAAAATGATACTAATAACTTGTTTATTTATAATTTTATAGATTCTAGAATTTGTCATCAAACACTCGATATTACATACGAGAGACAGAGTGGTTCTGGTACATCAAGATAATTATGATAATTACAAATTTGTATGTCAACTACACAAAGACAATCACGTGTACATTAACATCAAATATTTGTTAGGCTTGAGAATGATTTACGAAACCTCACATAGCAGCACAATACATTTTAGTCACAAGCAAATACGTAAGACAAAAAGCAAATTGATAAATAAAGCTAAAATTTCATCAACAATGCAATATTATCAAGGGTTATTATCATTTTTTTTTCATACCATATAGGTCATTTTTAGTTTACACTTTTATAAAAAAAATTTATAAAAATAACTTTGTTATTTCAAAATACTAATATTTTAGTCTCTAAAGTCAAAATTCGAAGGTTTTCGACGGATTTACGTGCCAATTGTCTTGCCGTTTTCAAAAACCTAACAATTTAGTCCATAAAGTCAAAATTCGCAGGGTTTCCTACTAATTTTCTTTCGGATTTACCTGCGGATTTTGACTTCAAAGACTAAATTGATAGGTTTTTTAAATGGCAATGTAATCCACATGTAAATTCGAAAGAAAATTTGTAGGAAAACTGCAGATTTACCTGCGAATTTTGACTTTAAAGACTAAGATGGTAGTATTTTAAAATGGCAAAGTTACTTTTACAATAAAAAATTACAAGAAGACAAACCAAAAATAACCTATATGACATGGGGCAAAAGTAATAATACCCCTATTAACAAATAAAATTAACGAGTCATCAAACATTCAACAAAATTAAAGATTCATCATAAATTTAAAAGGAATCATGCCTTATAACGACATACCACGTTGGATATTGTCGGCTGGATTCAAGGACATATAATATTGTAAGTCTAAAAACATTGTTTCAATAAAAAGTAAAAGAAACTCATAAAACCTTTGTTAACTTGAACTCATCCTTCAAACATTCACATCCATTACATAAATACGAATAATCAACACCAGAATTGAAATTCATCAAATGGTTATGCCCATCATGATCATATAGATTCCATCGTGTCTGTAATCTGTCTATATATGGGCCTTTTGGGTCTAAAGTTTAAAAAACCCATTGAGGCTGTAACCACCCCCTCCCCCCACGATTAAGGAAGATTAATGACTACTTATTTCTCAGGACTCTTCGCGTGACTAATTCTCTCTCTCTCTCTCTCACACACACACACACACACACACACACACACACACACATATATATATATATATATATATATATATATATATATATATATATATATATATATATATATATATATATCAATGAACGTCATTTTATTAAGTGCATCATGCTTGAAGGATTGATCTAGTATCTTGTTGTGAAAAATGATATCAAGAACAAAGTTTAACTATTTTCTTTATCGACAAGAAACCCACAAGAGTAAGGAAAAATAGGAAGCATGAAGAACACAATGAATTGGTTATAAATTATTATTATTTACTTTCTCTTTGAAACAAGATTACAAGTATTACATAATAACAAATAATCCTCTCACACTAATTAGGATTTACATTGTGTAGTGGTGAGAGACTAGTATGCTATTTATAAGAAAATTAACATACTAAACTAATGAGCTTTTACACTCAAAATTTTGAGGTTTTGTTTAATTGGAAGTACGAATGAATTGGGCTTCGTATAATCTTCCGATTTTAGCTTTGATATTTGAATTGATCTTAGACACAAAACTTTAAGGTTTTTTTAATTGGTCTTTTTCCAGGTCTCAAAGATAATATATGCTCGACCAGTCTTCCATCTAATCCTGACGTATCTTTTATATTCACGTGTGAAGCGGTCTTTCAATTCATGATGAATATAAATGATTTTTCTTCAAATCTTTATATATCAAATAAATCACCACGTGGGTATAGGATTTTCTTTTTTTTTTTACGAAGTTGTTCTCTTTAAATGGGTCTTGTGCCTTGAGTTTTCTAATCTCTTCAACCACTCGTTCTCAAATCCTAGGAGTGAATCTTCGAGAATATAATAAAATGTGTGATCCAAAGTCATTATTTTTGTTTCTTCTCTTGAAACTAGTTTGATGTAATGTGGATTATTTTAAATTATCCCATCGGTCCTCTTTTTGGTTCATAGTCCCCTCCTTTATTTAAACCCTTATTTTTAGATAATTTGACTTTATCATCTTTTCTTCTAGGTTTCCCATAATGGCCATTTCTTTTTTTCGTCCTTTGAAGTCTTATGTGACTTTTTAGCCATGTAACCAATATTCTTGCAAATAAGCTTGAAGTATTCATTGTTTCCTAAGTGACTTCAAACACAAGAAGGGTTGAATTGTGATATAAAATGTTCTTTGCAACTTTAAAACGTAAAACAATTTTAAAGTTTATTTTAAGAATATGGGTGAGAGATAAACATATTAGAGAATAACACAACATGTTTTATATTGGTTTAACCCAAAACCACGAGGCTTATGTCTAATCCCCAAGAACCAAGCTCTCCATAATTCCCCTATCATATATAGGTGTTGTACCCCAAAATTTACCCTATTCATTTTGGTGTTTCTGTCTTATAATTGCATTATCATAAACATATATGCATATACATGCATAGCATTGATCATGTGGTCACCAAGTTCAGAGTATCCTAAATTGTGGAAGAAACTGTGCATTTCGGCTATCTCAGATCATTTTTCAACCAAAATCGATATTTCTTGGTTCGTGTGTTTAAAGTAAGATTTTCTGGACAGAAAGTTATTTTGGCTTGGTTCCATAAGAATTAGAATCACATCAATATGTTCTCCAGTTAATTTGTCTAGATCGGAGGCCGTTTCATCAAGAAAAAAGATTTTATTTGTTCATTTCTCAAAAAAGTGAATTTTGGTTTTTTGGTGCGTTTCGGGTGCTCTGGAAGGCATATCTCTCAGCTCGTCCAGTATTTTCTGATGATTTTCGACTAGAAGGTCCCTCTCACTATTATCTAGAACTTTCGTTCACAAGTCGGAAGTAAATTGTGTGAATAAAGCCCTAAAGGAAATTGATCTTTCAAATGGGATAAACTAAATTTTAGTGTTGTACCGTGTTCTCAGTGCGCTAAAAATGTCATAATTCCTGGTTGGAACGTCGAAACTAAGTGGGGCTGGTTTCTAAAATTCCGTATCGAATTCCTCTCCGACTTTCATTTACAAGTCCAGAGCCAATTCCTTACCATTTAAGAGCAGTTTTTATTCTTTAGAATTGATTTTGAGACGAACCGAGCATTTTCCATCTGATACGCGAAGTTCGAAAAATCATTTCTCACTCGATTTTTATCGAAACGATGTTGGACCAGTGCCAGAATTTCACAAATTCCGTTGGATTCATTTGTTACAGAGACTTCGAGTTCGAATGTTGATCAGAAGACTCTCGTTCTAGGCAATTTCTCCGAAGAGCGCGATAAAATATTCTACACCTGTTAGACGCCCGAAAAGTGTGCTGAAACTTCAAAAATTCGTATCACCTGGACCGTTCGTCCGATTGAGTCGAAATTTTGACATAAGAGTGCAATTTTGCGTTCCGGACATTTTTCGTTTAGAGTCGACTTCAAATTTTGCACGGATTTGGCTGTTTTGGACTGTGTACAAAAATAATTCGGATAATCGTGATTTGGACTTAATTATGGATCCAAGGCACTACAAGGCCCAATTTCTCACACTATAAATATATTTTTCCCTTCAAAAAGTTGGTAGAGACAATCATTTGCTAAATTTTACTCATAAACCCTCATTTTCCTCTCATAATTCTCTCTCAAACTAAAAGGAATATTCCTTTCTTATTCTTTAAGACAAGTTTTCAACCACCCTTGCCTCCTCCCCACACTCTGGCCAACAAGCTTCCACCATCGCCCGACCTTCAACTCCGACCGAGCTCCCTCCGGAAGCCACCCTCCTGGTCGTCCAACAACCACTCTAACCGGATTTCTGATCGGTCTTCTTCAAGGTCTGACCGCTCTTACCGCCCGGCCGCCTCCCTCACGCGTCCTCCTTCCTCTGATCAAGGCCGTTCTGGCCGGTTTTTCCCTTCCCTCCTTTACGCCTAGCGTGGTCGGTCTAGGACCAAGGCCGAAACTCATCTCTTCTTCATCTTCTTTGCTCGGTTGGCTTAGAAGAGGAATTCCTCTCCAATTTTTCTTCCAATTCTTCACAAATTCATGTTTTCCTCATCAATCGAAGCTTGATTTTGGTATTTTCTTCAATAATTCAAGTCAAACTTCAAGAACAAGTAAGTAGCTTATTCAATTAAGTGCTTATTTTAATTGATTTTTTGATTTTGACTTTATTGAAATTGAATATTGGAATTGATTGCATTTATTGTGTTGATTCTGATTCTTGAATTTTTGTTTGTTAATTCTTTAATTTGAATCTGATTTGTGAATGTTATTGTGTCCGTGTGAAAGAAAATTGTACATAGAACCCACATATGTCACTTTAATTGAACATTTGCATCACATATCACATCCTCATGCACTAGATTGCATCTAGGTTAATAAATTGAGTTGGAATTATGTGAATCAAGACTCGTTTGGCAAACGTAATTGTGTCGAAATGTAGTTTTAGGTGCATTTTAGTTGCATAAAGTATTTGCATTGTACATAACACCTGTAGGCTTGCACTTAGATCACATTTTGCATGCTCATTCATTGATCCACAAGTGCCTTAAATAATTGAAATGATTTCATGTGTCGAAGCTTGATTTTTATGAGATTAAAGTGTGTCGATCAACATTTTCACACACATTTTCACATGTTAATGGTGTATTCTTGCGTGCATGTAATTAAAGCACCATGATACATTGCATCTTTGCTTTTACTTGACATTAATTTATACTTGGAATCATCCTTAGATGTAGGATACATTGAACATGCATTTATTACATATTGTATGTCACTCGTTTGCATTCCATACATGGAAACATCTTAACAAATGTAAATGAACATGCATTTTCATGCATATTTTTTACATTCATTTTCATTCAAACAACTTTGAATCTTGTACATAACTTGCATCTTATTTTGTTTTGATTTGGTTATCTCATGTACATGAATTAAATTCCAATTCATTTCTCATTTCAAACCAAAACAAAAGGGAATTGGAACTTAATTCGGTACATGAATTTTGGTGTTCCATAAGCCTTTTAGGCGATTTTGTGCATCGGAACTAACTTTTTCTCAAAGGTCATAAGTCCCGATAGTTATTCCCAATGTTTTGCCATGTTTTAAAACAATTGGTGATGGTTTCAGAACCAAATTTTGAGCGCAACATACCTAAAACGCTATTGCTGCCCCGTTCATTAAAGGTCTAAAAAACGTTGCTTCCACTCGGAATTAATTAAAACCAATCATATTTTTGAATCCGTTGACATTTTTGCAAGCAACCATGTGATTTTTAATCGATTCCGAGAAGTTGGCTTTTTCATTTCGATTTTGGAAAAGTGCTTTCCCAAGCCGATTTTTGTGATTTTATTTCGTTTCTTACATGCTTATACTGGTTTATTATCACGTGTACAATCAGTTTTGCATTCAGTGCTTTATTTCTAGCACTTGCTTTGTTAATTCTGACACTTTAATTCATGTGCAAGGTACATTTGCATTTTCATTTGAGATTTGGATGTGTAGGATCCATATCCCTTGCTTGCACACATATGTGTGTATTCTATTGTCTGCTTGTTTGGATTTATACCTTTTTTGCAGGTTATCCAATTGTTTTGAATGTGTACGAACACAAATTCTTTTGCTTGTTTGCGTACGAACGCGCATCCTCTGCTTGTTTGGTTTTCACCTTTCTTGAAGGTTTATTTGGTTTGAATGTGTATGAAAGCACATTATATTATTTGTTCGCGTAGGAATGCACATCTTATTATTTTATTTTTTTGGATTTACACCTTTCTTGCAGGTTATCCAATTATTTTGAATGTGTACGAACGCACATTCTTTTACTTGTTTGCGTACAAACGCGCATCCTATTGTCTACTTGTTTGGTTTTCACTTTTCTTGTAGGTTTATTTGATTTGAATGTGTATGAACACACATTCTAATACTTGTTTGCGTACGAACGTCTATCCTATATTCTGTTTTTTTGAATTTAAATCTTTCTTGCAGGTTATCTAATTGTTTGGAATGTGTACGAACACACATTCTTTTGCTTGTTTGCGTACGAACGCGCATCCTATTGTTTGCTTATTTGGTTTTCACCTTTCTTGAAGGTTTATTTGGTTTGAATGTGTATAAACGCACATTATATTGCTTGTTTGTGTACGAACACGCATTCTATTGTTTGTTTGTTTGTTTGGATTTACACCTTTCTTGCAGGTTATCCAATTGTTTTGAATGTGTACGAACACACATTCTTTTGCTTGTTTGCGTACGAACGCGCATCCTATTGTCTGCTTGTTTGGTTTTCACTTTTCTTGCAGGTTTATTTGATTTGAATGTGTATGAAGGCACATTCTAATACTTGTTTGCATACGAACGCGAATCCTATTGTCTGTTTGTTTGGATTTACACCTTTCTTGCAGGTTATCCAATTGTTTTGAATGTGTATAAACGCACATTCTTTTGCTTGTTTGCGTACGAATGCACATTCTATTGTCTGATTATTTAGTTTTTACCTTTCTTGCAGGTTTAATTAGTTTGATTGTGTATGAGCGCACATTCTATTGCTTGTTTGCGTACGAATTCGCACTTTTTGTCTGTTTGCTCGGGTTTTCACTTTTGCAGGTTCATTTGATTCGAATGTGTACGAACGCACATTCTAGCTCTTGTTTACGTACGAACCCGCATCGTATTGTCTTCTTGTTTGGTTTTTCACCTTTCTTGGAGGCTTATTTGATTTGAATATGTATGAACACACATTCTGATACCTATTTGCATACGAACGCGCATTCTCTTGTCTATATTGTCTGGATTGCAATCTCTTGCAGGTTTAATTGCCTAGGATGTGTACGAACACACATTCCGATCATACTTTGATGCCTCCGCGCATTACTCACCTATTTTCTTTATTGCTTGGCATCAGTCCTTGAAGTTTTCTGGAGTATTTCTTAGCTTGATATTGCTTACGGATTGTTATCTGTGTGGTATTTGCTATACCTTTTTATCACATTCTTTTACCTCTTTTCTGTAGAGCATGAGATGTAGGGTTTTATCACTTTCCTTGCCATGAGAAGTAGGAATAGAGATGCATGGTGGGGCTTCTGTAGTTGGAGCATGTTCAGGAACCCCTCTGGTTTATTTAAAGACTCGTTTATGGAAATTCTGTTTGCTACTTGTGTTTGGTTTGTTTAAAGTCCTCTTCCCTGCATAGGGAGGCGCTTTCGGTCGTGTGTTTACTTTGTGCTTGCATAAATCATGAGTGGTTAGGCAACCCAGAGTGACACCATCTAGAAAAGACCCGCTTTGATGAGATCTACAAGTGTTATATGTGATGATGATATGATGGGAACACGGAAAGGGTTCGCAATCAACCCCCGCACAATTCTAGCCTGTGTCAGCTCAGCACACGCGAATCGTGTTTCTACCTTTATCGAGTCAATAATAAAAGTGGAAAGAGTTCCCTATTCTGACTCTCCACACCTTCTCTTGGGGTTCGCATTTATTACTGTTACCTGCATTCATTTGCTCTTCACACTTGATAACTCATATCATATGGTGATACCTTTCTCGAGAATCGAATGGTCGGCTCCTGGTTGAATCTGGTATACTAGTTATCGTCACAGGCTATGGGACATCCTTCTTTTCCTGTGCATGTGTGATCATTTGTTTGTGCATTGCCTTGTTTGTATGCTTCTGCCAAAGCACCTGCTTGCTTCATCCCTTTGCATCCCTTGGTTCTACAACCAAGACGGATATTAGGATAACTTTCCCTTAGGAACGCTTGGTTAGGATAGCTCTCGAGCCTAGACATAAGGATTTTCATCCTTTGCATGTCAACATAGGTAGAGATTTCCTTACATCGTCAATCTTAGGTCCAACTTTGCATGATAACATTATGGTAGAACTAGTTAGTCTCCCTTTACATGTTTTCTTGTTACTTTTTGCATCTTTGCATGTAATAAAAGTAAAACTTGTTTTCTTTTCTTTCAAAAATCAAAACACTTAATAATGGTTCAGACTCCTTTTCAAAGGTAAAAGCAAACAACCTTAATGCAAACCTTTTTCACCTACGGGAGCTTTTTTGTGTTTAAAACCTTTTCAAAAAGGGAATTCCTTTTCAAGTCTAAACAATTTGCTAAGTGTGCGAGCGGCCGAGCATAAGACTTATTATAGCTGCAACGCCAAGCACAAGTTGCAATTGTAAGGACGCGGAATCGAACTTCCCATAAAAACAATTGCAACCCACCAAAACATGTGAGTCGAACTACGACGCACTGACTTTCTCATCGCACGAGGGAATACATAGGCATCTTGTCACGGAGCACGATCGAGCAAAACTTTATAAATACTTCCTTCTTTTCCCTGTGTTTTCTTTATTTTCCTTTCTTTCACATGCATTTTAGCGATTAAGCGATAGATAAATATAACACACCCATTAGATAGAAAGTAGAAGTGGATACCGTAGAGTACTACGGGCGTGTGGGGTGCTAATACATTCCCCTCGCGTAACTGACTCCCTTACCCGATATCTTGGTCGTAAGACCATGATTTCTCCCCCTTAGATTTACTCAATGTTTTCCTCTCCTCTCGTGGGATAAAAAATGTTCGATGGCAACTTTATTGATACAGTTATCTGATGATGTTTTGTCGGTTGTTTCAATAGGTTTTACAATAAGACCAAATCACGTTCAGATTTCACGACAGTGGTTAACACAAGATAACTCTACTTAAGCTTTTGCTTTCTTAATAATAAAATAGAATTTAAATGAATGTGAAAATTTAAAAGAACAAGGTGATGAGGAAAATAGAGATTATTTTTCAAATTTCTTGTGTGTTTACAAATATTTATTAGTCATATTTTTTATATTAAAAAAATGGCTAACAAAGGAAAAATTTGGACTTGATCCGCTCCATAGTTAATTAGGCTGCGACCATAATCGATTATGACCTAGAAAAAAAAGAAAGGTTTTGTTGAATCTGAAACATCATTAATTTATAGGTATCCTTACACAATTATTGAACGATTTCACTCCATAATCGAATATAGAGAGAATTGTCTCTTCATAAGCAATTAACCAAGCTTCATAATTAATTAGAGTTCAATTTTAAGCGGCTTAGCTCAAACCAAGAAGCTTTTGACAATGTTTTCAAAAAAGATAAAGTTTTGAAAATAGATTTTAAGAGTGTGTGTGTGTGTGTGAGAGAGAGAGAGGAGGAGGAGGAGGAGATAAAGAGAGAAGAATTTAGTAGATTAAGAGTATACACGTAATTTTTGCTAGGGGCAATTCCGAGGAGGGAACATTTTACACTTGGGACACACCTTTTTTTGTGAGAGACACCACATATTCACCTAAAACCTTAAGGTAGTAGGTGTGTGGATCCTCTCACTTATATAGTGTTCAATCTTCATTTTTCTAATCAATGTGAGACTTCTTCCTCACACTTGATTTCCAACAATCCCCCTCAAGTGTGATTCACAATGCTCCCTCCTCGGAATTGTCCCTAACAATGGTATCATGAGTCTTTAGTTTCGAGTAAAGGGATCGGCTTACTTGTATCGAAACACTTCTCGCAAGTGGTGGGTATAAGGTGTCTCATTGAAGAGTGTCAACGGTTGTACAAGCATATGGGGAAGTGATTGCTTCCACGTGAGGAGGGGGGAGGAATTGTGACTCACACTTGAGGGGAGTGTTGAGAATCAAGTGTGAGGAAGAAGTCTCACATGGATTAGAAAATACAAGATTGAACACTATATAAGTGAGAGAACCCACACACCTATCACCTTAAGGTTTTAGATGGATATGTGGTATTTCTCTCACAAAAAGGTGTGTCTCAAGTAAAGAATACTTCCTCCTTGAAATTGCTCTCGAGAATTTAAATTTGATTCTATAAAAAAATTAATAAACAGATAGAGCATGGATCTTTGACGAGATTTTTGCAGTTACCTTTGTTTCTTGGTGAAGTTAACTTTTTTTGCACATATAATCAAAAACCTCTCACTTTTAGATTTGATTCACACTTAATCTTGTTTGATGATGTCTACGATTTTGCTATATTTTCTTTGTTTTTCTTATAAAACCAAACGTGCTATTTAGCACATAGAACCAAACTAATGGGAATACACATTCATCGAATGAATCACAACCGTCTTTGTTGTATTTTGATCATTTCTCATTCAACTTGAAGCCTAAGTGTGGCTTCAATTTTACTTTCATAAGTGTTTTGTGTCTATAGAAATTCTTGTGGCACTACTTGTTGATTTCTAATTTTCAATGCTCTATATTATTCCATATCGTTTCAATATTTACAAACCTTGCACTTAATGCTTCAAAAGTCAGTCACGATATTCAATTTGTTCTACGTAACCTTCTCATCTTACTATAAAAGGTACTTCCCTTACTATATCAATTCACTCTCCTCCTAAAAGTAAGTTATAAACATTTTTTATCTTATAATTGACCTCACCTTCAACTTTAAAACAATCGGGCCATTGGAATTCAAAGTTTTTCTTTAATGATTATTTTTTATTTTGTTCTTTGATCTACTAGTTCTTTTCAATCATTTGGAACACCTTAAAAGTTAATTGACGTCATCAATATTTTAATTTCTATTAACGAAAGCTATATTTTGAGGATTTATGTGATTTACTTGTGCATGTGGTATGTCGCAGATTTCTTGATGGATCCCAATGCCATCACCCTCATTAGGGTTTCCAAAAACAACTGCAACCATCCCAATTTGTCTCGCCATAACTTGATGTGTGGTAGTGACGTTTTTTATGAATGGATTAAACATAGTGAAAAATTGAACGTGTGATCAATTCGTCATTTCGTAATTACTAATGCTTATTTACCTTTGATCACCGGGATCAAAAATAAATCTAATTGAGGTAATTGATTTATATTATGAGGCATCTTAACCTCCTAATCATTTTCATTTGTGATTTAAAAAGAAATAATAGAACAACTTATTTTCTTCTATTTCTATATTGAAATAATTTGTTTAAAAATTTATATAATAACTATTTATTTAAAAAAAAAAATTTAAATAATTTATTTTTCTATTATTTTGATTTGATTCTTCTTTGAGAGGGGTTAACCATTGTACCATTACACGAGTGCATACAAATGTTAACATTTAAAACTTCTATTTCTGTATTGAAATAATTTATTTAAAAATTTAAATAATAACTATTTGTTACAAAAAAAAATTATTTGAATGATTTATTTTTCTATTATTTTGATTTGGTTCTTCTTTGAGAGGGGTTAACCATTGTACCATTACACGAGTGCATCAAATGTTAACATTTAAAACAAACTATTTTAATTTTGTTTTATTGAGTGTGTCAATTTGTTGAATGGAAAATACGGTTTTTTCGATAAATAGACTCAATGGTCAATCTAGAATTCAAATCGGTCCTTAGAGATTCTAAGTTAATAGGTTTACGATTCGAGTCTTATACATCGATGGGTTGATTAAGGATTTAGGATTTTGTTCAAAAACAACAAGAGTACTATTAACAAAATATTGTTAATACAAGTAACTAAAATTAGAAAATGACTAAGTATCAACGAGAACTAAATTTAAAAATTAGAATTGAATTGAGAAAAACAAAAAAAAAAAATTTGAATTAGATTTAAATATTTTTAGTTTAGAAGTGCTTTCTATAGACAATTAAATTAGAAATGAATGTTATAGAATAGAAATAATTACAAGTTTAGTTTATACAAGTTCACTTTAGAAAAGACTATTTTTGTCCACCCGCCAAGTTGATTTTCTCTTAGAAAATGATTTAATCCACTAATCTCAACAGATTACAAATGCACGGGCTATATGCTGGTGACTAACAACAATACAATGATACCTTGTTAGTGATCCCTTAAGAATTCTAACCTACCTGGACCCCTAAGAGATATAACTATCATTCACTTCCTAAGGCTTCTGACCTTCTTAGTCTCTTGAGAGAGATTGCCATTTGCCTTAGATAAGGATTTGATCAACTCACAATTGATGAATGTTGTGTTTACAAAATTGCTTCTAATAAGTGGATTACACAAATGTTTAAGTACAAATTGCTTAATATAATTATGAATAACAACTAATGTGTTCAAACAATTTACCATAACAACACAAATATGAGCAATAACTCTTGTGTTCAAACCATTTACAATAATAACACATATATGAGCAACAACTCATGTGTTCTAATCAAATAATATCAAGAAAATAATTAGCAACGACTCTTGTATTCTAACAAATGAAGAACAAATAATAACATAATTAATGAGCAACAAATCTTGTATCTTTATCTTGTTTCTTAGATGAACAGTGATGAACTAATATCCACACAAATAACGAGCAACGATTCTTTGTGTTTTTAAAACTTTTTCTTGGATTTATTTTGGCAGTGTATTGTTCTTCTTCTTTTGTTGTTCATATTCTGTAGTTCGTCAATTTGCAAATGAGGTGCTTGAACCTTTATATAGGCGTTGCAGAAGTAGACCTATGTAGTAGTACACATGTCACTTTCATCTTGCCAACTACCAATGGTAAGAAATGATAATGGAAGGCAAATAGTATATAGTACATCAATTTGAGTCGAATGTGTAATTTTACATTTGTACTAACTCTTGTAGCTCACGTTTCTGATGATAATTTCTTCTGATTAATCAAGTAGCACAACATATTTGGATGAACCTCAAACAACCTGTATTAATCTTCTAGAAAACAAAACAACTTATTATTACTACGCAGCGGAATCACAATTTCAACTTATATCATAATATCATGTTCCTCTTCAATTCACTAATCTTCTTTTATTCAGCAAAGACAACTTCAACTTAGTATAAGACAACAACAAGTACTTTCATAAACTTCAACTTTTAATTCAACATCCAAAGTAATAACGACAAATGAAGCAACAAAAGAAACGACTATCGTTCATCCCCCGAGTGTTACATATCAGAGCGATAACACCGATTCGAACTAACAGCGACTAGAACTTCATTCTTCATTACCTGCATGTTACCCACGTAGAGGCAACATTACAACATAAGGGGTGAGATATATAACAATATAATAAATTGTATGATAAATAATATATGACAGAATTCATATAAGGTAAATCACCGCTTCACAAACTATTCACACGACAAACAATTCCATAATTTATTCAACATTCAGAACGACTCAGAATGCAACATGAAATGCAACAACATGTTCAAATGCACATGCATATGGTACTAATGGAGCAGAACTCCCAACTTAAAAAATTCTAATTAATAGAGGCATCAACAAGGCATAAGCCTTAATCGCAGTTTTCCAATCCAGACCGTCGCAAATAGAGCAAAGCTTCCAACATAATATTTTTGCCAATCCAGACCGTCGCAAACAGAGCAAAGCTCCCAACAAAATATTTTTTTCCAATCCAGGTCGTCGCAAAAGTATGCAATGTATGTGACTCGATAAATATGACATCACATAACAAAATCAACAACAATTTTCCATCGTAATTCATCACTGACTATAAGCCTTCAACGTAATAACAAGTCAACAACATCATTCAAAGTTGGCACTCGGCCTACAACAAGCATCATCAATTCAACACATCAATACAAAGTAACACAATCAATTTCATCACAACCTGCAACTTCACAATTCATTAACAACATCAATACCAACAAACAACAACAATAATTCAATGGAAACAACACAACACAATTTATCACCTACAAATTCACAATTTACAGCAAATATATAACACACCGAATCAACCAAAATAAATTACAAACAAACCACGTAATTATTCTGACCATTCAAACTATTTCAGGTTAACTAATCTTCTACTAAACTACTCAAGTTTTTCTATCTTAAACTACTATTAAACTAACACATATATTACTGCTCATTTATTCAACACTATTGACAATTATATTGACACATCTAACAACTCTATTAAAATTGAAAATAATTAAATTAACTCGTTAATTTATTTATTTATCTCTAATTCCAAAACTCCTAAAATTATTCTATTAATAATATTAAATTATTATTATTATTACTATTAATAAAATATCATATACTAGTAACTTAAAACAAAAACCAAAAGATATATATTGACAGTAGATCATTCTAAAGACAAAAGACTTATACCAACAGATAAATGGCTCTATTTATTTTTTATACTATAAAATTTCATTATACATAATTAATACATAAGAGATTTATAGATGTTGTGTGTCTGTTTTATGCCGCTGGAGTATTAGATATAGCAATTAATTGGCCTGGCAATAAAAAATACTATAGACTAAAAACACAAGCAACATATTCCATAGCTAAATAAAGGGCATATAGCTGCTACAAGATACCATAGGAATGTGATGCTACAGGGAATTACATTCTCATCTCATTCATGCACAACTATGCCAATTGACATAGGCCTCTTCCCATGGTGTGTCGCTCGGCACACTCCCCTTATTCAGGGGTGTGTCGTTCGGTACAAACTTTTTCCTGCAATTTTCCTCCGAATAATTTTATAATTCTAACGATTCATCAAGAACTATAATTTCCATTCACAACATCAATTCGGCAAGCAATTCAAACAAAAATTCATCATAGAAAACCCAAACAATTTCACAAACAAGACAACTACGAATGTATGATAAATTCTCCATTACCATAATTTCCACATGCTACTCATTATACAACCCATTAGAAAATTAGAACTTCACCCTTACCTTGGATTGAAGGTCGCTCTACGGAGTTCCGGTCGAATTTTTGGTTTGACTTTCGGTCTGTAATTCTCTCCTGACAGCTAAATCTCCAAACCCCGATTTTTTTCCTCCTCTTCAAATTTCTCACGTACAGCCACCAACAAAATTTTCTAACTAGCCTTATACTTCTCCTTTTATATTATTTTCTAAAATAACTATTTTACTAATATTCTATTATTTTAAATTAACCTAATAATAAATCTTGGACATACTACTCTCACTCCCACTTTACTACATACTACCACCAACCCAAGCCCAACAACAATTATTCTAATATTATCATTATTATTAAGAATAATCAACTAATATTATTATTACTATTAATTCTACCGACTATTCAACAATTAAACAACTAACTCAACTAACAACTCTACAACTCAAATCTGAAATAATTTAAAATATTTAATTAACTAATTAATTAAATAATCGGGTGTTACACTTCCTGATATTTGATTTTGCATTTTCGTTGCTTGTTTGACTTTGCATAATGCATGATTATATGCCAATTAAGTTGTGGTGTTGATTGTGTAATCGCAGTTAATATTCTTTGTTATTTGCTAACTCATTTTGTGACATTGTGCAAGCAGTTGGAGGCTTTGTCGTGCGTCACACGACACTTGGATTATAGTCTTTTTGTATTATCTTGTGCAGTGACATTGTAGTCTTTTTGTATAGACTTATCTTGTGCAGGGCATTGGCTTGACGCGACACATTGCTTTTGCTTGCGATTTATTTTCGCATCATGATATTGGATTCTCATTGGATATTATTCTGACTTTTTTCTTCGTTCCTTGGTGAAGCTCGTTCGAATAGCACCGGGTTTCTATGCTTTTGTCTGCTAAGCCATGAACCTTTGTTCGTTTGTTAGTGTTTCTATTTTGTTTAATTTTCACATTGTATTCACTTTTCTTTTCCATGAGAATTATGATTAGAGATGCATGTCTGGGAGTCCTTGCGTTAAGCGGGAAAATATGTTTTAAAGATCTTTAGAAGGCATTATGTTTTTGTTTGTAATTGCTACTTGTGTTTGCAAAAGAATCTAAAAGGGAGCAACTACTTGTGTTTGTTTAAAAGATCCCAGTGGCGTTATGTTAAAGTCCTCAAAGAAGGCACTCTCATTCCCATTTACTTTTGTGCTTGCAATCGATTCAATAAGTGGGGAAAAATGGCTCGCAATCATCTCCCACCATTTCCGGTCCAAGTCATTTGTTGGCTCGCGTTACACTTTGACGCCTCAAATTGTGCCCAATCATCTTTTCCTTGAGTCAATAAATCAGAAAAGGGATTCAGAATTAATCCCCCGCGCTTTGTCTTTGCTTAGGGAATATTATCTCACGTTTGACCGAGTGTTTGATACGTTCGAGTCTTGTCTCGATTTGTGGTGCTCGAGTAGATCAAGTGGAAATAGTTCCATACTCCCACTTCGAAATCCATTGGATTTAGTTGTTTTCTATTAGCTCGCATATGATGTTTGTTTTGGTTTTGACTTTGTGTAATCGCACATATATGCGTGCTTTCCCTTAGAACTTCTCGATTCAATTTTAGGTAGCGATTCGAGATAGACATTAGGATTGAAACTATGCATGATAACTTAGTTAGAAGTTCCCCTTTTATCGTTAACCTTAGGATCAATCATTGTATGATAACATTATTGGTAAAACTAGATAGTTTCACTCTTTTTTTTCCTTTCTCTTTTGCATATTAAAACAAAAACTCTTTTCTTTCGAAAACTCTAAAATACTTAATTATTGAAGATGTGAATTGTATCCAGTTGAGTCTTATGGGAATAGAGTGAATTGGTTTAGATCGACACTTACTTTATTTGCATGTTTGGACTTTATTACAGTTCAAATCTCAAATTATTTTTCAAGGTAAAAACAATCAACCAATTTAAACTTTTTTCACCTTCGGGCTTTTTTTCTTTGAAAACCTTTTTGATAGGGATATGTTGATTCAAGTTCAAAAAAACTGGATACTCTAAGTGTGCGAGTGGTCGAGCATGAGTCTTGTTACAAGCTGCAACGTCAAACACGAGTTGCAATCCTAATCGCAAGGATGCGAACATGGCATTATCCATTAAAAAATATTGCAACTCACCAAAATTTTGAGTTGAACTACGACGTGCTTTGACCCCTTATTGCACGAAGGGGGTACTATGCACAAAGGTTCATAACCGCGGAAAGCATGACTAATAAAACATTTTTCTTTGTATATACGCTCTGCATTCATGCATTTCTCTTTAAGCTTTAGACATATAACCACACCCATTTGATTAGATATGAAGAGTGGATCTCATAGACTACTACGGACGTCACGGGTGCTAATAACTTCCCCTTGTGTAATCGGTTCCCGTACCTGCATCTCTTGGTCGTGAGCCCAGATTTGATTATCCCTTTTCTCAGGTTTAGTCGATGTTCATCTTTCCCCTTCGATGGGATTAAAAGACATTTGACGACGACTTCATTTTTTTCTTTATAATTTTCCAAGTTGCTTCAGCTGGCAACTTCACTAGGGATCTTTCCTTACCGAGTCTATGCTAGTTTTTGTTTTCTATTTGTGGGTGTTTAATTTTCTTTTGTACAGCATGATTACCTGTATATATCTGTGCATATGTTTGCATTGCATTTTATTGCTTTCCGTATACTTGATATTGTTGTGTTGTATTTGTGTTTCTTGTTAGATGGGTGTTACATTGAGGTAAAAGGCCCAGTACCCATGCCAGAGCGGTAAATAATAGGAACATTAGGAATATAATGGAGCATGACATCTACTGGACCCAGTTCCTACTAGTGCGTTTATGTGGTCTGCGCTTGGACAAGGTTCAAATGAGGTACTATCGTTACACACGTCTGTTGTAACAATGGTAGTACTCTCAGGCGAACTCATGACTCTGAGTCACCGTTGCCTACCCTGACCTAGTCTTCACCCATGAGCGGGGAGGGATATTTTCAAAGGTAAAGATGGTGAATGTCGTTCTGTTGGTGACTATTGTTCTGATGGTAAATTTTGATGGTGATTGTTGGTTCTGTTTTGTTCTTGGTTGATGCTCCGTGTTGGTTTTATCCTTTTCAGCCTATTTAGAGATGGAGCAACAAATATCCAGTACTGTGGAGATCACGATCCCATGGTTTTGCACTTGCATCATATCATATTTACTTTTCTAAAATAAATGTACAAAAGTATATACTAATCTACATATGCATGTCCATTCCAGGGTATTTCACAAAGTTACCGTCTCCGTCAACTATGACTAGCAACAATGATTCTCCTAAGAGGGTTAAAAGAGACACCTTTATTTATCAGTTTGGCCTGAGCATTTAGCCTTCTTTGGAGAGTTTGAGGCATCATCTAGTTTATCCGAATTCAGATGTCTTCGATGCGAGATACAGTAATATTTTATCTCTATTGGATGTCTAGGTTGAAGATAGAGCGCTTTAGACTTTGCTGCAATTTTATGACCCATAGCTACGTTGTTTCACTTTCCAGGACTATTAGATAGCTCCCAATTTCGAGGAATATTCACATTTTCTCAATATAATAATCACCGGTCAGGTTCCTTTTGTTTGTGTTCCTGTTGAACCAGACTTTGAAGCTATCGCTAAGGAGCTTTATTTGAGCCTTAGTGATGTGTAAGGCGAGTGGAGAAAAAAGAGTGATACTTATGGTCTTTTGTTGGAATTGTTGACATGTAGAGCTGAGGAAATGGCTAGATATAGTCGTTGGGACGCGTTCATTACGTTATTAGCTGTGGAGGTTTATGGCACGATTCTGTTTCCCAAGGTTGAAGAATGGGTAGACTTGGCTGCTTTGTGTGTTTTCATGAACGGGAATTCGATACCAACCTTACTGGAAGATACTTGTTATGTCATCCACTCTAGGCATAGGAAGAAGGGTTATGTTGTATGTTGCATCTCAATGTTGTATAGATGGTTTATATCTTTGTTTCCTACTAAAGGACCTTTTGTGGATATTAAGAGTACTTGTGATTGACTTTGAGGTTGATGGCACTGTAACATGGTGGGAGAATTGACTTGTTTGTTTTGCGTTTTATCACAAATGTTACGGATAGCAAGAGTCGCCACCGACTTTTCTTTTATCCAATAAAGGAAAGGTGAAAAGAACAAGAAAGACCTTTTATCGATTATGAGTTTGAGAGGTAATTATGAAAAGGGAAGGTATTAGCACCATTTCCATCCGTAGTTATCTACGGACTCTTAATTGCTTAGCTCACTTTTTGAAAACTCGTTTTCTGTGTGTGTGTGATCTGAAAAGTATTTTGAAAACTATTTTGCTTTGACTTTGTAATAATTCTTGTATCAGTCCTCAAGAATGTATACGAAGTGTTTGAAAATATTTGTTTTGTACTTTGTAATGATTCTCGTATGAATGTATACAAAGTGTTTATTTGAAAGTATTTTTGAAAAGAGTGAGAGGTGTGAAAAGTATTTTTGATTGGAATTGAGCAAGAGATTAAAAGTCTTATTACCTACTCAGGAAGGTCGTTCTTGTTATCTTCCTTCTCCTTTAGGACAGTGCTATCCATACCATTAGTTGGTAGGTAACTTTATCCGTTGGATGTGAAGGGACAGGCATAGGGTCATCGTATAGTCATTGAAGGCAACATGTAAGGATAGCTTAGCAAATTCGTAGGGACGATCATCACTTATTCGTAGGCAACAATCGAGGGATGTGATCATATATTCGTAGGCAACATCGAGGGTCATCGAGGTACTATGATCTTTGTAATGATTTTTGAATCGAGGGTCTTTTGCTAATGGTATCGCTACGTTCGAGGGACATAACCATTGTTATTCGAGAGCAACAAGAGAGGATACCCTAGGGGGTGCAAGTGTGAAAAGTGTGTTGATTTCAGATATTTATCTTGAGATTAGGGTTTTCTATGTTGTTTTTAGTCTTGCCATACAACCCCTAGTTACTAGAAGTTAGATATGTACATAAAATAGAGGTGTGGAAAGTAAATGCAGAAAAGTAAAGGTCATACGCTATTACATGGCTGTGGGGTAGTTACATAATAGGAGGTGCGGAAAAGTAAATGCGGAAAGTAAACCCTAGTTTAAGCTATTACATCCTGTAAGCAGATACATAATATTGGAAAATTCGAGAAATTAAACCTGACTATTACAACTTGTGAGCAGTTACAATAAATCAAAAAAAGTATTGTGAGAAGGATTAAATCGAAATAAGAGAAAATAATGTTAGGAAAAAGATTTTGTGTTAGTAGAAAAAAGTTTTAAAATTAGAAAAAAGTTTAAGATTAATAAAAACCCTAATTACTAGAAAGAAAAAAATATTTTTGTATTTTTTTGGATTGATTTTATTTGAGAAAGTAATTAAAAGTCTAATTTATGGTTAATTAAACAATGAATTAAAAATAAAAGAAAAAAATAATTTTTGGTGTCAAAAATTAAATAAGTATTTTTAAAACTTAATTCTAAAAATAAAGTTATTTTTGTGATTTTTTATTGGATTTAAAAAAAATATTTAAAAGAAATTAAATAAGAAAAGAAAATTAAAAAAGAAAATAAGGGTTAGTGAAATAGAAAAGAAAATAGTGTAAAAAATATATACAGCCCTGGGAATCGAACCCAGGACTTGATGCTCACTAACGCACCTCCCTTGCCATCTGTGCTATGTGTGCTAGCTGTTTGAGTAATGGAGCGAATTAATTAAATATGAAAAATAATTTTTATTTCCAAAATTTAAAAAAAAAAAAACATAACGCGTGCCAAGGGGGTTCTTCGTCCCTGATTTGAATTTCTGGAACTTTTACCGGCGGCCTATTCGTGGATAAAGGCTTTCCCTATGGTCGTGTCCGTCACTATAGCACCTTCACATTTTCAAAATCAAATATATGCAATATAAGTCAAAGGTGAAACCATGGTTCGATTGCAATTGATGTTCTGAGCACGATGGTACCCATCGTTTTGTCCAATTTTGCGTATTTCGAAAAGCCTTAATTCAAAGCTTCTAACCCTAGCCATGGTGAAACCTTCGTCCTGCACTTAAACTTTAATCAAACAATCCAGAAAGCATCAAAAATTCATCATAAACACAAATATATGGTCAGATTTAGTTAAACATACATGTATGTACAAAATTGAAATTCAAGAATACAAACCAAATTGTGATCGTGTTCTTGGTGTTCTGGGTGCTTCGATCAATGGTGATGATGCAGTTAGCTTCAGAGATCAACAAGGAATTGATTGGCAACCTTGAAATGGCTTGAATCGATCAAATTCTAGGTCTTCCAATTGCTTGAATGTCACAGATTTTTCAAGCTTGGTTAGGGTTCTTGAGGCTGCAAAAAATCGTGTTGAGCATCTGGAATCCTTGTTTATATATAGTTGAATGAATTAGGTCAACAAATATGATCAAGAATCAAGCCTTGAATGCAAATATATTTGAATTGAAATCAAAGCCAAATCTTTCTATTTTTGATCTTCAATCACCCCAATCTCATGCCAATCAAATATTTTCGAAATTGCCAGCTTTCTATGAGTTGCTTGGACCACAAGAAGCTTAGATTTATAGCCTTACACTTATTTTATTTAATTCCATATTTTATTTTAATTAAATTTGAATTAAAATGAATTAATCCAAAAATAAAAAATAAATAAATAAGGCCATGGTGTGTAAATGGGATTTAGAAGCTCTTGGCAATGTTAGAAACAAGTTTGAACCAAAGAAATATAGGCCCATTTGGAAAATTTTCAAGTTTGATCAATGTTTTCTTCATGCATTTCTTCACAATTTCCAAACTTTCTCAAACCATAACTTGCTCATTTTTTATCAATTGTGAGTGATCTTGGACTTTTTAGAAAGCTCAAGTTATATTCTAAATGATCCTTTTGTTTTCATCTTCATTGAAGCTTCCATTCTCATGTACATCTCTTTGGAAAAAGATGACTTTTTGTTGACTTTTATGAGGACCTATAATATCTTGACCCATAACTCTCAAATGAAGCATTTTTGGGCAAAGCTTGTGAGACACAAAGTTGTAGAGAATTGAATTCCCTTTAAAATCAGATTTGGTGGAAAAATTTCTGATGAAGTATGTGAAAGTTGTGCTTGGTCAAAGTTCTGTTGACTTTCCCTTAAGAAATCCTAGTTTAGAAACTTTTGACTTTTGAGCATTCTTTGAATTTTCTTGATGAATCATGATAAAACCTTGATCAAATGATTAATGTGACTTCAAAATCTTTATGTTGACCAAAAATGATGAAGTTTGACTATATGTTGACCTCAATTGACGTTTGGTCCAATACAACTGATTTTCATCCATATGAGCAATTGATTAAGCAAACTTAGGCTATGAGGCTTGAAACTTGACATGGTGATACTTTGAGACATATGAGGAGGCATGATGCTCACTTGAGATAATAGAAACCATTTTTAACTTGAGAGAAACAAAACCCTAGTTGTGAGTTAATTGCTTAGGAGATGGTTTGTCTTGAGTATGGAGATGTGTATTGACTTGAAAATAGGAGGGCAAATTTTGGGGTATAACAGGAACTCACGTCATTCGACATAGAATGGTACAGTCTAAGATTCAACTATGCTGAAGTGATTACTCAATGCGGTAGTTTCTCGAATGTTCCTCTCATGGGAACACGAGGGAGAATTAATTTTAATCATGTTCTAGCTCTGCGGCAATTAGGTTACACTATGCACAGCCCACCTGAAGCCAGAAGAGTGTCTGAAATTGTATATTGCAAGAAAGGTGACGACCTAGAAATGTTGAAAAAGGTAGAAGTCGCTTGGAAAAAAGTTTTCAAAGAGGAGCAATTCCTTTTGGAAATAAGGAGTTGGTAGCCTATGGTCTCTATGTTGATTGGGTTACTAAGAGGGTTGAGACTCTTCTTTTTCCTTTTCCAAGAAAAGAGCCATTATATCTACAACGTAGCAAGCAGTAGAACGATGTGCCTAAAGAGCTTTATTATCAATTGGAGAATCAAAATAAGAAACTCCATATTGATATGGAAGCTAAGGTTATACAATTGTATCAGCTAAGGACTGAATAGCATGAATTGGTTTGGAAGCTTAAGAGAAGTAGCGATGCAACAGGTACTTCTATTGGTATTGGAGCCAGAGAGAAGGCTAAAACTGAGGATAGTTTAGAAGATGCCTTTGACACCCATATAAAAACCCTTGTTAGAGCTGAGAGGAAAGTACAAAAGTAGAATGAAGATTATCAAAAGCTCCTGACTTCCAAGAATGAAGAGGAAGCCAAATTACGTGCTAAGAATAAAGAGTTGAAACTGCAATATCGGGATAAGGATCTTCAATTAAAGATAGAGGTTGATTATAGATTTGCAAATGAGGTTTAACTAAGGGGAGGGGATATCCATATTTCACAACTCATTGAAGAGGTCGCAAAGCTCAAAGTTCAGGTTGAGAACAATAGTGAGGTGCCTGCATCTGCCAAATGTGAAGAGTATAATGGCTTGTTGGAAAAGTTCCATAACTTAGAAATTATGTTGATCAATAAAGATGAAGTAATTCAAAACTTAGTCTTAAAGCCTGGTGCGGAAGAAACAAAACAACTTTTGAAGCAAACTAGAGCCTGGAGTAATGAACACTTGGGGCGCGGACCTTTACACTCTTTGGAGTTAGGATATTGATTGTTGTATTTGCATTTCTGTTGATTTGATTACCACCAATCTTGTTGGATAGAATCATTTATTATTTCATGTTATTACAATTCTTTTGTATTAAACTCCATTGGGATTTACCCTATTTTGTTATTAATGAGCAATGTTGGGTTTATTTCCTCTATGATGTTTCCTATTATCATGTTGCTTGATTTTCTGACGGTTGACTAAAAATTTTGATAGCCTTGGAATTGGAAATCATTTCATGCATAAAGTCATGCATTCATGACATAGCATAATCATGATAGGTTGTTCCAATACATTTTCTTATGTTCCCATCTGGTTATTTTCAAAGATTTCGACTTTTAACTCTCACTGATACAACACCAGAAGTAACTCAAGAAGACATATGGATCAAATCCAAGCCGATATGACTTTAATGGGTGTCAAGATGGATACTCGGGTTGACCAGTTGATGGAGATTATTTAGAATATGGCTTGTCAACACGAAGAATTGAGGGCACTGATTGTGAGGCCCGCTACTACTACTGCTGAAGGGGTACAGACTGTGATCATTCCTCCAATTAATGATGGAAGTCTTACAGGTGGTCCTTCTATACACCTTATGGCGGTGCGAATGCCAACCTTGGCGCTAATATGAATATGGCTCTTGGTGGTACCAATCTGGGTGCCAATATTGTAGGTGGTCTAGGAAATCAAGTTGTTAATAACCAGGTTG
>CM038796.1:87774045-87871990 GCA_021764765.1 Vicia sativa | reverse complement strand
GAAGGACTTCTCAAAACCTTAGATTCGTTCTCTGATCCAATCTCATTTGTTTCCACTTTCCACGATTATCGGTTGATGCCTACTGGAAGAGTATGCGCATATCCTAGGAATCTCGATGTCGAGACAAAGTGCCTTTCAATGGTTTGGAAGCCATTCCTGAGTCACAATTACATAACAATGACTCATTTAAAGAAATACGAGATAGACAAAAACAACTACCGGAGGAAAACTCTTAGGACTAACTAAAGTTCCTAATGGAGAAGGCTCTTAAGTTCTCTGACCGTAGTATGGTAGCCTTTGAAGCTATTTTAGCTTTACTCCTCTATGGATTGGTGTTGTTTCCCCAACGTCCCAAATTTACGTTGATATAGCGCCATAAGGATCTTCGATTGGAAATCTGTTCCCCTGCCTTGGTGTCGTCGTCTACAATCATCATAAGAATTGTCGAGGAAGCGGAAGCGCGTGTGTTGTATGCCTCTGTTTTCAAATGGATTGTCTCACACACCGCCTAAATCTCCTATCTTCCGCGAAAACAAGGCAGTGGCATTGGTCGAAGACTCATGTCACAAATGGCGATATCCATTGGTATACCTTGGCAAACAATGAGATGGAAATCATTGAGGCATGGAGAATTTATAGCGTACCTCTCATTGGTGCGAAAGGAGGAATCAACTTCTGACCCATTCCTAGCAAAGCGTCATTTCGGATACTTGAATTCGGTAAACCTCCGGTTTCTGATGAGAGAAAGCTCTTATCATGAAGGAGATTCCCAGGATTGAAGGCTAGGATGATTAAAGCTTGGCATCACATCAGAAAGGAAAAGTAAGGCAAAGAATTGTGTAGCCATGGAAACCTACACTTCTTGGATAAAGAAAAATGAAGGAATTTGAATGCCTTACGCATAGAGGATCCCATGTTGATCGCTTCCAGATCAACAAATTTTCCCGTTGAAGCGTGGGAGAATACAAGAAGCCTTGACCAAGATAAGGTTTGAGAAGGAAGCTTTGGAAAGCAAATTCCTTAAGACTAATAGAATAGAGAAGCTCAAAAGCAAGTCAAAGATCATGAAAAGACGCTCTACTTCGGGATGAATGGCTCGTGGAGAAAGATGAGAAGATTCGCCCGGAAGGATGACCATCCAAATACGTCAAAGAAAGGAAAAGAAAGCTTGAGCCAAACAGTAATGAGCCCATCCCAGCGAGTGGAAGAGTCGTGTAAGCTAAGGCAGAAAGCCAAACTAAAAGCTCACTATGGGAAGGAAATCAAGAAAATGAAATTTGCATCAAGCCTTTGGATCGTCATCAGACTAAGATGTTTAATTAGTTTAATTTAGTTTGTTAATTTTTATCATTTATTGTATCATTTGTGTGCAATGCTCCAACAAAAAAACAATTGTTGTAATCTTCCTTCATTAATCAATAAAATTTGTGTTTTCCATCCAAATATTTGCCAAATATTTTCATCTAGAGTCTAATCATTCCACAGTTTTGAGCTGTCCTTTTCGAGATAGAAAAATTGTCGGTATCGTCTTAGAGTTTCATTGCGTCCATGACCCACTTCGAGCGTACGATGCAGGAAAGAAGAAAAGTAATGGAGAATTTTGAGCGAAAATGTTGAACTCCGTACGGTAACTAAGCTACAAGAAGAAGTGGAAAGACTCACGTCTTTGGTCGACTACGCAGAGCGTAAAAGTCGACAAGCGGCGTCGGTCATAGCAAATAGCAACAGGAGGATACTACTACTCCGGTTTCAGGCATCACGATCGATGGTTCACCTTTTTGCGGAGGGCTATCCATGGGGAATACCGCTGCGACAAAGCGGCGTTCACTCCTGGCGTGGAATAACTTTCCACAATGTGATAATGGTTTCTCGTGCGTCATGTTGAACTAAACGACCATGGTGCACACTTACCACGAGACGAAAAGTTCATCACCTCCGAGGAAATAACCCGCGAGCGCTCGTGGTTCAATGGAGAATCTCCGAGAACAACTCCTCGCGACTTGAGATAAAAAGCGATTCAAGGAAAAGAATTGTTTGGGAAGCGCCAGGATCTCTGCTTAGTCCTCGTGTGAAAATACTGCGAAATTCAAAATCCGGATTTTGAAAAGTACAAAGGAATTCTTGTCCTCAGTCATCTTACAATGTATGCTAGGAAATGTCTAAATACCGATGAGGATCATCATTTATTAATTCATTACTTCGGGATAGTCTCCGGTGCCTTGAAGTGGTACATGGGTTTAGATGCCACGAATATCAAACATTCAACGAATTAGGTAAAGCCCGTCGTGATACAAATTCAACTTGGATATGGCTCACGATGAGGATCAACTCCGCTCTATGTCTCAAGGAAATAGAGACATTCGAGGAATATCTTGTGACAATGGAGGAAATTCTTTGTAGTCAACGCCCTTGGAAGAGAAAGAGATGACTAAGGTATTCTTGAATACTCTAAACTCACTCTACTATGAGCGAATGATGCTTCAGCTCCGGGAACTTGACGAAATGGTAAGCATGGGATGCGACTAGAAGAAGGGGTTCGGACGGGACGTCAACCAAGGAAGTAGGATCTTAGTAATACCAAGAAAGTTGGAACCAATTTCCCAAGGAAAAAGAACATGGCGTAGTAATGGTATCACAGAAACCACGTGAATGTCATTCAACAACGGCAGGTGGCTGCCATGCGCCTGTCAGCGCAACTCTAGGAATCGCTCATGATTTAAAAGTCAACAAACTTCAATGACTCGTGCGGTACTCGGCAGTTTCAAGCAGCAAATCGCCTCGGGTTACTCGGTTCGACCCAATTCCGTGGCGTACAGGAACTTTACCTGTGATAGAAAGGAATCTAATCGGACAAGGTTACCTCGGTCCACGAAACTACCATGGTGGTACAAAGGCGGCGTATCTTGCCTTTTCACCAGGGGCACCGAGGCCATGACCTTGAGCATTGCATAACATTGAGCGGTCTGAAGATTAGTAAAGGCTAATCTTCTTTCCTTGACACAAGTCCAGAATGTGACCAATCCACTTCCGGTCATAGTGGACACCGGTGAATCTAATGCTAAGGAATACAGAGGAAGTACCTTATCCGCAGATGTAAACTTAGTCAAAGGAAACTTGGTGCATCTTCATGAAGCATGCACGATTACCATGAGCACCTTCACTAAGCCTGATTATGCGACTTGCTATATACGCTCCAAGAATATCCATGGATGTCTGGTAAGAGCGGATATTCAACATTTGTTAGACATTGGTGATTTACAAATCTCTGAGAAGCGAGATGACCATGGCGTAAATACAATAGGGCATTTTCCGCATGAGCTTTTAGTCTCGAGATATCAACCGGAAAATCCGAGTAGCGTTGTGATCCCTTGTTTTAACATACGAGCATGTGGATCAGCGTCGGATGGTTCCAACATTCCAACATCTCCTTTGGTGATTTGCCACACCTGTTAAAATGCAGTTCTACTAGAGCAATTCCTTACGATACAATGCAACCTTGATAGAGGATGGGAAGGAGAAACCCATGCCTACTTCCGTTAATGTCGATATACGAAATTGGACGATGCGAAGTGAATGAGTACACGCTCCGTGCCACCAAAATCTCCTTGACTCCTGTTGTTAAACAAAACCAGTTAACATATCCTCGAGAGAATCACCGCGATTCCATTGTTAACTTGAGTACGAACATTGGTTCTGCAGTGGAACCAACATCGACTCGAGACTTTGACGAGATCACGAAACTAATCAAGAAGGCGAATATCGAGTGGTAGACGATTGATGCGAGACTCCTTCAAACTTTCAATCTGTCTTTACTCCTTAACTCAGAAGCTCATGAGAAGCTTTGATGAGTACTAGACCAGGCTTATGTGGATCACGATGTGACTACGGACGATTTGGAGGATCATCTCGACATAACGACTGCAATAATCGAGTTTTAGTGACGAAGAACTTCGGAAGAAGGAAGATCCATGACTTGCCTTGCGTCTCGATGAGTTGCGGTCGATTCCACATCCAATGTATTGGTGGATACAGTTCGTCTTTAAATGTAATGCCAAAAGCAGCCTCGCTTCGTTTAGCTTACAAAGGCATGAATGAGAAGTTCGGCGACATCATAGTAGAGCTTTCGATGGATCGAAAAGTCGAGTTATTGGGGAAGTTGATCTCCATGACAATTAGCCTCGCACTTTCAAAATTACGTTCCAATTCATGGGCGTGCAGTTGCGTATAGTTGCTTGCTAGGAAGACCTTGGATCACGATGAGGCGGTAACTACTCTCTCGAAATTAAAATTCACGATAAATGGAAAGTTGGTGACCATCGGTGAACAAGCTTTACTTGTAAGTCATCATCCGGTTTCTCCTTAAATCACTTGCCAATGACATTGAGCGCCCGCGTCTCGGAAAATCCGTTAGAAGATGAATCTACTAAAAGCAGATCATCTATCTCTTCATATAAAGCGGCACAAATGGTGAAAGATGGTAATACTAGGGATGAGGACAGTTATCAAACACGTCGAGAATGAAGCGAAAGCGGGACTCGGGTTCACACCGTATCCTCAAAACAGAAAGATGAAACACTTTCTCCGATCAAGAAGTATTTCATAGTGGAGGTTTCTTAAACCACATTCCGAGGTTAATGTTGTAACCATTGAAGAGGAGGAAGATGATCCATGCGAATCGAAAGTGGAGCACTTATTTGAATAGCCACGTATGTGTCTCGAGAGGAATCATATGCACCGTGATCAATTCAAAGACATGTCCTACCTTGAAAATCACAGTCCTAGCGAAGTTTGGGATACCTTGGGAGAACAAGTGGCAATCGACTACATGGTGAAATACTCTGTGACTCGAAAATCCGGATCGAAGATATCGACCCACGGGATGGGGTGATGACTTTGACTACCCTAGTCGATCGAAGAAGAATACTACCGTCTTCCAAACTAATCAACGATCGAGGGTCCCAGAATGAAGATCTACATTTCAACATGTCGTGGTTTCACCAAGCGGATCTGGTTACCACTACATCAACATGATCACTTGAAGATCAAGTATGATTCGGGATACGATGCGGAAAGTGTCGACGACAGCGGTCTCTTCACTCCGGTGGAACATCCCGATATTCAACACAAAGATCAATAGGAAGTACAAAGGCTATCTCTCGTACTTCCGATCTGTTAATCAAGAAGATCGCTTTAGCAGCACCAAAGGCAAGGCCATCGTCCGAGTCTTCAAAGCACCTCAACCGCATCAAAGTTTACTCAAGGGTTAAACCAAGCGGAAAATTACAGTACCTCGACTTCCAAGGTTCGTCACTATTAGAAACACATTGAAGTTAGGACTAATGTTCATAGCTCTAAGTAGTTTATCTTTGCTTTTGTTTTGAACTCTCGCTTCCAAGCGAAGAGATGTTTATAGGGTTTAGCTTTTAAATAATTTCTCTTTGTCTTCCCAAGACAAATGAGTTTTGTATTTTAGCCCTGTTCATATTGTGAAACATAAATAAAATGCGTTGTTTTGTTTCCACACTCATGTTTATTTTCATTTTACCCTTTTAGGAAATGATAATAAAAAACAACATAAAGAAAAATCATAATGAAAAATTAATCAACACTTTCATTAACTTTCAAAAAAATGATGATGATAAAACTTTTAATCAAACATAAATCAAAATCGTGATTAAACAAATGGACAAATCCATCGAAAGCGGTAACTCTACGCTCTTCTCGACTTTGAAATTCCACAATGAATTATTTGAAGAAGTTGAAGAGAGATCCCGGATGAAATTTCTAGGCGCTAAAAGCACGAGGAAAGGATCATTCAGCCTCATAAAGAACTAAGCAATCAACTTGGGTTACGAGGAAGATAGAAAAGAAGTGAACATCAGACTTCACTCGACATCAACGTTTCCTTCAACAAGAGTACCCGGGGCATCGTACGAGGATAAGAAAACTCTAAGGAGGCTTTCCGGGAATTTCTTCCTCAATGAAGATGTTCTATACAAAAGAAACTTGACATGGTTACGCTTTCGGATGCGTCGACAGGACAAAAGCGAACACGATCATCCATGAAGTGCATGAAGGGTCCTTTGGAACCCATTCAAATGGGCATGCAATGTCGGAAAGATCTTAAGAGCGAGGATACTATTGGATAGCGATGGAATCGATTGCTGCAAACACGTCAAAAGATGTCACAAGTGCGGATCTACGAGATAAGATCCATGTGCCAGCTACTACTCAACGTTCTCTCTTCTCGTGGCCTTTCTCCATGTGGGGCATCGACATGATTGGAATGATTGAACCAAAAGCATCCAGCGGACATCGCTTCATTCTAGTGGCTATTGATTACTTCACCAAATGGGTCGAAGCGCATCTTACGCCAACGTCACAAGACAAGTGGTTGTGAGGTTCATCAGAACAACCTCATTTCCGATATGGAATTCCAAGCAAGATCATTCGACAATGGATCTAACTTGAATAACAAAATGATGAAAGAGCGTGTGAGGAATTCAAGATTGAGCATCATAACTCATCTCTTACCAGAGCCAAAGATGAGCGCGTTGTTGAAGCGCCAACAGAACATCAGATCATCGAAAATGGTCATCACTTACAAAGGCGCGCAATCACGCCATTTGCTCGCATGGTGTCGTGCCTCGATGCAGCACTTCAGGAAACTCCTTTTCTCTAGTATACGGCATGGGCGGTGCTCCCGTAGAAGTTGAGATCCGTCAATGAGGTTCTCATGGAAACTAAGTTATCCGAGGCGAATGGTGTCAAAGCGGAATCGACCAATGAACAATTGAAGAAGCGCACGACCGCTCGTGTCACGGACAACTTTATCAAGAAGAATGAAAGCTTTTCGACAAAAGGTCGACCTCGTGAATTAGGAAGCGACCTCGTGCTAAAAGATTACATCTTTCAAACAGATTCTAGGGCAAATGGACTCCTAATTACGAAGGCCCATACATCGTCAAAGAAGTTTCTCTGGCGGTGCTATGACTCTCACAACCATGGACGTGATGAACTCCCGTATCCTGTGAATCTTGGCGGTCAAAAATACTTTGTCTAAAAAAAAAAACAAAGAACATTCGGTAAGTCGAAAACCGAAAAGGCGGCTTAGGCAAAAATAGCGTCTCGGTGGATTGAAAACACGAAAAGGCGATCCGAGCAAAATTAGAGACAATAAGCGAAATTATCACGATAGATCGAAAACACGAAAAGGCGATCTAGGAAAAAACAAGGATACAAAAAGCGACAAAGTAGTACTTGTCGGTCGTATTTTGTCCACATGAAGAATTTTCCATCAACGGATCTTCAATCAACTCTTCTAAAGCAACAAGACACGATTGGAATTCAAAGTTGTTAGGGATAGTAGTGGTTATTTGCTTTCAATGTAGCATTTTCCCAATAAATTATCATTTCCACTTTTGTAAATAGTTCATGGAATCACGTTTGGTGATTACCATTCTATTCAATAAATTTGAGCCTTGTGCCTTTTGTTTGCAATTCCTACTTTATTACATTTTTGCAAAATAACGCTTTTATTGTGAAAATCACTTTTGAAACTAAAATGTTTTAAATGAATTTTTACTTCAAAATTTTGAAACAAAAGCAAAATTCTCCTTTGAAACTATGAACAGAAATAACTTCAACCGTTTCTCCAGAGTGTTTGATCCCGATTGAGTGGGCCAAGCCCTTCTGATCTTCTCCTCATCGAGAAATCATCAAGGGCGGTATTCTTATCCAAAAGAATCCCCGATCAAGTTGCCAATGAAATACCTTTCTCGGAAAGTGTAAACCATGCAACTCAAATTCTTCATTAGTGAATATACGCACCATTAGCGCAATTTACACAAGTATTTGTTCGAATTGTGGTGGTCCTTTTCAAATATCCCTTTAAGTGTTTTTGTCAAGTATTGTTAGCATGCATATAACATTCATGACATTCATACATAATAGCATCATTCATTGCATTTTGCATCTCTCAAAATGTTTGCTTCCAAATCCGGTTATATATATATACTCATACGAGTATATCATATCCCACAGAATATCTCAAGCAAGAAAAGATACTTTTTCTTTGTTTCCCCAGGTATTCCCAAAGAAGAGGATATGTCTTCCTTTTCCGGGCAAAGTCCCCAACAGAAATGCATTTTCTTCTCATCACATTCCCAGTGAGATGATCTCTCCGGGAACAATGTCTTGGTTAACTTCTTTCTTTCGGTTCATTCTGGATAGAACTTCATTACTCACAAGTGAGTACACCACCTACTTCAAAGATTTACCTTGTTATAGTTATCACTTGATAATTGGTAACATCTTCAAAACCATTACCATACTATATCACAAGGCGATAATTGGTAATATCATTTCCACTTACCTTAAACATTGTCACAAAGCGCGAAGGTAATCTTTTGTTTCCCAACGAAGCAGATATTCACGTTCTCGTGAATCATTCTTTCCCCAGCGAAACATATTGTTTGTTTCCCAGCAGATAGGATTCTCTTTTCTCAAAGCAGTCGAGTCATCCTCATAAAATTTTCCCCATCATGTCATTTCTTTGACATCCTTTGGGTAAAAATTTTAATCATTTAACATCGTCCGCATCTTTTGGTATCTTAGGTCCAATTTTGCGTGATACGATATTTAAGTCTCTTACACCTATCAAAGCGAAGATATTCATCTTCATCTTTCAGGTTAAAGAAACTTAAATAGGGGCATCTGTCATACCCAAATTTTGACCTAATATACCACCTTACATTTGCATTGTTGCACAACTATGATCAACGGCGTTAATCGGGTATAGCATTCAGGTCAAATTAGGGTTTCATCAGTTTTCATCGATTCAAGAGCTAACCAATTAGGGTTTGAGATTTTCTCACTCCATTTGATCTATCTTGATCAAAATCATCACTTTCAAATCCTCGGATATCCATTTTCTTCATGATCGATCGGATCGACCAATTAGGGTTTTGATCGAGCATAGGCATTCTCGATTTTTGGCGATAATTGACTTTTGGATGAGATTGGTCATTATATCTTAGATATAACATCTTGACCTAATTTACGGATTCAAAACATCACGGAGGTTCCTGAATTCATCGATCGATTTGAAACGTCGTCGATGAAATTTCATCGCGAAAAGTCAAACTTTGACTTTTGGTCAAATTTTCAAAACAAAACTTTTCCATCATCAAAATACTTCAAATGATCCATCATGATCATAAAAAATCAAAGAATTTGGAAAAGTCAACAAAAAGTCAAAAGTTTTCACACTTAGAAAAATTTCTAAGTGTTGAAATTTCTCATTTTTTCCAAACTTCAAGCCATTTTTTCACCTAGTTCAATTGGAATTTGAAAAAACTCAAAACATGAAAGTTGTAGATCATGGAAAGATCTTTCCAAAATGTCCAAGAACTCTCAAATCCATGAAGTCTAGCTACACTTTTGAATTTGAAATTTAGAGCTCCAAAATCCATAATTTTCAAGTACAAACTTGTAAAATTATAGGTCATTTGTGTTTTTCATTTAAACCACTTGCCACCTTGCCAATGAGTCATCAAACTGATAAACATCAGTGAGAAGTGATGATTGAAGATTGGATCAAGTTTGGATAAATATAGCACATGGTGAAAAAGGAAGTTTCCTTTTTGGTAAAAACCATTCTTGCCCTTAAGTTAAGTTTGAATATCCAATTGGCTTGTACTCTTGCCTAACTGCGAGCTTGTTTACCTAAATAGCTCACCATTTCAAGAAAGGACACAAAATCAATACACAAATTCATGCTTTTCTTCTTTTCTTGAAAATCAAGTATCATAGAGCAAAATTGCCAAACATAGCATTTTGAAAATCCAATGGAAACATGATGAAAATTGGTGTCCAACATGTTCCATAATCATTAACAAACTTGTTCCAAACTTAAAATCAACTGCTTAAGCTAAAATCGAAAATCATTTTGCATTTTTAAACTTGTAAAATGCCATACAATCGAAATTGGAGTTTGGTTTGATTCCTTGAAGTTTTGATCAATCATACACCTTCCATAAACATCATAGGAGTGATCCAAAAGAACAACAAGCGTAACACCATTAACCTCGATTCCGGTTCCATTTTGAACTTTGCGGGTTGACTTGTGTAGCTCGATTCAAGCAAGTTCGAAGCAAGCGGGCTATCCATAGAGCATCCTTACATGCGTTGGAGCTTAATCAATCAAGAAACAACAATGGTGCTCAGAGCAATTCGATCTCAACTTTTCGGTATGAACACGAGTTTGGTTCTCATGATTCTTTGAATCTTTTGACAAAAACTCTTGGCCATTCTCTTTACGCACTTAACACGATCCTTAACCCTCAATAAAATCAAACAATCATGAACAATACATCATTTAATTTGAAAAATCGGTTTCTAGGGTTCTTTAAGTTTCCAATCAAAACATGATTAGCGAAAATAAATGAAATTAACATGCATATTCATATTCGTGGTGCAAAACCGATCAAGATTGATGTTTATTTCACTCAATTTGGTTGAAAGCGAAGATTTGAGCAAGGATTTAACAATCGAAAATCAAACCACGACGAGCTGCGGCGTGTTCTTGATGTTCTTCATTTTCAAATATTCAAAATTTCCACTCTTATGTTAACACGTGTGTTAGTCCACTAAACAAAGAAACGCGTTTGGTCTAGTGGTTTATGCTTGCCTTTAAGTTCTTCCTGCCACGTCCCACTCAAAGGTCATGGGTTGAAAACCCACAAGACCAAATTTTTACAAAACTTCAATATTTTCATTTTTTTATCAAACTTCAACAATTTTTAACCAATCAAAACTTCTCATTTGAGATGATTTTTGCACTTGTCATTTAATATATATATTTTATGATTATATCAAGAAAATCCAAAAATATTTTCTTGATTAAATTTTAATCGAGGCAAGCGATGTTACGAACACTTTTCAAACCTCCTTAAAGGTGAATTTTTCAAGTTTGACTTAGATTTTCAAAACTTCTCATAAATGAACTTAACGTTTCAAAACATTTTTCAAATCATTTTCAAACATTTCATCAAACTTGCATCTTTTACCATGATCAATCCGATTTAAAGCGATAAAACAAATTCGTTCTTTCTCAATTTCTCGATCGATCATGGGCCACCCTTGGTGTAAGTCCCAATCCTTTATGTACATACTTAGTTTTACTTGTACATACTCAAATTATCATTGTTATATTCAAGCTAAACAACTTTCTTTCATTTGTTTCATTCGTTTGTCTATCTTGAATCCATTGGTTCTAAGGAATGTTTCTCGAGCAAGATTTCTTTTAAACCAATGGGCCTCCATCCGATGTAAGTCCCATAACATTCTTTATGTACATAATATTTCCTTGTACATATCAAATTTTTGTCAAACATACAAATTTTATCACATGCTACGGATATTCACAAAACTTTTATGCACATGCTGGATACTCTTTTTGAAAATACTTTTCTGAGATAGCGTTGATCAATATTTCATCTGTACATTTTACTAAATACCATTGGTATTGAAAGAACATTATTACATGAGCCTTTCAAATCAATGGGCCTCCACTTTGGTAAGTCCCAACCTCATGTACATCCATCTTTGTTTGTACATAAAACTGTTGATGTACATATTCATTTCCTTGTACAGTTCAAACTGTGAATAATCAAGTTCGCTCGTTTTAAACGTTCGTTCACAAACACTTGTTATATTTCATAAATTGCATAAATAAACATCATGCATTGTTTATATTTCATAAACTCACGTGAATACATATCACACACTTTGTTTATACAACCGTCTAATAAATAACATAACACTTAGACCAATCAATAGGTTCCCCACGATATAGCCTCCGCTTGGGCTTCATACAAGACAATTCATCATCGGCTGGGTTAGCCTCGCTTGGGCTTCATACAAGACAACTCGTCACGATTGAGTTTAGCCTCCGCTTGGGCTTCGTACAAGATAACTTATCCCGGCATTGACCTTCTCTTGGGCTTTGTACAAGAAACTCTCCTGAGTTAGCCTCCGCTTAGGCTTAGTATAAGACAACACTCCTGTTGAGTCGACCTCTCTTGGGCCGTTCAAAAAGAACTCCTCATTGAGTTTAGCCTTCTCTTGGGCATCATACAATGAAAGAGCAAATCTCTTATGACCTCTATTGGGCTTCAATACAAAGAATCACTTGCTAGATAGAACCAGAAGGATGGTTTCGGTGAAATCACTTTCAAATTCCCATGAGTAAAATTTCCGTGAAATTGCTCTTATTCGAGAAAAGGATGGTTTCTCGGTGAAATCCCTTTCAAGCCAAGCCTGACCATACCTATGGCTTCCTCTTGAGCTTCATACAAGGACCCTCGATGACCCTCGGATGCCTCTCTTGGGCTAACAATACAAGGACCACGGGCTTAAAGCATCCCTTAATCATCAATTTCTCTAAAGATTTAGACATTTATCATCTCTATGGAAGAAGTATCTCATCCATTACATCACATGATCAAAAACTTTTCAAACTTTTCAAACTTTTAAACTCTTTTCAAACAAAAACATCTATTAACGAGAAGTGGTAATGCTTGTACCTCAGCAAAACACCAATACTTATAGTTAAAAGATTCAATCATCTTTCAAACATCTTTCTTAAACATGTAAGTGGTAGCAACTTGCACTCAAGCAAAACACCTAATACTTACGACGAAAGATTTTTATCAATCAAACAACTTTTCAAAATGTATGTGATGAAATAGATTAGATACATTTTTCATTAAGATGACATTTATGCATCTCTTACTAACCTCCGTTGCTTTCCACTAGCATAAGTGGGAACTACGATTGCTCGACTTTCTCAACATCCTTTTGAGAATACGTGAGCCAAGGTCTCATCCTTGCCGAGCAAATTTCTATCTCTCTGGACCAAACAAACCATAGAACCACCAGATCCGAGCTACAAATGCTCGATTCCCACTGGGGATATGTATCGGAAGATCCACGGATCTTTGAGAGCACATAATAACAAAACCTAGAATCCCACAATCTCACATTTCTTAAAATCCAAGGAGAAACTTTCCCAATCATAGAAATAGCAATTAAAACACACAAACATATCAAATATATTCATATAAAAGTGTAGATAACTACATATATTTAGGTGCTCCATCTATTCCCTTTATATACCATCCTTACTCGGAATCTCCCCGATGCGTTATGTCTAGTTTAAGCTGGTCGTTCGCATACAATATCAATTGAGGGTATTTGACTTTCCCCTTTCATAATCGTGAATCATCTTTCTTGTGTTGAAAATAATAAAGCTTGATGCTCGCGGCATCTTTATAAACAAATCAAAGATTTAAATCGTTGCGTGCGGAAGATCCGAACTCACGTTCGCATCCTCGGTAGCGCGTCCTTTATGCGAACAGGGTTCAAGGAAAGTTCGAGAGTTCTCAGTTTCGATATAGAATGAATAACAAATTCTACATGGTGAGTTCTCATGTCGGAAAATATCTTCGGTATGGACTCAATGAGGCTAATGCCATTAAGTTTTCAGATTCATCTACTGTGGTTGGGTACAATTTCAAGATTTCCTTGAATTCTATGCTCTGAAAACCCTACAATGAAACCGTTGTGAATAGCCCTTTGTTTCTAAATCATCTGCAGGTGTGAACTGTTTGTGAATTCTATTTTGGTTTGTTTTCCACATTATCGGGCATAAGAAAAGCGATCTCTCCGGGTGGATAAGGTGAAGTGAAACTTATGTACTGTATCAAAAACAAAATCAAGGTTAATTGTCCACTACTACTTTGCTAGTTAGATTTATGATCTCGTGACTCTCCTCGTAGCATTGCTCTATGTTATGCCTCCTTCATCTAAAGGTCCTGGAGAAAACATTAAAGTGCACGAATACCTTATATGTCTCGGATATGGATCAAGAGTTTACTAGTAATTCTCTCGAACTAATGGGATTTAAATGGGATCACAACCCGAGTTTGGAGCACATTGTGAGTCGGCGATGTTCAATTTGGTAACTCGGATGATGAAACATATGATGACATTGAAGCTATGTTTAATGAATAAGACAATGAATGAAATACTGAAGAAATGGACGAGGATGCTCGATGATCAAAGTGACACGACATGAGTGCTTACTCAATTGGAACGGATGCATATTCAACACCATGAAGACCTTGCTCTTCAAAATGAGAGGATCTCAAATCTCTCCTGCATGGTCAATCTGCAAAATGAACGATTCTCCATGTATTTAGAGATTCAAATTCAATGGTTCAACACCTTGCACGACATGCTTCAAACTTAAGCCGACAACTTTGTCACATTCCAAGCTCACTTCATGCAACATTATCCTTACCCTCCACAGAAACAACCTCCAACCACCCTGCCAACCTTGATAATGAAAATTAATGATGTGTTTATGTTTGTCTTTATTATTTGCTCTTGTTTGTCATGCTTATGTATTTCGTACTTTATTTTCATGAACTTACTTTGTGTTTATTTATGCCTGTCATTTCGTATGTAATATACCTTATGATGGTTGTTTAATTATTTAACTTTTGCACTAACCTCACTATGTGTGTTTGTTCTATGCGCTATGAAATTGAATTTTGTTATAATGAATATCTACTATTTTTATATGTGCTACGGATGACCAGTTGCTTTTCTCTTTTTGATGTTGTCAAGGGAGAAAATGGTATCAAATTTAGGCAAGAAAGCTTTGAAGATGTGCAATCTCGGGAGCTTAGCCGGTACTTATATCTATCTCATTACTATTTTTCACATCTTGTTTTATGTATATTATGCGAGTTTTCCCATCATCAAAAAGGGGGAGTATGTGAGGGCATGGTTCATGTTTTCATGATGTCAAAACCCCAAAATATCCCATGGTGAATTATATCCCAGTGGATTAGCAAGTGTGGCGTGAAGCTAGAAGAAATATAGGTGTTTGGAAATAATCTTAACGGATCGTCGGCGCGTCTTGAACTCTAATCGCCTGGCAAAGCATCACTCCACTGTTGTTACGCTTGACCCTTTGGTCGACACACCTCTTTAGATAAACTGGGAGCAAAATATGAGAGTCCTGCGTCGATGCAATCAACCTGATGCGGTCGACGTACTCAAGATGTTTGGCCCTCCCTGCTGGCTCGGGTTGTTCTGCGCCGACTCCCTCCGGGCGGTCGGCCGTCCCATCACGCATTTTATTCTAATTTTTTCTGCCTTGTCTTAAGTTTATTTTTACTAACACGTATAAATAGTGGATTATTTCATTTTGAGCAGTTAACAAGAATAGAGTGAAAGATACACATAGAGAGCACTTCATCTTCATCATCTCTTCTCAAATTTTAACCTCTTCACATAATCAAAGTTGTTGAATCAAGATTAGAGCATTGGTGATAACGTCCAATTGAAGATCAATTTGATTTGGGTTGTGTTTTGTGGGCTTGTTCTTGAATAAAACCATTAGGGTTTCTCTCTAAGATCCAATTGGTGAGGGGTTTGGTGAAATCTTTGCTTGAAAGGATTGGTGAGTGAAGCGGTTCGAGGAACGGTGGGCTCGCTTGATCATGTAACGGTAGATGGAGGATCGTGAAGGAAGATTTGAGGTCGATCTTGTTCGTCCAAAATCAGCCGAGAGAAAGAAATTATGCAGCAAATTGGTTGTGATTTCTAGTATCGCTAGTTGGAGATTTCTCGGAGAGATCGACGCTTGGTTTGGCTCGAACCAAGGAGTGTGAAGAAGATAGATTCATCACCATCAATTAATTTACGTGAATTGGGAACTATTTCTTCACCTGTTACATTTTTAAATTTTATACAAATTTTCTCAATTTTAGATTCTAGAATTGGGGGCAGACGTACACTCTACGAGGACAATAAGAGGAATTGCCTTAACAAATTCCTGTGGTCTTCTTCGCATTTTACTTTCTATACTTGTTTGCTTTAATTTGTGCGATTCAAATTATCAAACGTGTTTATATTAATTTGTGGTGTGTCGAGCTTAAACATTCACATTGGTAACAATCCTTTTGATTGTTACTTGACAAAATCGACATCACAATTAAGTAAATTCTAACCTTGAATTTCGCTCACAAGGTGTTTGATAAATGTCTCTCCCAAATTATTCATTGTGCTTGATTTTATTCTTAATAAACTCATTGGAAGTATTGGATACTCGTTGAGATTGTTTAGCGATTAACCATTTGCGTATTGATTCACGCATTTTTTCTACTTTTCACGCATTGGTTTTCATTTTTCAAAAGTTAAAATTTCCGATCGAATCTTTCAAATTCAAGCGGATTGATTGACAGAAATTGAATTGAGGGCATGCATTCTATCATTTCAAAGCAATATTTTAAGTGTAATGTCATAATTCAAATTGTGTATCTATTATTTAGAAGCATCATTTAAACACATCTGTATTATATTTTGATTGAATTCTTGAAGTAGGTATAGTTGTAGCCTCAAAATTGATTGAATTCCTTGGGCTAGGTATAGTTTGTAGCCTCAAAAAATCATTGACAATTTATCTTTGAGATTGTATTCCTTAAGGAACTAAGTTTAGTTAAAATCCTTGAGAAGTCATTAACAGTTGGTCTTTGAGTGAATTCTGATTGATTAGTGGATTAAATTCTTATTAACAAGATGAACTTACTTTAACGAGTGGACTAGTATAAATCCTTGAGTATTTATATCATTGTTGAGTTTGTTTTGGGGTTTGTAAAAAGTTATCACATTTGAAACTATTAAGTAGTGATCATCTTAATCCTATGCGACAATCATTAACACACACAAAACACACAGTTAAATAGAAATAAGATTGCATAATGAAATCAATGGTACATTATTTACATTGAGAACATAAAGTAACGAGAGAATTTTTTCCCTACCAACATCAAGTACATTCATTTGAATGAGGTGAGAACATAAATAACTAGAACATCATGTACAGATAAAATACAGAGAACAGGACTTGCATACACAAGGTTAGGGGTCTGCTTTACCAGCCACCTGTTCATCACTAGAATCATATTCATCTTCAGTTAACTCCTCGTCTTCGTCATCACTCGATTTCTCTTCTGTTGCAGCTCCAATGTCTTCTGGCTTGGCGTATTTCTCGCAGTACTCTGAAAATTGATAGTAGAAAAAAACATGAGCAAATGTTGAGAAGTTATTGTTTCTGATATACATGAATAGATATTCCATTTTGAGTCCTACAAGACTACATATTCAAACAAAATCAATTGGTTAGCAACTTTGATGCATAGATATTTTTGAACTTCTCTTACAAAGCTTCAGATGATGTTTTCTTCAAACATATTGAACTTGATCCCAAGTGTAAGAGCTACTCAATAGAAGAGTGCGCCATACTCAATCCTTGTATCTCGCACATAGGTAAATATAGTGGGGCATACAATTGAATATGTAAGCGGAGACAGTTTTGACCACACAACAATAAGTAATTCAACAGGATCAACGCCCAACTTATATGCTCCATACATACGCATATCAAATGAATGCGACAAAATATAATCCTAACCACATAGTCACACATGAAAGATTGAGATTAAGTCTCAAGTAACACGCTCCATACATTTCAGACAATGCCCATGTCCATAGTCCTAGTGTCATTGTCATGCTTGGACACTTCATAGGTTGAGACACAATACATGTGACAGAAGACCAAATGGCGAAAATGAAATACTCTTTCTCGTCCTATTTATAATAAAAGTATACTTTTTAGATTCATTGAGTAATCAATGTATCTAGTCTATATATAGTAGTCCAGATACATTGTTTTTTCAGTTCTGTTAGCAAATAACAACTTATAATGGTCAAGTATATGATGCAGTCAATAGAAGAGGAGCAACAATACCTTTAACCCTTTGGTCATAAGTAGGTCGGTCACGCATCATTAACGCAGCAGCTTCTCCATTCAAGGGATCCGATGGATTTGGATACAAAAGGAGTTGTGGCAGAAACACCTCAAATACATTGACAAGATCTGGAAGAAAGCAGATTTCAACATATAACAACAATCCAAAAAACATCAAAATGAAAAACTTGAATTAAATCCAGTGTCATTAAATGCGGCCATTGCTTAAAGGCGCCTTTTTTCCGCCATAAGCACTTCGTGAAGCGATGAAATCATATTTTGTCAAAAGGTTTAAAGACAGATCATTACCAAACATGGGGCTCCAAGTCTGATTAATAACATCAAGACAAACCGATCCGGACCTGAAATCATCATTATCCAAGCGATCATACATTAACTTATTCTCAAAATTAACTCACGCGATAAATTATTCAAACAAGATTCATACATCTCATCAACATTAGGGTGATAGATCTTATTGATGAAGCCTATGGAAGGAGACTTATAAGGATAAGCATCAGGTAGCTCAACTCTTACTTTCCACACACCACCTTGATAAGGACCTGACAAAAGCCATCACACAAATAAGAACTTGAAAAATGCAAGGTGCATAACACACCAACAACACCTTTATCAGTTTAACATCAACATCCATGACAGAACAATAAAACAAAACTCAAAATCAACAACATAGGTAAGTAAACAATTTATGTTCTATCAAGACTAAGAAAACAATAACAAGCAAAAAGGGAACCAATAAGAACCAATCATATTGTTGCTTCACAAATCTATCACTAGACTATGAAAAATCCATTGAAGAATCAAACCAACAAGCAAAACAAGAATGAATAAAACAAAAGACTATGAGTTTCATAAGAGAATCCTTTAGATGCTACACAAATCTAAATCCTTAGTAAAGTCAAAATCAAGTCAAATAATAGAAGAACAAAAACCCAAAATATTTGACAAGGATCAGCAAAAGGTAATAAATTTACTTTCATTTGGTCCATGAAAATGAACATAAAACTCTTGCATTCCATCGTTAATCATCTCGACTTTGTAATCACTCATCATCCTATAAAGAACAAGAGGATGATCAATCAAGTGAAATTAAGATACCCAATTGAAAAAGATAAGAACTTGAATGAAAGTAAAGTGAAATTGAAAAGTTGAAAAATTAACAGTTTCATCAAGTCCATCTCTCGTCGCTTGCTTGGGAAGACATGTTTTGTTTTTTATGTTTTCTGTCTGTCTGCTGGTTTGGTTTGGTTTGTTTTGTTCCTTGCTTGAGAGAGAGGAAGAAGAGAGGATTGTTATAGAAAAGGCTTTGCTTGTGGAACTGAAAAGTAAATTTGGTTTAGAAAGCCATCAGAAAACTTAGGAGTTATGTATGTAACAACAATGTTGATATTAATAATTTGATTTAATTGCATTATTATGATTTGTTTTGTTATTTTTTACCCTCTCATAATTATACTATACTATGCAACATGGATAGAGACAAGATATAATAAAAACAATATTAAATAAGAATAGGATATGTAGTCATATATAATAGATTTAGCATCCTATTATATATTTGATGTACCAGATGATAAGAAATGTAATATGGTTATTTTATCATTTTGTATATTAGATACACATTCAATAAATTGATGTTATATTTAAATTATAAAATTATATTTTTAAAAATTAATATTTAATATATTTAAATTTATTATATAAATATGGGACATCCTAACATGTGCCCTTATGACTAGAGATGTCAATTTGCACCCATTAATGAGGATCTTCGTAGGAATTTTCCGTCTGGAGCCCCAAAGATGGGGAAGTTTCCCCAAAATAGAATGGAGAATAAAGTTCATCAGAAACACTTTGGGGACGAGGATGGTGAACATGTGCCCTACCCGCACTAGAATTCTATAATACTGTTAATTAATATATAGTTTAACATTTTTATGTAGGTTTATTTATCATTTCAAATAACTTGATAGAATTTATTGTCGTTAGTTTTTGAATTTTTCTATTAATTTAGTTAAAAATAATAAGTAAAAATTTATGTTTATTGATATCCACAAAAATCGTAGGGATCCGTGGGAACGGAGATGAGGGACAAAATCTCCCGTAACAAGGACTCGAAATAAGGGACAAAATCTCCCTTGACTCATTCACATCCCTTATGACACATGTTAAGATACTATCATTAAAAAAAACATGAACAATAAAATTATATTTAAAATTTCAATAATTGAATTCACGAATTTCGAAAAAAATACTTTTGCATATAATATCTTTGACATGTACCTTTGGGATGCCTATAAATATAAGAGTTTAAAGATACTCTAATGTGAATATCATCTAAAATCAATTAGAAAGAAAATTTTACATGTGTTATGTCATTTCAATATTTTAAAATAAAAATGAATTTTACTGTGATTATGTTTCAATATATTTTATTTTTCTCTAAACATAAATAATAAAATATTAAATCTAATTAAATAATTTTAAAGAAAAAACATTGAAAAATTGAACAAACCAATTTCAACTTTTTAAATATATACTAATTTTAAAAAATGATTATTTATTAATTTAATTCAACTATTTTTAGAATAAAAGTATTTACTATAAAGATAAAATAAGATAAATTTTACTATGAGTGGATTGGATAACTCAACAAAAATTGAGATAAATAGATGAAATTTAATAGTCTAAAGTTTAATATTTGATTACAATATTGATTAATATTTATTTATTAATATAATTAAATTAATTTTTAGATTTATTGAATATTTAATATTTTTTATTCATATGTAATTTGAATATATTATATATTGAAAAATTTGTAAAAAAAATTATAAATAGAACCACAATATTCATTTATTTTTCTTATTGTTTCAAATGAGAATATAATATAATATAATATAATTATTTTATCATATGTATAAAAAAATATTCATTATAGGGTGTTTTAACCTTTCTTTAAATTATATAAATTTAAATTTTGAAGAAAATTGAAAGGATTATTTTTTAATAAAGATAAATTATTGAATAGAAAACATGGAGACATAAAATTAAATTTATCAAATAATTAATAAAATATGATAATTGGACATATTAAACATACCTCTTAGAAAAAAACTTTTTAAAACACACATAAGAGTAGAAATAAAAATTTCAACAAATATCACAATCAATAAAAAATCGTTGATTAATCTATTTGGATCTTTGTTTACCTTTTTGAAAATGTGAAATATATATTTGAAATATAAAAATATAGTGTGTAAAATATTATTTTATATAATTAAAAAATGTCAAAAAATAATATTCATCAAAAAATAATATTCATTATTAGAAAATAGACGAATAATCAATATTAAGAATCTTTCAAACCAAAAACAAATTATTTTTTGCGTGTGCATATCTCATACCAATCATGATTGCATGCATTTCAATTAAAAAAAATCAATTTCAATCTTAAGTAAAAAAAACTCTTAAAAAAATGTAAAATCAAACTTAATATAAAAAATGATACTTATCCATTCAAAACCTAATATTGAATAATGGATGGAGAAGCAAATTTACGATTGAAGTCCTAAAAGAATACTTTAATGCAACTCATACGTGGGAAAGTGGATTTCCATGTCTTGCACTAGTAGAAGCATGATGAGCTTACACTCAATTTTTCAATCTCGACCTATAATAGTTAACTACATGATGACAAGATTAATTTGAAACAATTTTAACTCTTTATTTGAAATCGAAAATTAAATGTCACGGTTGTTATGGCACCGAATATAAACACTCACAAAAGGTATCAAATTTTCACATAATAATTCGCTGCAGACACTATTATAATAAATTTTTACTTTTTAAATTATTTGATTATATATATATATATATATATATATATATATATATATATATATATATATATATATATATATATATATATATATATATATATATATATATATATATATATATATATAGTCAAATAGAATCTAAATTACTTATAATAGTGTTAGGAGGATATAATTATTTAGAATCAGTGTGTTTGAATTATCGGCGGACATAATTGATTGAATTTAGTAAATTTTATTTTATAAAATGGTTTTAAATAAAATTAATTTATGTTTGAACAAATTCATATAAAAATAAATTGAATAATAAATTTTAATGTAAAAATTATTCAGAATCAATTTTAAAAATATAAATTATAAATATTAACTTCAAGTAGAATTTTTAAAACATAATCATATTTATTTTGATAAATCAAATATTTTAAAATCATCTAAAATTAATTCTGAATTTTCAAAAATCAATCAAAACATATTATCAATTTAATAGGAGAATGACACATATGTAGGATTGTATGCAAAATATCAGGTTGTGAGCCCAAATCCATAACTCCAAAATCTGTTTAAATATTCGGATATAATTGAATGGTTATTAATCGGTTTAATGTTTAATGGTTTGATTATCCATTCATATAATCCGGATATAATTAAATGGTTATTAATCGGATAAATTTTTTTGGATTCGGTTATAATCTAATATTCAAATTTTTTAATTTTAAAAAATAAATAAATAATTTTTTTTAATTTATTTCTTAAAAACTGATATTTTTTTTAAAATAACCGTTTATATAATAATCAAATTTATGACCGATTTTATAACCAGTTTGACTAAAATATAGTTTTAATTATAAATTCAAATTTGAAAATAATTATAGTTTGATTTTAAAAATAATCAACCATACAGAGTGTGTGTATATAATAAAATATAACCTTGTGGGCTGATAAAACTAATATTGGTGTAATATACATTACTCTTCTTTTGATGATATAGCACATGGTACATTGTCTTTTTTATTTGTTTATGCAAACAGAGTTTTCATTAAGAAGAAACAAGGAGACTCACAATCTAAGTCTTAGATCCTATTAAATTTCCTAAACCAATAAATTTGTGAGACCGGCTAATAAACATAATAGAAGCCAAAGAAAAATCACCTGCGTCTTAATGTATATCAATATGTTTCACGTTGTAGTCCTGCTGCACAATAGGCTTCCTACTAACACACAAATCAAAATTCCAGCAATTAAATTCCGACACACTATTCTCCGCCACCCTCAAGAGTAGTAGAGGGATTTAGGGATCTAACAAACTTATCTTGCAAATAGAGGTGGTATGCAGAGTGCACCGAAAATTCTCCATCTTTTTCATAATGTCATATGAGTTTATCGTCAGAGTCTTTGTAGGACAAGTTGGATCGCATCTTCCTCCTCTGTAGGAGAAAATGAGGTCTCTCCTCCATTGGCCAAGATCATCATCAATAAATTCACTAACCTTTGCATTTTCCCCACACTATGATGGCGTCCCTTTGATTTTGAAATCCACATTATCCGGTATCCATCATCCTTCATCAAAAAGACACTCTCTCCATTGTCTATTCTCCATCGTGAGCCTTGTGAACAACATCAGGACACTCAACAAACTCCTCAAGCATAGCTTGGCGCAAACCAACTTACTATCCTCGATGGAGCTCTTAGGATAGTATATGTTTTGAAAACCATTGCAACGGTGAACTCCCATAAGTCATCGAGGCCAATAATGCTTACCAAGAAGACTAGTGTTAAATTCACTAATGCCACGGAAGTCCATACCACCAACACCTTTTGCTCTTTCCATCTTATTCCAACTAAGCCAATGTATCTTCCTCTCACCTTCCTTTGACCCCACCAAAACTTGGCTATCATTTTTTATCTCTGGCAAATAGATTCCGTAACTTGTAGCATTTCATGTGTAATTGGTGTATTGCTAAGCATTAATTAAGACATCCTTACCACCGGAGAATTTCTCCTTCACCTTGATCGATTCTAAACCCTTTCTATGACAAAGAAAATCTCTTTGACACCAAAGACAATGGTGACCCAGTATTTGGAGTGGTTTGTGATCTAACGCCATCGCGGCCCTTGATATCTCATTGGTTTCCTCACTCATTTCGACTAAATGAAACCTCGGACTTGTCTAAATTGATCACTGACGGAGGAAGTTTGGTACTTCTCGAATTCCATGATATTGTTAGCTTGAGAATTTACCCTAGTGAACAAAAGATTGGCGTCATCAAACAACAAGTGAGATATAATTGGGGCCCTCCTAAATGCGAATGCCATGGGTATTTAAGCCACAAGCCTCCTTCTTGAGGGCTGAAAGAACATCAGCGCACAATATGAATAAATATGGTGAGAGTGGATCCCCGCCAAAGATCTCTACGAAGAGTAAACCTATTATTTTGATGCCCATTTAAAATAACCATATACGACAGTATAAATACATATCTTTGAATGTGATTGACCATCGAGGTTGGAAAAACCATTGAGGTAAGAACTCAAAGCACAAAACTACTCAAGTCTATCATACGCCTAGACATATCAAGTTTGAGTGCATAACCCCTCACTCTTTTCATCTTCTTATTCATTTAGTAATCGGGCATTGTACGTAATAAGGCGTCCTTTGACAAAGGCACTCGCTTTTCATCAATGACATCGGGAAGGACATGCTTGATTTTTATTATGCAATCGTCTTTGTAACAAGCTTCATAACAACATTACATAGGCTTTTGGGTCAAAATCTTTGGACTTGTGAGATTTTACACTTTGGAATTAAGGCTATATGGGTATCATTAAGCAGAGAAGGATCCTTGTTATTATTAATTTCAGCACTGCAAACTAACATCAACACCTATAATGTGCCAAAACTTTTGAAACAAAGGTGCGGTAACCGTATGGACCAGCCTTCACATGACTCATTTAATGAAGCGACTTCCTCAACCCCATGCAATGTAAACCCACCCTCACACCGAACATGATTTGTTAATAACGCCTTCCACCACTAAGCACACTTCTTAGATATTTGTAGGGGTGAAGGAAAATAAATTGAGAAGCTTGGTAAGATTCTTTCATAGTGGAACTCACTCTCCACCAATGGCCAGTATTAGTCCCTTAGATTCTAAATGGTATTGATAGTATGCCTACGGTTAGCCTTATGGTGGAAAAAATTATGTTGCGATCAACATCTTGGAGCCAAATGCCTACTTCTTCCTCCGGTGATTTCTTCTACTTGAGCGAGTTTATTTTCACGACTTTCCAGGCATTTTGTAGCATCTTAGGATTCTTTATTACCAATTAGAATCATCATTTAACAAATCTTCAATTAAGCGAAGCAGTTGAGAAAATGGATATTTTATACTCCTAGAACATCTCACTCAAGCCCTTCATTACCTCCAACCTCCGCCTCCTCTAAAATCACGATTGTTCCATAATTGGTGAGAAATTTTTTAGCATGATCCTTAACAGTTACTCAACCTTAAAATGTATTTTCCTTTCTTGCACATGTAATCGAGGTGTTTTCAAGGCGGCTCTAATCACAGCGTGATCGGACCCGTGACGTAGAGATATGAGACACCTTCATTAGGAGAACCTATTAATAAAACTATTGGTGCACAACACCTTATCAAGTCTTCCTTGGGTGTCCACACCATCTCATATCCTCTTTGTCAAGGTAAGCAGTATCCTTTGAATACCATATCTATTAGACCATATATGTCCAAGGATTAACGCCCTAAAAGAGTTGACTGGGGTTACATTGTTACCTACGATCTTTTCATGAGAAAAATATCATTAAAATCACCTAAGCATAAAATCCTTTCACCTTATTGCCATTTCTTGTAGAAGTAACCAAGTTTTCTTTTGTTATGCTTCTCGGATGCCCATAGATTCTATTAAAGAACCACTCTTGGTTATTGCTTCCGTCAACTATAGTTCCTCCAATATGGTTAAAGGAAAATAGGTTACATATGGTGATACAATCCTTCCAAAACAAGATTAGACTCATATTATATCTCTTCCATTACCCGACAATCAATAGTTAAATAACATTCAAAACCACTCATAATTCTAATATTTTGCACCTCATCTTGTTTTAATCTGATTATATAACAAACATCACCACGCTTTTCACTACGATGAGTCTCAACAAGGCTTGGGCTGAATGAGACCGACTCCTTGATTCCAATGAGGATCTTCATTGTTGTAGGCGTGTTGGTTCTCCAACACCACATATGGTTCAATGTCGTGCTTTTTACTTTGGACTTTATTTAGCTTTAACTTTTTATCTCCATTTTTGATCCCTTACATAAATGCGATCAATGATCATCATCCATTATATGCCTTTTCCCAATTTCCATTTCTACTTTTTCCGCTTTTTTTGGATTCTAGTTTTCTCCATGTCATTCATTTTCTTTGCCACATGGGTAAATTTTTACTTGTTTAGATTGTTACCTATATGGAGATATCAACGACTCTAAGGGACTCAACAACTACTTCATCTTTCATATTTTAAACTTTTCACTCTTTGTTTTGAACTCGTATCCTTGAGCTCTTCTTCAACCTTTCACTAAAATCTTTGTATTATGCATCTACATGCTTCCAACGGTGGCAAAGTTAAAACATCTAGAAACAAAACAAAGAAGTGTTTCCATTCGTGAAGTTAATAACTCCACTTCTAGTAGGAAAATGCAGAATTCACGAATCTCGGGTAATCACCCCTTAATAATTTCTAGGAAACACATGCACTCATGGGTCCTTTACTCTAATGGGATATGGAGAAACTCAAAGTTTTTTTAATTATGATGATTCAATAATATGGCTAAGATTCAATGATATACTTGTTTTCGTTAAAACATAATTACTATAGGATGAAGATGAACAAAATTATGAGTAACCCTTTACTTTGATCAACAAAAATTATTATGTAGATGTTGATGTTTGTAATGAGAGGATGAAGATGAAGAGCTCAATGTTTATCTCTTTCAATTTTCTTGTTAACCACTCAAAATGATGAAAAGCAACTTTTTATATGTGTACTTACCAAAATAATAGAAACAAAGTAGAAAAAATATGATATAATTGACCTCATCCGGAGGCGGTGTCAAACCTGACTCGAAGGGAGAATTCAATATTTAAGTTTAGTGCGTTGACTGCTACAGGGCTTACGTCGATGCATTATTTGAATTATTTGATTCCCAGGTTTAGTCAACTGGAAGTGTCGACGCGACACATTCTGAGCTAGGTTCAAAATGTTGAGTCGACCACACATATTTTTGAGTTGGCGCATTCACGAAAAACCTTGAAAATTGTTGGTTTTCAAAGATGTTCAAACCACCATTTGCTTCCAAGATCCTTCACCGTCCAACATAGCATATATTCAAGTAGATGGAAATGGGGTTTGACATCATTAAAACATGAGTAGATATACCTTACTCATACTCCCCCACTTTTCGATGATGGAAAACCCGCGAATAACAATGTGATGCGACTTTATAAATCTATAATAATCGGGAGGCGCAAGTATACAGCCTATCAGCGTAGTTTTAAAGATATCGAACCCAGAGACTATAAATCGATCTATCGTAATCTAAACTTCTTGTGTAAAGCTATAGCTATCGAATAAATAAATTGAGGAATTTTTGGGCAATAAAACTAAATTTTAATTAAAATAATAATAATGCGAATATCGGTATGTATTTATTAATTCTAAATCCGGTTTTCACTGCTATTTTCGAAAATGTTAATAATGTCTTTTAAATAAAAGTAAATATTTAAAACCTATTCTCAAGCTCGCTCTATTGAAGTAGATTATAATTTTAAACTCTAATGTATGCTTCGCTATCCCATTGATTTTAAAATTACTTTTTAAATAAAATTTTTGGTTTTAAAGCAGTCGCATGTCTTTAAAAACAATACCTAGAATCTACTATCGATTTTAAACCTCAAGCATCTTCTATTGGTTTCTAATCTTAGCAGTTTATTAACCTCAAACTTTCATTCTGTTGGTTTCTAAACCTTTTAACAAAATAAATTAGATAACTAAATCAGAAAAAGTATTTATTTTATAAAATATAATCAAGCAGTTTATTAGGATATTTTCAAATTAACTCATTACATACCGATATTTAAATAATCTAGCAGACATATTTATAAAACGATGAATAAATTAAAGGTTTTAACATTTATAAATAAATTCATGGCAAAACAAATATATATCATGCAATTGATTAAGTAAATAAATAAAAGCAATATAAATAAAACACGAATTAAATAAAATCTGGAATTGAATCTTGGTTCTTCAGCAGAATTAAGACCACAATCTTGGAAAGGAAACTAGCTCTAAGAACAATCTTGGAAAATCTTGTTGAATCTCAATTACAATGAAAATAACTCGGAAATAAAAATCTAAAGCGGAAGAATGCTCGAGAATCGGTGTCAAAATATGATTTGGAGAGGTCCTTTTATAGTGGTAGGAAGTAACCACTTGTTCCTAAATATTCGTAGCACTTTCTCCTCAATTTCTCGCTTCGCCCACCATACGCCTTGGCGTCCGAAAGTCCTCCTCTTTTTCCTCCATGTTGGGCGTGCGTCTCAAGCAACTCCTAGACCAGCGTGGCCGGAGGCAGTCGCCTCCTTTGTGGAGGGGTCAAGGCGGGCGCCTCACTGTAGGAGAGTTGAGGCGTGGGTCTCACTCTTGTCGTGGCTTTAGGGTTTGTTTTGCTTGCTTTGGGCTTTTGGTTGCTTTGGACTTTGCTTGCTTTGGGCTTTTGATCCATTGTTTTGCTTTGCACACCTTTTCTTCATTTCTTGCATAATTAATTAAATAATCCTCTTAATTTCTTCACTTTGCTCAATTTGTTTATTTAAAATAAAATACGAAACAATAAAAATACCGGTAATATGGAAATAAAATGAAATAATTAAATAAAAATACTAACATTATTTATGAAAATTAAATCAAATATACTATATAAAATCGTGTTATCAAACTCCCTATACTTGAACCATTGCTTGTCCTCAAGCAAAAGTAAAATGAAAATCTTTGAAGCACGTTAAATACAAATATAACAACATATATCACTTTGTATCGAGGTTGCAAATTGATTTTCATCGAGAAAATTAAAGTTGAACTTAAACACCAAAGTTACCGTAGAAACACTAGACAACCCCATCTATGGGACCAATTCAAGTCATGTCATTATAGCTTCAACCTAATACTATGTTTTATTTTGCTCGTTTTCATTCTAGTGCAATCACATTAAGCCCATTACCTTACACATAGTGGAGTAAGGTTAGTGAATTTGATCTTAATAAGCCACTAGGAGTTGGTAATAAAATATTTGGTACTCCTTTCCAATTAAAATTGCGGGGATCGAACCGTAATTACCCTACCAAGTTCACACAGGGACCAGAACCAATTTATTAATGGATTATTTTGCATAAAATTCATATTTTCACAACTTTTTGGATTAAACGATCGGTAAGGACCATCTAACTTAGTAAGTGCATCTTAAATAAAAGCAATTTTCTTAAAGATATTTGATCAATCACTTATATTCATCGGTTCTCCACGTAGTTTGTGTTTCGGTGGTGCGCTTAATAAACTACTTGGGGCTAATCTAAAACTAAGTTTTAAAGGTTCTTGGTATAATAAGTACTTAAATCGATCTAGCATATCGGGGTTTTAAAGTGTTAGGGCGATAACAATTTTGCTAAGTCGTACTTGAATCCTTATTTAGATTAAGCAACCTTAATACTAGTTGAATATGTTTATAAATGTGTTTTAAATTTTTCGTTATGGCTCAAGAAATAGGAAGAATTGAATAAACACTAAATTTTGCATATAAGATAAAAATTGACATAAACATGTATTTTATTGAATTGAAATTTCGATACAAGAAAAATAAATAAAGGAAATACTACAAAGAGCAAAGGCAATATAAATGAGCAGGAAATGATCCGACTCCTATACTTAAATAGACAATGTCCTCGGTCGATAATAACAAAGGAGAATCGAAATGAAAGATGGGTGGTTAAATTCGTATAACAATAATAATGCAAAAGAAGAATAATCGTGATAATAATAATAATATAAAATAATGTGCAACATTATAATAAAAGATAACATGGGATTGCATTAGAATGGAAATCAAAGTTGCTTACAATTTGAGGAATCAAGTATTATAACATAAAGGATGCAAAACCTAATAAAATCAAACTAAACTAAACGAAGATAAATTAACTACTTAAGAACTCTAGCCACTAGATGGTCACCTTAGGAGCGGAGGAGAATGAAGATAAGAAGACTTCTTGAAATTGCGGCTGTATCCATAAAACTAAAGAGTCTTTCATGAGTGAACTTCGTCCCTCAAAGCACGGTGTTCCACAGGCGTGGATGGCGGTGGCATAATCAAGGAGGAACCTCATGCATAACGATGTCAAGAACAGCGAGAGGGAGGCGGTGGAAGTGTCTTGGCGGAGGGATCTTCGATCCTCTAAAATCTCAAAGCTGGTGGAATCTCGAGTGCTTGGCGGAAGGATCTTGATCAAAACCATAAAGCCAATTGGCTTTGTTATGCACACTAATGCGAGGGTTAGGCAAGGTGGCAATATAACTTGACCATTAATCAACAAGGTAAGGAGTGGGGCCAAGATCACCAATCATACAGTGTTGAAGCGAACTCGATGGTCATGGAAGTAACACCAGCAGCATTCGATGCCTAAAGGGTTGAAGTCAACAACATTTGCAATCATAATGTGAGACTTCCCATCGAATAGGTGCATGATCGATATTAATGAGATTCACAAAGTGCAGGCAGATAAGGGATCACGTTAATCGGACGGTTCTCGAACCTGAAACATGATAAAAGCTCATCTTTAGAAACAGTAGTGACATTACGGGGTTTCCAAAAGCGGTATGGGCAAGAATCTTATGGAAATACACGAAGGCGGGTTATGGATATTCTACGATACAAGATCCTCGGGCTCGGGGTTAAGGATTCAGAAATAGATCCCCAAAATAGTCAAGATCTCTAAATCAAGATACTCCTCACGAGTTTCGGTATAAACTCCTAAACCACTAGGAAAACCAAGAAGATCGTAATTCCTTATGGGTAAACTTGAAGGTGAAGCCAAAAGTCGAAAATAATAAGTCCACGTAGAGCTATCCCATGGTAAAGTAAGCTAAGAGGAGGAATTCCAAAGTGAGGTTTCGATAAGTGGCATGCAAGTCATGGTGAATTATCCACCGATCGATTTAGCGGAAAAAGCACACTATCACGAATGCCAAGAGCATTCATAGCACCATAATGAAAGTAGGTAGTGGTAACATCTCACGCTCGGATAAAACTCCATATTTGGTGCGCTAATTTCTTCCTCTGAGCGGCATGTATCATCAACACGAGACATAGTGGAAAGAGAAAGAAGTAGCTAGAAGAATCACGAGGAAGAAAATAAAAGAACATCGGCATTGGCCAAATGCCGATAAGAAGAGATATAGAATAGAATATAAGGCAGAGAATAGAAATAAAGAAAATAGAAAAAGAAATAGATATTTTTGTTTGTTTTGAATAGAATGAAGAAATAAAATAAAATAAGAAGAAAGAAATAAATACGGTGGGTTGTCTCCCAAGCGCTGTTTTATGTCGTGGCTCGACAAATAAAACTAAAGATTAGTCGTCTAATCGAGCTTGTGGCTCGTCTAGATTTATCTTTTGAGAATATCCCTCGATTTGGGTGAGATGGTAATGTTTTAACGCTTCCGTTTACTATGAGCAGGCGTCAGGTCCTTAATCTCTATTGCGCCACTTGGATAAACTCGAGTAATTTCAAAGGTCCGGACCATCTAGATCGTAATTTCCGAAATAATTTTAATCGTGAGTTAAAAGTAATACGCATCACCTATGTTAAAATTCTTCCTAGATATCGCTTATCGTGCCATTTCTTTGTGCGCTCTTTGTAAATCCTAAGCGTTTTAAATCGCATCTGTCTAAGTTCTTCCAATTCATTAATATCGGGATCGCTTCTCTCCGGTAGCGGTATAACAAGTTCGATTCTTAATGGCCCAATAAGCCTTGTGTTCTAACTTCAGTAGGAGATGGCATGACTTACCATAAATAAGCTTGAAAGGAGTAATACAGATGGGAGTTTTATAGGCGATTCTAAGCCCATAAAGCTTCATGAAGTTTAAAGGACCAATCCTACGGAAGTAGCGACAGTTTTTCAAGGATTTGTTTTATCGGCGATTTGAAACTTCAACTTCCGCTAGTTTGAGGATGGTAAGGTGTAGCTATGCGATGTCGAACTCCATATTTCCTTAATAATTTTCAAAGATTTTGGAAATGAAATGAGATCACCGTCGCTTATAACGGTGAGTTTACACGAACCTAGGAAAATTATGTTCTTGAATAGCTTAAGTACCACTCGGTGTCGTTTGTTGGAGAAGCTATAGCTTGATCCACTTTGAAACATAATCCACGGCAGTATATACTTATTACGGATGAAGATGGAAAGGGTCCCATGAAGTCTATCCCCGCACATCAAAGATTTCGACTTCTAAAATGCCTTTTGTGGCATTTCGTCACGTCTAGATATATTACGGTGCGTTGACACATCGCATTTTAAGATGGTGGCATGTCGTCTTTCCATAAATTAGGCCAATAGAGACCGGATTGTAAGATCTTTGCACATGTTTTGGATGTACTAGCATGTCCTCGTGGTCGGAATGACGATGTGTTATAATGTTTTCAATCTCTTCTTGGCACACATCGTGAGAAAAATTCCATGGGACCTCTCTTGAAAAGTAAAGGTTCATCCATAATATTGTTTAAGATCATGGAAGAATTTCTTCTTACATTGATAGGTAAGTTCGGTGGTAGAAACTGCGGGTAATTCAAAATCGGCATACCAGGCACGGAGGAAATAGCTAAGTGGTTTCCATGAGTTTATACAGTTACATGTCTTCCAGTGGGCAATCAGTTTATCATCTGGAATTCATCATCAATCGGCACTTGTTCATGTTTAAGATTTTCTAGTCTAGAGATGATCATTACTACATTTTCGGTTCCTTTCTTATCTTTGATTTCTAAATCAAACTCTTGCAGTGATAATATCCATCTCGGAGTCTAGGTTTAGCGTCCTTTTGGTTAGGAGATATCTAATAGCGGCATGATCGGTGTATATGATAATTTTGGATCCTACTAAGTAGGAGCGGAACTTGTCTAGCGAAGATCCTTGCTAAAATTCTTTCTCGGTTGTAGCATAATTCATCTGCGCCGTCCGAGGTTACGCTTGCATAATATATGGCGTGAGTCTTTTATCCTTTATTTGTCCTAAGCGGCTCCTACGGCATAGTCACACGTCACACATTATTTCAAAAGGTTCGTTCAATCGGGTTTGCATGATAGGTGCGAAATTAATGCTTTCTTAAGTGTATGGAGCAGCTTCTAAACATTTTTTCGAAGATGAACTCGCGTCTTTCATTAATAACTTTCGGTTAGGGGTTTTGTTATCTTAGAAATCTTTAATGAATCGTCGATAGAAACCGGCGTGTCCCAAAACTCCTGTTTCTCTAACGGTTTTGGAGGTTGAAGGTTCTCAATAACTTGATTTTAGCAGAATCGACTTGATTCCTCTTTTGGATATAATGTGTCCTAAAACAATTCCTTCTTGTACCATAAAATGGCATTTCTCCCAATTAAGCACTAGATTAACCTTCACTGGCGTTCCAATACCCTTTCTAAATTTTCTAAACATTCTTCAAGCTTTCCACAGACGGAAAAATCGTCCATGAAGACTTCCATAATATTGTCCAGAAAATCAGCAAATATTGCCATCATACATCTCTGAAAAGTTGCAGGAGCATTGCATAAACCAAATGGCATTCTTCTATAAGCAAAGGTTCCAAATGGGCATGTGAAAGTTGTTTTCTCTTGGTCATCAGGGTGAATAGGTATCTGAAAGAAACCTGAATAACCGTCTAAGAAACAAAAATGAGAATGTCTAGCTAAGCGCTCCAACATCTGATCGATAAATGGTAAAGGGAAATGATCTTTTCTGGTGGCTTTGTTAAGTTTTCGATAATCGATGCACATTCTCCATCCAGATTCAACTCTTTTAGTTATTATTTCTCCCTTCTCATTTTCGACTACTGTGACACCTCCTTTCTTAGGTACAACATGCACAGGGCTAACCCATTTGCTATCAGATATAGGATATATGATTCCTGCTTCTAACAACTTCATAACTTCCTTTTTCACAACCCGCTCAAAATCGGGTTTAGTCTCCTCGGTGTTCTCTTGAAGTTTTGCAATCGTCTTCTAGCATGTCGATGCATACGAGATAGAGGACTTATTCCTTTAAGATCGGTGATATTATACCTAAAGTGGTTGGATATTTCCTCGAATCGTAAAAGTTTTTCGAGTTGATTCTCCAGTTTTCGTTGACTATCATGGCGTTCGAGTTCGGAATCTAGGAATTCATACCTTAAATTTTCGGAAGTGTTTTGAGTTCTAGGAAGGTTTCCTTAAACTTTGTGTGGGATGCGGTCTATAGCTAAGCATTCACTTATATTATTATCCGGACTTTCATCCAGTTATCCGTATTTTCAAGTTCGACCTCTTTTACATTCGTCGATGATATCCATGAAATAACAAGTATCTTCATTGCGGGTGCTTCGAGAATTGAGAGAGGATAAATTCGATTTTCTCTTCGCCTACTTCAAAGTAAGTTTTCCTCTTTTCACATCTATTATTGCCGGTGTGGCTAAGAAAGGTCTTCCAGAATGATTGGAGTAACCGTCCTCCCTTATGTCCATGATAATGAAATCGGTTGGTATATAGAATTGGCCAATACGTGCGGGAATATTTTCAAGTACTCTGCGGGATATTTAACGACCTCTCGCTAGTTGAGCGGACATTTTGGTTGGTCTCAATATCTTGCATGGATATACATCACCTTATCTAGATCACATAAAGCTTTATCAAATTTGCCAATTACACATGAGAAACTTCCGGGATCTTTGAGTTTAGGAGGCATTGTGTCTTGAATAATTGCACTACATTCGTGATAAGCATGGCGGTTTCATTATCCTAGCTTTTCTTATTGGATAGAATCTCTTTAAGGAATTTAGCATAGAGGGCATTTGGGTTATAGCTTGTAAAAAATTGTAACATTAAGTTGCTTGGAAGATCCACAAATTTCTTGAATTGTCCCATTCTTAGTTTTAACTAACCTTTGAGGGTATGGAATAGGAGGTTTATAAGGTGGTGGGGTATATAAGGTTAGTTCTTTTGTGTGGTATCTTCATTATTATCTTTAATTTCCTTTTCTTGTTCAGTTGTTTGGCGAATTTTGTTCATAATTTGGGCTATTGTTTAGGATCTGGTCCATCATACTCGTCCCTTCTTAAGATATGACATTTGCATGTCCTTTGGGATTAGGTTGAGGCTGTCCGGGAAAAGAACCAGCGAGGAGCAATGAACCGCTTGTTGTTGAGCTACTTGAGAGATTTGTGTTTCTAACATTTTATTGTGTGTAGCTAAAGCATCAAGCTTGTTGGATAATTGCTAATATGCTCATTAGTGTCTTTATTAATTTGGGATTGGTTAGGCGTGAAGTGCTCTATCATGATTTCAAATTAGACTTCCTAGGAGCATTTGTTGTATTAGGACCATTGTTAGGATGATTTGGAATAGCTTTAGGATAACCGGTGGTGTGGCGGGAGCTTGTCGAGTGCATATAGCGTTGTTATTCTTGTAGGAAAAATTAGGATGATTCTTCCGGCCGGGGATTATATGTGTTCTTTGTAAGGATTATTACATGCGTAATTGCTTGTTCAGCTGGAACTCTGTTAAAGTGGGCATTACGGAGCAAGATGTGATTGAATACCACATAAGTCATAAGTTTGAGTAATTGCGACCTTGATTCTTTGCGGGAGCGATGGTAAGTTTCTCGAGCTTTTGGTGAGAGCTTCCACTTTAGCGTTGACTTGATCCGGACTATTCACTTGACCATGGCACCTTTCATTTGAGATTTCTCATACTAACTCTTTGTACCCCATTGGTAATGGTTACGAGCCATGCTTTCGATAAGTTGTTTTGCTTGACATATGGTTTATTCATCGATCGCCACCGGTGCGGCGTCTATAGTCATTCTCGTATTGTACAAGAGACCATTGTAAAGCGTGTGAATGATTAACCATTCTTCTAAACCATGATGAGGACAAAGTCTAAGCATGTCTTTATAACGTTCCCGAGCTTGGTGATTCATTGTCCTTTTATGCGAAACCATTGATATTGGCTCACGGCATAGCGGTTTTACTTGGAGGAAAATATCTAGCCAAGAATACTTTCTTCAATTCATCCCATGTGGTGATTGAGTTGGAAGGAAGAGATTGGAGCCATCTTGTGAGCTCGTCTCACGAGAGAAAAAGGAAATAAGCAATCGTATCGCCTCGGGGTTTACACCATTCGCTTTTACGATGTCTGCGTCTTGCCTGAAACAACGGCGGATGAAGATTAGGTTCGTCGGTAGGGGCTCGAGCGGTTGCTGAGCAGCGGAAAGGCGAAGGTTTTAGCTCGAAATCGTTTGACGATAGCGGGAAGCAACAATACTATTATGAGGCTCGCGAGAAGAAGCAGCGTAGTCCTTAAGAGGACGAGGAGGCGGAGGTTGGATCAGCCATCTTCTTAAGTTCTTCAGCGTCGGGAAGTTTGGTGAAGGAAGATTGTTGCGTTCTAAATACTCTTGAATTCGTCTTCTTAATCTAAGATAGCGCTCGGCGTCGTAAATAGGTATATGCAAAGCGGCCTTGAGGCGGTATTTGGCATACGAGAGGAAAAGAAATAGTTGCTATAGTCTATGCCGTAATAAAATTACGATATCAACTTGAATAGTCCCGACAGGGCCAAAAACTTGATCGCGACTTTATCGTCTAAATAATCGGGGAAGTATCTGACCACTATAGCGTAGTTTTAAAGATATCGAACCCACGGAGACTATAAATCGATCTATAAGTAATCTAAACTTCTTGTGTAAAGCTATAGCTATCGAATAAATAAATTGAGGAATTTTGGGCAATAAAACTAAATTTTAATTAAAATAATAATAATGCGAATATCGGTATGTATTTATTAATTCTAAAGAATCGGTTTTCCGGCTTATTTTAGAAAATGATAATAATTTCTTTTTCGCAAAATATTTAAAACCTATTCTCAATGTCGCTCTATTGAAGTAGATTATAATTTTAAACTCTAATGTATGCTTCCGCTATCCATTGATTTTAAAATTACTTTTTGAAAATAAATAAAATTTAATTGGTTTTAAAAGCATTGTCCGATCTTTAAAAACAATACCTAGAATCTACTATCGATTTAAACCTCAAGTGTCGCTCTATTGGTTTCTAATCTTAGTCGGTTTATTAACCTCAAACTTTAAGCTCTGTTGGTTTCTAAACCTTTTTAACAAAATAAATTAGATAACTAAATCGAGAAAAAGTATTTATTTTATAAAATATAATCAAGCAGTTTATTAGGATATTTTCAAATTAACTCATTACATACCGATATTTAAATAATTTAGCGGACATATTCATAAAACAAACATGAATAAATTAAAGGTTTTAACATTTATAAATAAATTCATGGCAAAACAAATATATATCATGCAATTGATTAATTAAATAAATAAAAGCAATATAAATAAAAACACGAATTAAATAAAATCTTTGGAATTGAATCTTGGTTCTTCAAGAATTAAGACCACAATCTTGGAAGGAAACTAGCTCTAAGAACAATCTTTGGAAAATCTTTGAATCTCAATTACAATGAAAAATAACTACGGAAATAAAAATCTAAAGCGGGAAAGAATGCTCGAGAATCGGTGTGTCAAAATATGATTTGGAGAGGTCCTTTTATAGTGGTAGGAAGTAACCACTTGTTCCTAAATATTCGTAGCACTTTCTCCTCAAATTTCTACTTCGCCTGCATACGCCTTGGTGGTCGAAAAGTCCTCCTCTTTTCCTCCACGTTGAGGCGTCGTCTCAAGCAACTCCTAAGAGCACGTGGCCTTTGGAGGCAGTCGCCTCCTTTGGAGGAGGGAGTCGGCGGGCGCCTCACTTGTAGGAGAGAGTTGAGGCGTGGGTCTCACTCTTGTCACGTGGCTTTTAGGGTTTGTTTTGCTTGCTTTGGGCTTTTGGTTTGCTGGACTTTTGCTTGCTTTGGGCTTTTGATCCATTGTTTTGCTTTGCACCCTTTTCTTCATTTCTTGCATAATTAATTAAATAATCCTCTTAATTTCTTCACTTTGCTCAATTTGTTTATTTAAAATAAAATACGAAACAATAAAAATACCGGTAATATGGAAATAAAATGAAATAATTAAATAAAAATACTAACATTATTTATGAAAATTAAATCAAATATACTATATAAAATCGTGTTATCAAACTCCCTATACTTGAACCATTGCTTGTCCTCAAGCAAAAAGTAAAAATGAAAATCTTTGAAACTGATTAAACACAAATATAACAACATATATCACTTTGTATCGGGTTGCAAATTGATTTTTCATCGAGAAAATTAAAGTTGAACTTAAACACCAAATTCTGGTAGAAACACTAGACAACCCCATCTATGAGACCAATTCAAGTCATGTCATTATAGCTTCAACCTAATACTATGTTTTATTTTGCCGTTTTCATTCTAGTGCAATCACATTAAGCCCATTACCTTACCACATAGTGGAGTAACGGTTAGTGAATTTGATCTTAATAAGCCAGCTAGGAGTTACGGTAATAAAATATTTGGTACTCCTTTTCCAATTAAAAATTGAGAGGATCGAACCGTAATTAGCCAAGTTCAACACCGAGGGACCGAGACCAATTTATTAATGGATTATTTTATAAAATTCATATTTTGACAACTTTTGGATTAAACGATCCGGTAAGGACCATCTAACTTAGTAAGTGCATCTTAAATAAAAGCAATTTTCTTAAAGATATTTGATCAATCACTTATATTCATCGGTTCTCCACGTAGTTTGTGTTTTGGCGGTGCGGCTTGTAAACTACTTGGGGCTAATCTAAAACTAAGTTTTAAAGGTTCTTGGTATAATAAGTACTTTCGATCTAGCATATTGGGGTTTTAAAGTGTTAGGGCGATAACAATTTTGCTAAGTCGTACTTGAATCCTTATTTAGATTAAGCAACCTTAATACTAGTTGAATATGTTTATAAATGTGTTTTAAATTTTCGTTATGGCTCAAGAAATAGGAAGAATTGAATAAACACTAAATTTTGCATATAAGATAAAAATTGACATAAACATGTATTTTATTGAATTGAAATTTGCGATACAAGAAAATAAATAAAAGGAAATACTACAAGAGAGCAAAGGCAATATAAATGAGCAAGGAAATGATCAAACTCCCAATACTTAAATGGAGCAATGTCCTCGGTGCGATAATAACAAGGAGAATCGAAATGAAAGATGGGTGGTTAAATTCGTACAACAATAATAATGCAACGAAGAATAATGCAGCAGTAATAATAATAATATAAAAATAATGCAACATTATAATAAAAGATAACAGGGATTGCATTAGAATGGAAATCAAAGTTGCTTACAATTTGAGGAATCAAGTATTATAACATAAAAAACATTACAAAAACCTAATAAAATCAAACTAAACTAAACTAAGATAAATTAACTACTAAGAACTCTAGCCACTAGATGGTCACCTTAGGAGCGAGGAGAATGAAGATAAGAGAAGACTTCTTGAAATTGTGACTGTATCCATAAAACTAAAGAAGTTTCATGAGTAGTGAACTCGTCCCTCAGCTTGATGTTCCACACGGAGAGCGTGGATGGCGTTGGCATAATCAATGGAGGAACCTCATGCATACGGATGTCGAGCAACGAGAGGAGGCGGTGGAAGTGTCTTGGCGAGAGGATCTTCACGATCCTCTAAAATCTCAAAGCACAGTGGAATCTCGGGAGTGCTTGGCGGAGAAGGATCTGATCAAAACCATAAAGCCAATTGGCTTTGTTATGCACACTAATGCGAGGTTAGGCAAGGTAAGCAGTGCATAACTTGACCATTAATCAACAAGGTGGCGAGTCGGGCCAAGATCACCAATCATACCGGTGTTGAAGCGAACTCGATGGTCATGGAAGTAACACCGGCAAAAGCATTGAGATGCCTAAAGGGTGTCGAAGTCCAACAACATTTGCAATCATAATGTGAGACTTCCCATCCGAATAGGTGCATGATCGGTATTAATGAGATTCACAAAGTGCAGGCGGATAAGGGATCGCGTGTAGGACGGTTCTGAAGCCTGAAAACATGATAAAAAGCTCATCTTTAGAAGCAGATGGTGACATTACGGGTTTTCCAAAAGCGGTATGGGCAAGAATCTTATGGAAATACACGAAGGCGGGTTATGGATATTCTACGATACAAGATCCTCGGGCTCGGGTTAAGGATTCAAATAGATCCCCAAAATAGTCAAGATCTCCAAATCAAGATACTCCTCACGAGTTTGGTATAAACTCCTAAACCACTAGGAAAACCAAGAAGATCGACCAATTCCTTATGGGTAAACTTGAAGGTGAAGCCAAAAGTACGAAAATAATAAGTCCACAGTAGAGCTATCCATGAGTAGGAAAAGTAAGCTAAGGCGAGGAATTCCAAAGTGAGGTTTCGATAAGTGGCATAGCAAGTCATCGGTGAATTATCCCACCCGATCGATTGTGAAAAAAGCACACTATCACGAATGCGAGGCATTCATAGCACCATAATGAAAGTAGGTAGTGGATAACATCTCACGCTCGGATAAAACTCCATATTTGGTGCGCTAATTTCTTCCTCAATGGCGGCATATCATCAACACGAGACATAGTGGAAAGAGAAAGAAGTAGCTAGAAGAATCTGAGAGAAAAGAAAATAAAGAACATCGGCATTGGCCAAATGCGATAAGAAGAGAGATATAGAATAGAATATAAGGCAGAGAAAGAAATAAAAGAAAATAGAAAAAGAAATAGATATTTTTTGTTTGTTTTTGAATAGAATGAAGAAATAAAATAAAATAAGAAGAAAAGAAATACGGTGGGTTGTCTCCCAAGCGCTTTGTTTTATACGTAAGCTCGACAAATAAAACTAAAGATTAGTCGTCTAATCGAGCTTGTGGCTCGTCTAGATTATCTTTTGAGAATATCCCTCGATTTCGGTAAGATGGTAATGTTTTAAGCGCTGCCGTTTACTATGAGCAGGCAATCGAGGTCCCTTAATCTCTATTGCGCCACTTGGATAAACTCGAGTAATTTCAAAGGTCAGACCATCTAGATCGTAATTTCCGAAATAATTTTAATCGTGAGTTAAAAATGTCTGTGATCACCTATGTTAAAATTCTTCCTAGATATCGCTTATCGTGCCATTTCTTTGTGCGCTCTTTGTAAATCCTAGCGTTTTAAATACGCATCACTCTAAGTTCTTCCAATTCATTAATATCAGGATCGCTTCTCTCCGGTAGCGATATAACAAGTTGATTCTTAATGGCCAATAAGCCTTGTGTTCTAACTCAGCGGAGATGGCATGACTTACCATAAATAAGCTTGAAAGGAGTAGTACCGATGGGAGTTTTATAGGCGATTCGTAAGCCCATAAAGCTTCATGAAGTTTAAAGGACCAATCCTTTACGGAAGTGCGACAGTTTTTCAAGGTTTGTTTATATCGCGATTTGAAACTTCAAGTCCGCTAGTTTGAGGATGGTAAGGTGTAGCTATCGATTGTCGAACTCCATATTTCCTTAATAATTTTCAAAGATTTTGGAAATGAAATGAGATCCACCGTCGCTTATAACGAGTAAAATACGAACCTAGGAAAATTATGTTCTTGAATAGCTTAAGTACCACTCGGGTGTCATTTGTTGGAGAAGCTATAGCTCGATCCATTTGAAACATAATCCACGCCACAGTATATACTTATTACGGATGAAGATGGAAAGGGTCCCATAAGTCTATCCCCACATCAAATTTCGACTTCTAAAATGCCTTTTGTGGCATTTCGTCACGTCTAGATATATTGGTGCGTTGACACATCGCATTTAAGATGGTGGCATGTCGTCTTTCCATAAATTAGGCCAATAGAGGCAGGATTGTAAGATCTTTGCACATGTTTGGATGTACTAGCATGTCCTCCGTAAGGTGCGAGAATAACGATGTGTTATAATGTTTTCAATCTCTTCTTGGCACACGCCGGGAAAAATTCCATCGGACCTCTCTTGAAAAGTAAAGGTTCATCCGGTAATATTGTTTAAGATCATGGAAGAATTTCTTCTTACATTGATAGGTAAGTTCGGTGGTAGACGCTGCGGTGAGGTAATTCACAATCGGCATACCAAGGCGCAGAGGAAATAGCTAAGGTGGTTTCCATGAGTTTATACGGTTACATGTCTTCCAAGTGGGCAATCGAGTTTATCATCTTGGAATTCATCATCAATCGGCACTTGTTCATGTTTAAGATTTTCTAGTCTAGAGATGATCCGCTACTACATTTTCAGTTCCTTTCTTATCTTTGATTTCTAAATCAAACTCTTGCATGATAATATCCATCTCGGGAGTCTAGGTTTAGCGTCCTTTTTGGTTAGGAGATATCTAATATGACATGATCGGTGTATATGATAATTTTGGATCCTACTAAGTAGGAGCGGAACTTGTCTAACGCGAAGATCCTCTAAAATTCTTTCGGTTGTAGCATAATTCATCTGCGCTTGTCCGAGTTAGCGCATAATATATGGCGTGAGTCTTTTATCCTTTATTGTCCTAAAACAGCTCCTACAGACATAGTCACTTCGTCACACATTATTTCAAAGGTTCATTCCAATCTGGGTTTGCATGATAGGTGCGAAATTAATGCTTTCTTAAGTGTGGGCAGCTTCTAAACATTTTTAAATCGAAGATGAACTCGCGTCTTTCATTAATAGCTCGATTAGGGTTTTGTTATCTTAGAAATCTTTAATGAAAATCGGTAAAACCGGCGTGTCCCAAAACTTGATTTCTCTAACGGTTTTGGAGGTTGAAGGTTCTCAATAACGATTTTAGCGAATCGACTTGATTCCTCTTTTGGATATAATGTGTCCTAAAACAATTCCTTCTTGTACCATAAAATGGCATTTCTCCCAATTAAGCACTAGATTAACCTTCACTGACGTTCAATACCCTTTCTAAATTTTCTAAACATTCTTCAAGCTTTGTCCACAGACGGAAAAATCGTCCATGAAGACTTCCATAATATTGTCGGAAAATCGGCAAATATTGCCATCATACATCTACGAAAAGTTGCGGGAGCATTGCATAAACCAAATGGCATTCTTCTATAAGCAAAGGTTCCAAATGGGCATGTGAAAGTTGTTTTCTCTTGGTCATCGGGATGAATAGGTATCTGAAAGAAACACGAATAACCGTCTAAGAACAAAAATGAGAATGTCTAGCTAAGCGCTCCAACATCGATCATAAATGGTAAAGAAATGATCTTTTACGGTGGCTTTGTTAAGTTTTCGATAATCGATGCACATTCTCCATCAGTTCAACTCTTTTAGTTATGATTTCTCCTTCTCATTTTAGACTCTTGACACCTCCTTTCTTAGGTACAACATGCAGAGGCTAACCATTTGCTATCGGATATAGGATATATGATTCACCTTCTAACAACTTCATAACTTCCTTTTCACACTTCGCTCAAAATCGGGTTTAGTCTCCTAAGTGTTCTCTTGAAGTTTTGCAATCGTCTTCTAGCATAATCGATGCATACGAGATAGAGGACTTATTCCTTTAAGATCGGTGATATTATACCCTAAAGTTTGTTGGATATTTCCTCGAGAATCGTAAAAGTTTTCGGTTTGATTCTCCAGTTTTGCGTTGACTATCCTGGGCGTTCGAGTTGGAATCTAGGAATTCATACCTTAAATTTTGAAGTGTTTTGAGTTCTAGGGAAGGTTTCCTTAAACTTTGTGTGGGATCGGTGCTATAGCTAAGCATTCACTTATATTATTATCGGACTTTCATCAGTTATCCGTATTTTCAAGTTCGACCTCTTTTACACTCATCGATGATATCCATGAAATAACAAGTATCTTATTGCGGTGCTTTCGGGAATTGAGAGGATAAATTCGATTTTCTCTTCGCCTACTTCAAAGTAAGTTTTCCTCTTTTCATCTATTATTGCCGTGGCTAAGAAAGGTCTTCAAGAATGATTGGAGTAACCGTCCTCCCTTATGTCCATGATAATGAAATCGGTTGGTATATAGAATTGGCCATACGAGCAGGAATATTTTCAAGTACTCTGCGGGATATTTAAGCGACCTATACGCTAGTTGAGCGGACATTTTGGTTGGTCTCGGCTCTCCCATATCAAGTTTCTTGCGGATGGATAACGGCATCTTATCTGGCTCTAGATCACATAAAGCTTTGTCATGACAAATTTGCCAATTACACATGGAATAGAAACTTCGGGATCTTTGAGTTTAGGAGGCATTGTCTTGAATAATTGCACTACATTCGGATAAGCATGCGGTTTCATTATCCTCAGCTTTTCTTATTGGATAGAATCTCTTTAAGGAATTTAGCATAAGAGGGCATTTGGGTTATAGCTTGGTAAAAGGAATTGTAACATTAAGTTGCTTGGAAGATCCACAAATTTCTTGAATTGTCCCATTCTTAGTTTTAACTAACCTTTGAGGGTATGGAATAGGAGGTTTATAAGGTGGTGGGGTATATAAGGTTAGTCCTTTTGTGTGGTATCTTCATTATTATCTTTCGAATTTCCTTTTCTTGTTCGGATGGTTTGTGAATTTTGTTTCATAGGTGGGCTATTGTTTACGGATCTGAGGTCCATCATACTACGTCCCTTCTTAAGATACTGACATTTGCATGTCCTTTGGGATTAGGTTGAGGCTGTCCGGAAAAGAACCGGGGAGCAGCAGAAGCCGCTTGTTGTTGAGCTACTTGAGAGATTTGTGTTTCTAACATTTTATTGTGTGTAGCTAAAGCATCAAGCTTGTTGGATAATTGCTAATATGCTCATTAGTGTCTTTATTAATTTGGGATTAGTTAGGCGTGAAGTGCTCTATCATGATTTCAAATTAGACTTCCTAGGAGCATTTGTTGTATTAGGACCATTGTTAGGATGATTTGGAATAGCTTTAGGATAACCGGTGGTGTGCGGGGCTTGTCGGGTGCATATAACGCGTTGTTATTCTTGTAGGAAAATTAGGATGATTCTTCCGACCGAGGTTATATGTGTTCTTTGTAAGGATTATTCGTACGTAATTTGCTTGTTCAGCTGGAACTCTGTTAAAGTGGGCATACGGAGCAAGATGTGATTGAAGACCACATAAGTCTAGTTTGAGTAATTGCGAGCAGATTCTTTGCGGGAGCGATGGTAAGTTTCTCGAGCTTTTGGTGAGAGCTTCCACTTTAGCGTTGACTTGATCGGACTATTCACTTGACCATGGCACCTTTCGTTTGAGATTTCTCCATACTAACTCTTTCTGTACCCCATTGGTAATGGTTACGAGCCATGCTTTCGATAAGTTGTTTTGCTTGACATATGGTTTATTCATCGATCGCCACCGGTGCGGCGTCTATAGTCATTCTCGTATTGTACAAGAGACCATTGTAAAAGCGTGTGAATGATTAACCATTCTTCTAAACCATGATGAGGACAAAGTCTAAGCATGTCTTTATAACGTTCCCAAGCTTCAAAGAGTGATTCATTGTCCTTTTATGCGAAACCATTGATATTGGCTCGAGCATATGCGGTTTTTGGAGGAAAATATCTAGCCAAGAATACTTTCTTCAACTCATCCATGTGGTGATTGAGTTGGAAGGAAGATTGGAGCCATCTTGAGCTCTGTCTCTGAGAGAAAAAGGAAATAGCAATCGTGTCGCCTCGGGGTTTACACCATTCGCTTTACGATTCTGCGTGCCTGAACAGCGGCGGATGAAGATTAGGGTCGTCGGTGGGGCTCTCGAGCGGTTCTGAGCGGCGGAAAGAAGCGAAGGTTTTAGCTCGAAATCGTTTGACGATAGCGAGGCAATGATACTATTATGAGGCTCGCGAGAGGAGACGTAATCCTTGAGGGCGAGGCGGGAGGTTACGGATCGACCATCTTCTTAAGTTCTTCAGCGTCGGGAAGTTTGGTCGAAGGAAGATTGTTGCGTTCTAAATACTCTTGAATTCGTCTTCTTAATCTAAGATAGCATCGGCGTCGTAAATAGGTATATGCAAAGGCGCGCCTTGAGGCGCGTATTTGGCATACGAGGAAAGAAATAGTTGCTATAGTCTATACTTCGTAATAAAATTACGATATCAACTTGAATAGTCCGACAGCGGCGCCAAAAACTTGATCGCGACTTTATCGTCTATAATAATCGGAGGCTGCAAGTATACTGACCTATCGCGTAGTTTTAAAGATATCGAACCCACGAGACTATAAATCGATCTATCGTAATCTAAACTTCTTGTGTAAAGCTATAGCTATCGAATAAATAAATTGAGAATTTTGGGCAATAAAACTAAATTTTAATTAAAATAATAATAATGCGAATATCGGTATGTATTTATTAATTCTAAAGAATCCGGTTTTCCACGGCTTATTTTGAGAAAATGATAATAATTTCTTTTTGACAAAAGTATTTATTTAAAACCTATTCTCAAGCTATCGCTCTATTGAAGTAGATTATAATTTTAAACTCTAATGTATGCTTCGCTATCCATTGATTTTAAAATTACTTTTGAAATAAATAAAATTTAATTGGTTTTAAAAGCGTCATGATCTTTAAAAACAATACCTAGTATCTACTATCGATTTTAAACCTCAATGTCGCTCTATTGGTTTCTAATCTTAGTCGGTTTATTAACCTCAAACTTTAAACTCTGTTGGTTTCTAAACCTTTTTAACAAAATAAATTAGATAACTAAATCGAGAAAAAGTATTTATTTTATAAAATATAATCAAGCAGGTTTATTCGGATACTTTCAAATTAACTCATTACATACAGATATTTAAATAATTTAGCGGACATATTCATAAAACAAACATGAATAAATTAAAGGTTTAACATTCATAAATAAATTCATGGCAAAACAAATATATATCATGCAATTGATTAATTAAATAAATAAAAGCAATATAAATAAAAACACGAATTAAATAAAATCTGGAATTGAATCTTGGTTCTTCACGGAATTAAGACCACAATCTTTGGAAAGGAAACTAGCTCTAAGAACAATCTTGGAAAATACTTGAATCTCAATTACAATGAAAAATAACTGCGGAAATAAAATCTAAAAGCTGGGAAAGAATGCTGAGAATCGGTGTCAAAATATGATTTGGAGAGGTCCTTTTATAGTGGTAGAAAAGTACTTGTTCCTAAATATTTGTAGCACTTTCTCCTCAATTTCGCTCATTGCCACCATACCTTGGTGATCAAAAGTCCTCCTCTTTTTCCTCCACGTTGAGGCGTCGTCTCAAGCAACTCCTAGAGCCAGCGTGGCCTGGGCAGTATCGTCTCCTTTGGGAGGAGTCAAGGCGCCTCTCACGGTAGGAGAGAGTTGAGGCGTGGGTCTCACTCTTGTCGTGGCTTTTAGGGTTTGTTTTGCTTGCTTTGGGCTTTTAGTTTGCTTTGGACTTTTGCTTGCTTTGGGCTTTTGATCCATTGTTTTGCTTTGCACACCTTTTCTTCATTTCTTGCATAATTAATTAAATAATCCTCTTAATTTCTTCACTTTGCTCAATTTGTTTATTTAAAATAAAATACGAAACAATAAAAATACCGGTATAATATGGAAATAAAATGAAATAATTAAATAAAAATACTAACATTATTTATGAAAATTAAATCAAATATACTATATAAAATCGTGTTATCAAATGCCTGCGATTTACCAAGATCATAAGGATCACCAAGTATCCCCTTGAGTTTGTGCCTATATGAAGGATCACATATCTTCAACTACAATCTTTCTTCTCATAACTCTTCTCCCTCTTGACAACATCAAAAGAGATAAGCACATAGTTAATAGTTAGCACACATAATTCAAATAGCATAAACATCATATATTTGCAATCTAAAACATATGATCATTCACATAAAATGAGATTATTGCAAAGCATAAGCGGTTAACAATTAGACAAAAGCATTTAGTACATTACATGCGAATGAGAATAATAAAGTACAAAACAAACACATAGTATGTTCTTAAGATAATAAAGTAGGGAAAGCATAAACATGACATGTAACATGGAAAATGAATTACACATCACAAAAATAGGTCGAAATCCTAGAATTGTCATTGTCTTGGTTTGTGGATTCTACGGTGGATGATATGGAAAGTGTTGCATGAAAATGGGCTGGAAGGATGCAAGGTTATGCGCTGTGTTTGAAGCATACCATGTAATATAGAATACCTAGAGCTTGAACATATAGTATCTGCAAAGGTTTCACCTTGGACCACTAACAAGATTGTAGATGTTGGAAACCTCGACTTGATTTTCAGGTTCTTGGTCTTGGCATCTCTTGAATTTCCCTAACTTTATCGGGATCAACTTCAATTCCTTTTTGTGACAGCGAAACCCAAAATTTTCGGACTAGGCACGAATGTAAATTTATTAGGATTCAAGGAGCGATGCTTCCTCAAACGCTGAAATAGTTTCAACAAATCTTCCAAATGATCTTCCTCAGTTTGGGACTTGGCAATCATATCATCAACGTATACTTCAATTTCTTTATGCATCAGATCATGGAATAGGGTCGTCATGGCCCTCTGGTACGTTGCACCAACTTTCTTCAACGAAAGGCATCACTTTATATGAGAATATTCCCAAGGGTGTGATAAATGTTGTTTTTATGTCCTCAGGAGCCATCTTGATTTGATTGTATCCGGAAAATCCGTCCATGAACGAGAACACTTTGCATTTTGCAGTACTGCCCACCAACATATCAATGTGTGGCAAAGGAAAATCATCTTTCAGACTAGCCTTGTTTAGATCTCGGTAATCAACACACATGCAGACTTTTCCATCTTTCTATGGTGCTGGAACAATATTGGCAATCCACTGAGGATAAACTGATGTCACAAGGAAACCAACGTCAATCTGCTTTAAAACTTCCTCCTTAATCTTTAACGCCATATTAGGATGAGTTCTTCTTAACTTCTGCTTGTTTGGGGGGCACTCAAGCTTTAGCGGTAAATGATGCTCCACAATATCAGTATCTAACCCTAACATATCTTGATATGACAAGCAAATATATCCACATACTCTTTCAGCATTTCAATCAAATGAATCTTCACCTCAGGATGTAGCAATGCTCCAATCTTGTCTTCTTTCATCTTATTTAAAACCCAAGTTAATGACTTCCAACGGCTCTTTGTACGGATGAATGGTGTTTTTCTCGCGCTCAAGCAACCGAGAAACCTCTTAAGGGATCTCATCAAATTCCTCTTCTTTGGCTACATATACATGATGTTCAAAGTTGGAAGAGGCCTTGAGGTCATTGTTTTGAAACGGTTTTATGAATTAATCGCACACATGATTATGATCGATTTTAGAGCCGACATGTGACAAGTGATTATCAGATTCAATTCAATTATTATTTTTGTGAAAGGTTTTTTTCGATTACCATTTTTCAAGGCAAAATAAAAGACACAATTTGGAATGAAAAACAAACTTTTATTAATGATCTTAAATTTCAAAACAAATAGATTTTGCCCATATAATATCACTTTCACCTTGGTAGATGAAAGGATCATTATTAAAAATTTAAACAAGCGAAAGTGAATTAGTTGAACACGTGAATGCAAGTGGGGATGTCAATAGTAGTCAATTACAAACTACGGTTCCATGTGTCACAAATTTGGGCATTTCACTTTCGATCCATCTTCAACAATGGATATTTGGCCTGTGAGTCCTAACCAGTTCTCTGATCTTTATGGAGAAGCCTAAACAAAAACCACTCTTATTCACCTTTGGCTCAATAACTTGTCCCCAAGCATTGCTAGAACCTTCGAACCACATTACGGGCATCTCTCAATGAAGCAATAAGTCTTCCTCCTTTGACACTATCAATAGAAAGCTTGGAACTGCATCCCAATAATGGCTTCATCGCTTCTACTATGGAAAAGGAGGATAAATGAGAAACTAGCATAGCTTGTTCTCCTTCCACAATAATCACAACACCTTCACGGAAAAACTTCAATTTCTGATGGAGGGTCAAAGTCACAACACTAGCCTTATGAACCCAAGGTCGTCCAATCAAACAACTATAAGTAGGAAATATATCCATCACTTGGAAGGTAATCGAAAGCATATGTGGGCCAATGTGAATGGGCAAATCCACTTCCCAAATAACAGTTATGAGAACCATCAACGCCTTCACAATGATACCACTAGGGCGCATCGACGAACCTCGATATTTAAGCTTTAAAAGGGTACTTTTAGGAATAACATTCAGAGTGGAGCCATTATCAATAAGCACGTTGGACAATGCATCATTCTTGCTATTCATGGAAATGTGCAAAGACATATTGTGATTCCTTCCTCGTAGACAACTCCTCATCTTTGAAACTCAAATTATTGCAAGTTGTGGTATTTCTAACCACAATATTAAAATTTCCAAAGGCACATCATAATCAACAAATGCCTGATCTAAAACCTTTATTAGAGACTCTCTGTGAGATGAAGAATTCATCAACAGAGCTAGGATTGAAATCTTTGATGGTGTATGCAGCAATTGCTCAACGATCTTGTAATCACTCGTCTTGATAATCTTCAACAAATCATCCATTTCTTTCTCTTGGGTTACCCCACTATTCTTCCCTTCAACCTTCTTGGTTCAACACTAGTTTCCACAATCTTCTTACCATCATCAGCCAGCTTTGGAAATACAAGAGCAAATACACGACCACTTTTGGTCACTCGACTAGCATCAACAATATTTCCTACTTGAGGTAACAGTTGAATTTGAACCTTAACATCTCTTTTCAGAATGGTGGCATTGTACTTGTATAAAACAACCTTATTAGAATCATACGGGACAAGTCCAAGTAAGCTAATAACCAAAGGAGTAATTGAAGGCTTGGTGTAATAGGCCACTTCCACAGGAGTGGGAATATCAAAGTGCGACACAAAGACATTTACATGCCTTCACGGACTCATGGCGGAAAATACTCATCAGCATAAATGTATTCATCATCAAATTTATCAAACGATCCTTCAATCTTATTGACACCATTCTTGAAACCGACCCTGCTTACTACAATCTGAATAATGCCCTCGTCTAAAAGACGCCGAATATCTCTTTTCACAACATCACAACCACGATAATCTATGCTACATACTGAGCATTCACTATATTGATGCACCTCTTGCCCTTCAATGAAATTGAACTCAGCATGCAGATTCACCTGATTAGTATTAGTCTGGTTCACATCATGGATTTGAACATCTCTAGGAGGACCATAGACAAACTTCACTTCAACTTCAGGCTTATCCTCCAACCTGATAACCTGAATAAGGTTCTTGTCCATCATATCTTGAAGATCACTCTTTATCTTATCAGAACCACGGGTATCCTCGCTGCACAAGTTACAAGCAGCATGATCATGAGTGCAATAACCAACTTTACAAAGAGCAACATGCATCTTCATAAGATCTTCAATGATCGAATTCACATCATAAACCCTGATTTCTCCGCCAATCATATTCACATCATTTCCATGTTTGGGCAATGGATTCCCTTGCACATTAGGGCCCATGTCCTTGAAAGACAAAAGACACGATCGACCATCTTGCGCCGAACTGAATAGGAATTCTCAATCATGTCCTGGAGCTCCTTGGTGGTATGCAAGTCGATAAACCTTGTAATACCATGGAAAAGGATTTGGAGCAGTTGGAGTGGCCTTGGTTGCACCAGTGTCTATGAATCAATGTTGGATACAACTCGCATAAGTCATCGAATCAGATCAAGCAGTTTTCTCTTTGGGCCTTTCCCTTGTTGAGATGCCTTGTTATAAGGGATAATAGTTGGAGTTGTAGCAACAACATGAGTAACAACAACAACTTGTTGGTTATGAGGGCGTTTGTTAGGGGTATGGTCCTCCTCTCTGAACAATGGCATTAACTTCTTCTTTATTTTTAGAGAATCAAAGGATGGATTCTTAGCCCAATCAATCCTTCTTCTTCGACAATCATCCTTCTCGGACATCCTCTTCTAGTTTGGACTTCATGCTCACCATTTTCGCAAAATCATTGGAATTGCTGGCACCATATTCCTATAATAAAAGGACCCAAAGTCTTGGAAAACTTTGGTCATCTCTTGCTCACTTAGAGGAGGTATAACCTGTGCAGCAAGCTCACGCCATCGTTGAGCATACTCTTTGAAGGATTCCTTATCCTTTTGAAACATTTCCCTCAGCTGATCACGATCGAGCGCCATGTACATATTGTAATGGTAATGCTTCACAAAAGCTTCACCCAAATCATTGAATGTATGGATGTCACTACTGTCTAGATTCTTTTACCATCTCAAAGTTGCACCAGTCAAACTATCTTAAAAGAAGTGAATGAGCAGACGATGGTCTTCGATGTGGTGGACATTACTTAAATACATCATCAAATGGTCGCACGGACAATAATTGCCCTTGTACTTCTCAAACTTTGGAACTTTGAATTTAGCAGGCACTTTCACATCAGGAACTAAGCACAGATCATTGACATTATCACCAAAAAGTTCTTTCCCTTTGAGGGTTTTCAGCTCTTTCTACATCTTGTCAAACTGTTCTTGGAAACCATCCATTAAATCATAGAAGTCTAAGCTTTCACTCGAAGGAGGAAGTGGATTGTCAAACTTTTTGTTGAAAACAGGAGTAGCATGCACCATAGGAGGTGCAGAAACAACAACAGGTTGGGCCAGGAGGTCACTTGACGTGAGGATTGTAACCTTCAGGCATGAAATTCTATGGCATTCCCTAAGGATATCCAAGAGGCATACGATGCTAGATGGTAGAAACCACTAGCACGGCAGAAACATGAGCATCTTGAATTTCAGAGATAATAGTTGTCGATTGAGGTGGAATGATACGAGGAGAAGGTGGAGGAGGTAGTGTCTGATTCGGAGCAGCCACCAACTTTTCCACCATAGCAGTCAAATTGGCCATACCGGTCCTCAAGGAGATAACCTCTTCACGCAACTCGCGATTCTCTTGATCTAGATTTTCCATCTTCTTCTTGGAGTTGGCTCGAGTGTTATACCGATGCAACAACTTGGAGACTGAACGAAGCATAGAAATGGATAAGACACCTGGGAAAGTGTGAAAATGCAAGAATGTGTGCGTCATGATGCATGACATGCAATGCATATGGTTTGTTTATTATTTCTTATTATTCAAGGAACTTAATAAAGACAATTTAATTTTCAAATATCAAAGTCTAACACATTTGAAATACTGAAATAAACTCATATCAATAAAATATTTTGAGAATTACAACTCTTCAATACAAGTTTCAATGATCCCAAGTACAAGAGAGGAATCAAAATAAACTACAAGCTAAAGAATCAAATATGTAAGACCCCTATTTAGACGAACACTACCTTTTAAGCTTTCTAATCTCTTCCTTCAGTTTCTCGTTCTCTAATACGTACCTGTCGATATAACCTTTCCAAGCACCAACCTCGGGAGAAGTATGAGAATAAATAGGAGCACTAAGAACTGGGTGAACACTGGAAGAAAATAAATCCTCTTGCTTCTCCATCATCTCTACAGCACGACTCTCAAGAATATAAATCAAATCATCCTTTTTCCTTCAACTCTATTGCATGAGACATCTTCAAAGTATGATACTTGTTCTTCCAAGCTTTCGTCTCTTGTTGCATCCTAACCAAAGCAAGCTGAAGATCCTCTATATCATCTGAACCATGAGTAGTAGCCAAGAACAAATCAGCAAGAGGCTTCTCACGAGAATATGACATCTTTAACTCAATAGCTCTTGCTTGAACCCATAGAAGATAAGGCTCCAAAGAAACAATTTCTCTTTGCCCTAGATTCTCTTTTCCTTTCCTATGAATATGACTCTAAGCTTTCTCTATATCCTTCCTAGATGAACTGTGGTCTTCACCCTCTTTAAGAAAGAAGCCACTCATATGAATACTCTTTGGTTTATCCCTCATCGGATAACCAAGCTGACGACGTGCAAGAACATGATTGTAGCTAATGCATCCCTTTGATCCAAAAAGAGGCACATTGGGAAAACTACCACAACTATCGATAATCTCTACATCATAATAAACCTGACGATACCACACAATATCAGAATGAGTGAGAGCCATAATCTTCGGTGCCCAACGAGATCCCCTCATAGAATCCCAAAAAGTATCAATTGTAGGCAAGTGAGAAACAAACCAATGATATAGCAATGGCGTACAACAGATGATCTCTCTTTCTCGATGGAAGTTTCGAAGATGAATAGAATAATAAGTCTCAGCAAGAAGTGTGGGAACTGGATTCCCAATCATGAAGATCCTGATAGCATTAACGTCAACAAAGTTGTCAATGTTAGGAAACAAAAACAAACCATAGGCAAGTAAGGCAAATATGGCTTCAAAAGCCTCCATACTCCTCATATCAGCAAAATAACGAGCCTTCTTTAAAAGAAATGCAGCTAGTAATCCTCTGATACACCCCTTGATAGTCACATTGTCTTCAATCTCAGACCTCTTCAGATGGGTAATAACAACAATCTCATGATACTTAGGCTCCTCATCTAAACCAGTAAAAGGAACAACACTAGTAATAGGTTGACCGAACATATAAGAATACTCCTCCAAGGTAGGAACTAACTGATAGTCAGGAAAGGTGAAGCAATGGTATAACGGATCATAGAACTGGACCAAGGTGCAAAGTAAACCATCCTTCATCTTCGTCTTCATCAAAGGTATAATAGTCCCATACTTCTTCCGGAAATCCTCTAGACTCTCAATCTCATCAATCAAGATCATCAGTCCCTCAATCTTAGGTTCCTTGGAACTGTATTTCCGAGTCCTCCTCTGTCCAAAATCCATGGTCAAAGTATACTTGAGATATTTGCAAAGGTCAATTTTAAGTTTCTTGAACAACTGTCTAAAAAAATGCGTAAGGGTGCATGAATGCATGATGCAACAAGCATACACAAAGATCACAAACAAGGGGTCCATAGGTTCGACGTCACGAGCATGGAGTCAAAAGGTACCACCCACAAGGTATTCTAGGCTTTGTAACCAGTAGATCAAGGTTGTAAAAGGAATCCCCAGAGTTCTCATTCCTCCATCCAATACTACCAACTTCCCGATGTGCTCGATAATGCTTAATACCTTGAATTGAAACTAAATACAGTCTGCAATGTCGCATAGAAACTACTTGAGTAACTCCGCAATGAGTCCCGCTGTCGCCTAAAAAGGCTAGGATGGATTAAGTTCTCCACTGAGTGGGGGATCTCATGTCTCCTTCTTCGGGATTACTCCCTAAAAGTTAACATGACTATACCTCCCGTCCTATCTTAAGTTTGCCCGAGTCCAGATATAGGACTCAAAAAGAAGATCACCAAGCACCCCTGAAAACCAGAAAAATATCCAGACAAACAAGCATACAATACATACAAACAATATAGCACATATATACAAATAAACAAAAATAGGGTGAACCCACTTAGAGATGGTCCCTTGATAGGTCAAACATCCTCAGTTGAGTCGCCACTTTTCTGTAGCGGGAAAAACTGCGAGTATAAGCCATTGAATTGACTTAACTCAAAAAAAGTAACAAAAGAGTCGCCACCACACTTTTATTTTATTCAAAGGACTAGGAAAAAGAGCAAATAAAATCCTATAAAAAAGATCATAGATCTGGGACCGGGGGTTAGTTATGCAAAGGGAAGGTGTTAGGCACCCAAAGCATCTACGGCACTCCGTAGGAACCTTTTTGAAAATTTGTACATGCGTGCTAAAAAAAGTATATTTATAAAATGGATGGTAGGGGGAGAAAAGAAGTGTTTTTTTTTAATATAATTTTTGGTTTAATAGAACTTCCAATGAGTTCCAAGCCTACATACGAACAATGTGCAATGTTGAAATCAAAACCAAGTAGTTCGGCTAAAAAAGACCAAAATTGTGTGTTGGTTGATTTTAAGAAAATGTTTGTTAGAAAAGCCACAAAGGGCTCAAAAATGTTTGAACGAGGTTAGGTGTTTTTTAGTCTTGTAAAAAATGGTCAAAGTATTGTTAAATGAATTGAAAGTTTCTTGAGAAAAGAAGTTTGAAAATGTATGGACCTGAGTCCAAGTTTTTTACAAAAGCTTTTCAAGTTTTGAAAACAAGAATCCTTTGAAAAAGAGGGAAAATTTTGAAAATTAAGGAGATAAAGAGGCTAACCTAAGTGCATAAAGTAAAATGTAAGGAAAGAAAAGATCTAGCAATGAGAAGACTAGTACTTGACATCAAGAGTCAATAACATATCTCATCCTTTGGATTACCACATAAACACCAAATAACTAGATAAAAAAAACAAGCTTCATCTAAGTCAATGCCTTAGATGAACTCTTGTCTTAAGAAAACGGGTAAAGTAAGGTATGTTGGAGAAATACACTCTTAATCGAGTATAACGGAATAAGCAGCATACAAAGATAATAACCAAGTAAGACATAATAACACCAAGGGTACATAAATCTCCAAGCTGAGGCAATGGTCCTAATCCTAAGTCCAAAGATCAAGCTCCAAGCACAAGGATAGTAACCTAGTCCAATTAAAAGTTTTTTATGTTTAGGTTGAATTATTAGGTATTTTGGAAAAGAAAAACAAAGCTCAAGTGAGAGAATTCAAAATGACAAGGAAATAAAATGCTCAAGTGAGCAAAGGAAAAATGACATGGAAAATAAAATGCTCAAGTGAGCAAAGAAAAAATGGCATGAAATGTAAATGCTAAAAATAAAGTGCATAAAAATAAAGAGCATGAAAGTAAAAGCGGAAAGTAAAAGTGGAAAATAAAAAGCAATTAATAAAGGTTAGCAAGATGACCATCTTGAAACTTGTCAAGTATATCATCGAATTGTTAATAGTTAGTCTTAAAGGTGACCATCTTGAAACTTGCGCATGAAGCTTGAGAAGCTTGATAGACTCAACGCGACCACCACGACAAGTTTCAATTGCTTTTGTCAAGTATATCACAGTTTTGGAATTATCCATCACTTGATCAAACATGATTGAGAATTTCAAATGGACAAGTGTTATACCCCAAAATTTGCCCACCCGGTACTACAGTCAAAATTATTTTCAAACTTGATTTTAAATTTCTTTTGGTTTATTAAACTAATATTCTGGGGATTTTTATAAATATTCGTTCCCAGGGTCTATTTGAAAATATAATAATTTATTTCAAATTATTTGTATTTTTAAATATGACAAATACTTGTGCGTCTCCATATACTTTCAGTTGCATTTCTATTTTGAATAAGTAAGATAACATAGTTGGTAAGGAGGTAAGCTTTGTAATTATAAAGTCACGAGTTTGAATCTCACATGTTGCACTTATAACATTTTTCTATTATTTGTTACTAATTTTATTTTTCTTTTAAATTTATTTTCAAAAATCATAAAATTGTATTTTTTTTATTACTTAAATATTATTTTTGTATTTTTAATTATGACATTTTTTAAAAATATTTATTTATTTGATTTTTTGCACCTTTTACCAAAATTGAGTGCAAAAATCATAATAAATATAAAAAATATTTTCTTTTTTAGTTAATTATTTCTGATTGGTGAATTAGTGTCAATATGAGTCATACAACCTCTGATTGATTAACTTGATGACCAAGGAAGATATGAGTTGTTAAATTAATTTTTATTCCAATTTTGCCCTTTAATCTAATTCTAACTCTATAAATAGGACCCTTTGGTGTTCTAATTTTCCACCAACAATTTCTTACACTTTTTCTGCACACACTGATCAACAACCTCTTGTAACCACAACACAGATCCACGAAGAACACAACTTTCTTTTCAATTGGTGTTTTTTCTACATTTTCAATTATTGGCCGATGATTTTCTATGAGACCTTCACCCATTTATTTATTTAAAACCCAATTTATTTGCAATTTTAACCATATGATGTTATTTGGTATTTAAACTAACAATTTATTGTAGTACATATTTCTAACAACATACTATGTTTGTAATGTATCTCTTTCTAAGAGCCGCTTAGTATATAACAACCTTCTATAAATTTCACTTTTCCCTCTCTTTCCCTTTTCCCTCTCTTTTACTAACAAATATATCTTTTCTTTTAAATAATATTATGATGATAATTGTCTGGTGATTCTCTTAGATATTGCTAACCATTATTCTAAACACTAAAGAATTCTATTTCTTAGTACATGTTTCACAGGTATTACATATCATCGTATTAATATAATAACGTTTTTCTTCAATAATTTTCACTAACATATTTTGTCATCTCTAATTTACTATTTCTTTACTAAATGTTATTAATTATTTTCTAACTATTTTTAATTCATACTAACATTGTCAGTTCAACAAAAATCTATTGTTGGGATCACTTGCAGTAAATCGAAAAGGATCCAAAAATTTATTTAGTAATGAAAATTCAAACTTTTCTTCTTTATTTTATAAGTTAATTCAAAAATAATAAAATGTTTACCTTGTAAATAATTCATATTCTTGTACATAAATTACTATTAACATTTAATTAATTAGACTTAGGTTTTAATAAATTAATCATTAGGTTTAATTAACTTAGAATAAGATTTTAATTAACACTAACCTTAAAATTTATTTTCTACTAAAATCTTTTTCTAAGACACTAACTTCACTGGTTTTATTTCTTTCTATTATTAATTTCTTAGACAATTGTATAGGATTGTACAATTTTGTAATAATAGATTTATTTTCTTGCATTTTTTCTAAATATTGTAACGGTCCACGGGATGTAATAGCTTAAGATTTTACTTTTCGCACTTTATATTTTTCTGCAAGGTTTTCTTAGTATGTATCTTCCCCAAAACCTTGTCATAGTAATTAAGGTTTACATTCCGCACCTTATTTTTTTGTACATATAAGCTGCTTAACTGTATAGTAATTAGGGTTTGTATGACAAGATAAAATCAAATCTTAGATCACCTAATTCAAGATAACACATACGAACTCAACACACTCTTTCACTGCCCCCATAGGTATCCTCTCTTGTTGTCTTTCGAGTACAATGGTCATGTCCCTCGAGCGTAGGGGTACCATTAGCAAGGCAACACGAATAACATCATCATAGTCCCTTGACACAAAATCATAGTCCCTTGATGACCCTCGATGTTGCCTATGAATATATGATCTAGTCCCTCGGTTTGTTGCCTCTGAATAAGTGATGATCGTCCATACAATTGCTAAAGGTATCCTTACATGTTGCCTTGAATGACCATCCGATGACCCTTGATTGTCCCTTCACATCAAGCGAATAAATTTACCTACCAACTAATAGTATGGATAGCCTTATTCTAAGGAAGGAAAATAACACGAATGTCCATTCGGTAGGTAAATAAGACTTTATTGCTTGCTCCAAATGTCCATTATGAGTAGGTAAATAAGACTATTGCTTGCTCCAATCAAATGCTTTTCACACCTCACTTTTTAAAAAATTCAAAAACACTTTGTATACATTCTAGCGAATCATTACAAAGTTAAACATCTTTCAAACAAATATTTAGAACACTTATTATACATTCCAACGAGAATCATTCGACGTCAAATGAAATGTCTTTCAAAATACTTTCCAAATCCACAAACGTACTGTACCTTCCCTTTTCATAGCGTATCTCCATACTTAGAATCTAACGAAGATCTTTTCTGTTCTTTTCACCTTCCCTTTATTGGATAAAATAAAAGTTGGTGGCGACTCTTGTTATCTACGCAACATTTGCAATAAAAGCAAAACAAACAAGTAAGTTCTCCCACCGTGTTACAACAAGGTTAGTGGAAACTTGCCAGAAGCTTGATTAGAAATCAACGTGACCACACGACAAGCGCTACAGGTGTTGAACCAAGATCAAAGCTCAAGTCGTATTTTGGGGCCTATGTTAGAACATTAAAGTTCATGCCACCAATTGATCACTTTCTCCGAATCGGGACAAAAGAAAAATAAGATGAAGAGGAAGAAATAATTTCCAAGTTTATTTTGCATCAGATGAATTTATTCGGTCTAACTTCGTCAAAATCAATAAACTTTCTTGGTGGATTTGGTCAAAGAACTATCAACACCCAAATTCCATTGATGTTGAGAAATTTGTGACTCAAAATAAATTCAAAACTGACAAAATAAAATGAAAATAAAAAACAAATAAAAAGGATTTAAAAGTAATTTTGAAATTAGGTTATTTAATTGGACTTTATTAATGAAATACATAAATAGTATTTTTCATCAAAATAAAATTCTAAAAAATTACCTAAAGTCAAACAGAGATCAACAAGTGACAAATTTTTTAAATTTTTTAAAGTCGGAAAATATTTTTAGAAAATAAAAAAATAAATAAAAAAAATAAAAAAAAAAAATAAAATAAAATAGGTCACCAATATTTGTCAAATGACTATTTCCGTAATTTTTAAATTTTAAAATGTCAAAAAGTATTTTAAAACAATTAAAAACATCAAATAAAGAGAAAAATCATAAAAAATATCAAATATGAAAATAAAATATGAAAAATAAAATTCGAGAAGATAATATTTCAAAATAGTTTTGTGAATTTTTTCATAATTTTGAGTCAAAATGATTTTTTATGATTTTAAAGTTTAAAACATTTAAAATATAATCGAAAATAAAATAAAATCTAAACAAAATGTGGACCATCAGATCATAGTCAAAGCAGCGTTAGTAATCACATTCAATGGACATGGTGCTGTTGTGCTTGATATGGACCTTCTTGGTTTTCACGGATTACAAATTAAAAAAACAAAAATAATGTCATGCGTTGGATCGATCTTGAGCTAATAAAAATAATATGATTCAAGGGCTCCGGGGGCGTGCATGGTAAAGCATTATCACATGATCCATTTGAAAAATATATGGCGTGCTTTCATTGGTTGAGGCGAGACATGTCATCGTCTTCAACCTCCAACCACTCAAAATTGGAGTTCCTCAAAGCTGTAAAATCAATAATCATGAGTGGTATCCTTGGATTCGTCTCTTCAAGCGATCTGACCACATGCTCGCGAAAATTTTGTTTACACTGGTGAGTGATAATTTTTGAAAAACTCAAATAAAGCGAATAGGATTTTGATGGAGTTCTCGGTCAATACTTGATGAAAATGCAAATGGGAAGAATCACAGGATCATGGAGATGAGGAGAGTGCAGCGATGTTTTATTTTACAAGGTTTGATGGATATTCCTACCTTAACAAAGTTCACTTTCAGCTCCAAAGCGGACTTGGATAACACGATTTAAGAAGCTTCAAGGCACGATTTTGTTCTGTTAGCTTGAGTGGGTTCAAGGAAGAAGAATGAATGGTTAATTTTAAACTGGAATGGCTTTGAGAGTGAAAACGAAGTTGCAGAAAATTAGATTTGAGAGAGATTTTGGCAGGGGTTTTCTGGCTATCACAGCTTGAATAAAGGAGTGGAATGTGTCCCTTATTTATAAGAGGCGAATGGAATCAAAATGAGGGTGAATGATGACATTTGAGTAGAAATCATGCACACCGTGTTCATGAAGAAAGTGTGACCTTATGTGCATCAAAACTTAATCATTCCTTGCGTTTGATGTGCTAATTAATCATGGGAAGTTCTAATCACAATTAGTCACGAAAGCAAAACAACGGCTTAAAAACAAGTTACAGCGAAATGAACAAAATGATGGTGAGCTCGAACCAAATTTTGCACAAACTTTGAGTTGAGGCCAAATCCAATTCCTGTCGTGCGTTTTCCGATTTTCTTTGAGCCAAATGAAGTATTCAAAGTAGAACACAATTAAAAAGAATCAAATCAAATGGATGCTTGAGTTGAGAGATTGATCTGTAGTTCTTGAAAAATCATGATTTTCCAGGCTAGCCAAGCATGCCACTTTCTAAAAATGACCTATAATGTTTCTTCTTCAAACTTGCTCTTCCACTCAAAATTTGCTCTTGATTTTCAAAGATAACATGAAGTAGACCTCTCAAGGAACATTTGGAAAAAAGAATCACTCAAAATTCCAATAATTGAGAAAGTTATGATCTTGTGAATTTGATGAAAATTTGTGAAGTGACCTATAATGTTTTGACTTCTCCAAGTAACTTCCAAACACTTTAAATATTCAAAGCTTATATGGAGATTTTACATCTTCAAGATTGTTGTGCAAAAAGAATGACCTCAAGATGATAAATGATGATTAAGATATGATCTTTTGAAGTTGATTGACCAAAAGTTGAGAAATTCACCAAGGACTTGTAATCTTTTGACTTCAAGACAAATTTCCAAGCATTTTCTCTTCTCACCAATTGAACTAAGTTGTATTAGACATCCTTAGGTTCATTGTGAAGGAAAAATGAGCTCACGGAGACAAGGGATGACCGAGTTATGATCCTTTGAAGTCATACAAGATAGATGAAGCATCAAACTAGAGATTGGGCAATCATAGATATCTAAAACAATCTTTTCATCAATCAAACTCCTTGGGTCAAACATATTCATACAAACACCAAGATATGATCCTCGAAGTCCAAAACCCTAATTTTAGGATAGATGGCTATAGAATGGAGAATTCTTTGATTTGATGATCTTTTCAAACATGAAGCATATACTCAAGATGAGATGCCATGGTTGAGGACAGAGAGAAGTCTTCAATGAGAGACAATACTTTCAAAATATTGAGAATTTAGGAGAGAAGGCATGAAATAAACACATGAACTTATTGACTCCTTGAATAAACAACTTATGCAGTTCACCTACAATATTTAGCAAGAAAAGTGTACACATATCATTGTTAGCCAAGTATCAATCATCACACACAAGAAATAAACACATACACAAGGTGCTTGGTGATATACTAAGGGTAAAGCCAAAGATAGGAGAGAGGTAGATTCAAAATTATGATCTTTGTGCCATGCAATGGTATGAAGCATGAGTGAATTTTAAGGGCAAAAATTGAGGTTACCATGATGTACAGATTCACACATATGTGAAATAAGAATCATATTGGTAAATGGGTAGAACAACCTAATTAGCACTACAAGAAAATTAGTGTTTAACGATACAAAAATTGTGACGATTTATGTGATAGCGCGTAATTGATATATAGAGACAATGGTTCTGACGGTTGATACCGTCCCTAATATTTATTTTGCGATGGTATAATTAATTGTCATAATATTATTATTACGACGGTAAAACAACCGTCGACCCTCATTTAGCACTTATAACATCGGTTTCACCAACAACTATGTCACGACGGTAAAATTAACGTCCTAAAGTCATTTCACGGCGGTAAAACACCCGTCGCACCCCTAAACCTTTCACGATGGTAAAATTAACCGTCTTAAAACTCATTTCCGATGGTAAATTAACCGTCTTAAAACTCATTCCACGCGGTAAAACAAGCTTGCACCCAAAACTTCTAAAAATTCTCAAAGACACGACGGTAAAACACCTTCGCACAAAAAACTTAAAATCTCAAAGGTCACGATGGTAAAATCACCCGCGTAGCCCTAAACCATTTTCCGCTCATTCATAGTACGTACAAGGTTTTATTTAGCTTTTCTCTACCTCCTGCATTCATGTCTTCATGCTGTTCTTCTTCACACCGAAAGAAATCTCTTCAAACCGCTCATCTTCACACCGAAAAAAACACATCAAGCATTTTAACATCCTCATGCGTTCATCTCTTCAAACACAGTAAGTTTTATGTATCACTTTTGCTTTGTTCTCATCTCTCTCATTCTCAACATTGATTTCAGCATTGGAGATTCATTTGAATCTTAGGTTTGAGCTCTCTGTGTTGATTGATTTTGAGTTTCAATATATTGAATTGATGTTAGGTTTTCTAATTTGTTGTTTTAGGGTTTTATTTCTTTTTATGATTTTTTAGGTTATCTTTAGATTGAAATATTGTACTGTTGTAGTCGAATTTGTGCTTGTTTGTTTCAGCTTATTTAATAAAATAAGTGATTGATGAGATATTATAGTTGGAAACCCTTAGTTAGGTTCATAGGTTGTTGATAGAACTACGATTCACAAGAAATTCAAATACCCAACTCATAGAGATTATACAATTACCTTTCACGTTGATGTTTATACGTTCACAAGAAGAAGTACATCAACTCCTTTGCATTCTACAACATACAATTTTGAAAAAGCTATAGTTTTAATTCCTAAATTTGTACTCACATAGATTTCCAAATCCCATGTATTCCTTATTTTCAAGCCTTTTAATCAGATTTGCTATTCCTGTTCCACCTGTTATTTCAAGGGGACAAAAAGATTAAGCTCAATGTACTTAAATTTAAAGAATTAGTTCTTAGAATAACTACTCAAATTTAAAGTACACTAGCTAGGATTTAATCATAATTGGTTTAATCAACTGTTTCACACTCCAATTTGTCTGTTGATCTCTCTTGGAAGCTATAAATCTTTTCCTTTTGTATAAAAGCACTGCCTCGTATGAACTCACTCCTACCGTTATAGGTACCTGAAGTAGATTCAATATCCAATACATCGCCGAGCAAGTTCTTGTATAATTCTATTTCAAAACAGAAGCATTATACATAATCAATGAATCATCATTCTTTGTTTATACTCGAACATGAAAAACATCTATGTACTTACTTTTCCTATCTGTAATGCAAGTATCATGATCCAGACAGCGACAAGAAGTCCAAGTTCACAAAGATGTGGTTCTTTACTGCTATTGAATTGTTTTGTCCTTTGTTTCAATGGATTGATACCCTTATTATAACATAAATCTAATTTTCATTATTGTTATAATTCACTGTCTTTTTATTAATCTGAAAATTTATAATATTGATGCCTAGATGGTCCATTCTATTTTCATATCAACAATCTAGTTATTGTTTGGACTGAATTTGTTCAGTGTGAATTAGAGGTCATATTATTGTCTAAACTACACTATTTTCATTTCAGTGCAAGCAAAATTATATATGTGAGAAACTCCAACTTCTATGCCTTCCATCTAGATTGATACTATTTGGGTACTGCTTAGTGTTGATGCATTATCCCTACAATATTATGAAGATCATAAATATAGTCGAAAGTATGGATGAGGACAGTGCTTTCACCTTCTCAAAAGTTTTGCATTTGGCATGGACTGTAGTGTCAATAGATTACAGTAACTATACAAATAAAACTTGATAGTTTCTTTATTTTATATTTTTGATCCAACATGCATCTTGGTACATGTAATTTCAAAGCTTTCACCTTTCATCTATTCTAGTAGTACATGCAATTTATGTTGTTGGAACTTAAGATTTATGAAAATAAGCAAAACTAAGATTTGTTTTTGTGATCAATTTGCTTTTGATTTCTATTCAAACTAGTTTTTAAATTTTAATTCTAAATCTTGATGACATTTTCATGCATCCGAAACATCAAGTGTGTTGGACTAGAATGTAAATAATAATTTTTGTTGGATTTAAAGGGATATGAGATGTTGAAAAATATAAGAACAGTAAAGAATTGGAACTATAAGAGGATTTCCATTTGATAAATGTATGATTTCTACCAACTATTGATATCTGCTTTGGTTTTGTTGCGGTAACTTTTCTCTTCCACTTGATTCGCTACTCTTCAAACCCTCAAATGCGTCTTTGAGGTATGATTTCATTCTTAAATTTGAGTGTGCCTTTACTATATCATTGTTTAATAGTGTTATACTAAAGAATTTTATCTTGAAAATAATTTTGCATGTGAATAGGATTTTAAGTTTAAATCATACATTTATCTATGTAGATATGAAGTATTTATCCATATATATACGCTACACAAGCTGTATTATCATGACAAGTGAAATGACTAGTGGTGTGTTACCAAAGTTTTCCTCCTAAATATTTCAATGAAAAGATACATTTCAGTTTATGGTTGTTTTACTCTTTCATAACCTTTACCATGTCCAAGTGTGTCGGATGAATGAAAAGCATGGATGCATTTGCTAGCATAGAAAGTTAAGCAGAAAAATAGAATAGAATTCAAGTGATGGAGGTGAGATTGATAATTCATCTGTAAAATATTAATACTATTAGACTATATAGTTAAACTAAAGTTATTTTTAGACTAAACTTTGTATAAACTATAATTAAAAATATTAAGTTATTTTTAGACTAAAGTTATTTATAGTCGTAAAGTTATTTTTAGACTAAAATTAGTATAAGTTATAGTTAAAGTATTAATATTTTAGACTTTATTCACTACTAACTATATAGCCAATCAATTAAAATTGATTATTAGTGAATTAGTGTTATTCTATTAAATTATTAATAAATTTATTTTATTTGTTGTTATACAATTATTAAATTATTAATAAAGTTAATAATATGTATATGTATATTGTCATACACTTTGAAGATTGAATTTTAAGAACATGTTATGTGGTCCAATACTATACTAATTGATAGCACAAGGCTTCACCTATAAACTTGTTATGTAGTGTAAAAACAAATTAAACAACCAATAATAAAACTCATCTCTTTTATTTTTCTATTGTTTATATTCAAAATAATATGTTCTCATAAGTACTAGAATTCGAAAATATTTTTTTTGAAAATGGATAAGTCATGGATTATTAAGCCACAATCATCGATTCGTATCAGAAAGGGATAAAAATTTATTGATTTTGTATTTAAAGGTGAAGAAAAACGATGTAGTAATATGTCCTTGCAAGCGTTGCGGTTTGGAAAATTAAAGTAGGAGTGACATGTTCGACCACTTAAGTTGGTCACCATTTCCGCAGGATACACATGTGGATCCATCATGGAGAGTCTTTTATGATCTAGTACTATCTCCCTAGTACTACTCCAAGTATGGTAGAAGATACTAACATTGTCGAAGAACCTATTCGAACATGATCAATGATGCATTTGGGTTTATGGGAATCATGCAAATGAAATACCATCTGCGTCAAATTTGGAGATTGAACAAGAAGATTATGTGATGCCAAGTTCAACTCGGAAAGAAAGCGAAGCCAAGGAGTATTATGAGTTGGCTAGAGAAAGAGAACAACCTTATATGAAGGGTGTAGCGATATTCAAGACTATCTTTTTGGTTAAGTTGTACCATATAAAGTGTTTATGTGGATTGAGTGAGAAGGCAATGACAATGATTTTAGAGTTAATAAAAGATCATTTGAATATGCAAACATTCCAAGTTCATTCTATGAAGCCAAGAAATCAATCACAAAACTTGGTTTGAATTATGTAAAGATACCCACATGTCCAAACGGTTGTATGCTTTATTGGGAGAATATGAAGAGGGAGACTTGCAAAAATTGCAACACTTCAAATGGAAAACAAATGATGATGTCTCTATTAACAAAAAAAAAGAAAATTCCCCAAGGTTCTTCGTTATTTTCCATTAAAACCTCGATTCTGAGATTATTTTGTCATAAAAACGGCAGAGGATGAGATGGCATGCAATAGATACTAACAATGATGGAATGTTGAGGCATCCTAGAGATTCGAAGCTTGGAAGAAATTTGACTTGACACATACTTGGTTTCATCGATCCACAGATGTGCATCTTGCATTGGCTAGTGATGGTTTAATCCTTTTGGTGTGATGAGTACAAACAATAGTATTTGGCTGTTGTTCTCATACCATATAACACTCCTCCATGGGTTTGCATGAAGCAGACATCATTTATAATGTCAATGATAATTCCCGTAAAGAGGCACCAGAAATAATATTGATGTCTACTTACAACCATTAATCAAGAAAGGAGTTATGGACAAGTGGTGTGGATACATACGATTCTTTCAATAAAGAGATGTTCGTTGCATGCAAATTTGATGTGGACTATTAGTGACTTTCGTGTTGGGTTCACTACGGGTGGAACACATACACAAGACTTGCTTGCCCATCGTGTAACTTTCAAACTACACCTCTCCGTCTTAAAGCTAGTCGTAAATGGTGTTTTATGGGTCATCGTCGTTCCTTGATCGGAGACACAGGTTTAGATTGAACAAGATCCGCTTTAATGGTGAACAAGAAATGCGGAGTCCACCAGAACATTATCGGACATGAAGTTTTTGAAAAGGTTAAAGATGTTGAAGTCATCTTTGGTAAAAAGCGGTGAAAGAAAAACCAGAAAAGAACACGTGAGGAACAACCTATAGAAGGTGATAGTACAATGTGATCCTACAAAAGGTCATCCTCAACAATGGAAAAAGAAAAGCATATTTTTTGAACTTCCATATTGGAAAGATAATCTTCTACGCCATAATCTTGATCCGATGCATATTGAGAAAAATGTGTGCGATAATGTCCTATTTACTTTACTGAATGATAGGCAAAAGAGTAAAGACCATTATAAAGCTCGAGAAGACCTTCAAAATATGGGCATAAAACCTGATCTTTGGCCTGATGAAAATGGTAAAATTTCTCCGGCTGCCTTTAGTTTAACAGGTAAAGATAAAAGGAATTTTTTAACGACTTTAAAGAATATTAGGGTGCCTGATGGTTATTCAAGCAACATTTCTAGATGCATTGAATTAGTAAATCTCAAGGTGAATGGAATGATGAAGAGTCATGATTGTCATATATTAATGGAACAACTTTTACCATTAGCCATTCGCACAACATTACCTCATGAGGTTTCAGCAGTATTGATTGAGTTGTGCTCATTCTTTAGACAATTATGTGTCAAGGTATTGAAAATTGAAGACATGGAAAATTGCGAACCAAATTGCCTCACTTTATGCCATATGGAAATGTTATTTCCTCCTCGTTTCACGGTTATGGTCCACTTGGTTGTTCGCCTTGTTGAAGAAGTTAAACTTGGAGGTCCTGTTCATTATCGATGGATGTATCCTGTTGAAAGGTAAACTATATGATTTTGTTCTAATGTTACTAACTTAATTAGAAAGTAGAATTTTTTTAACCAATATTGTGGTTCAATGATAGGTACTTGGAAAACTTAAATCGTATGTGCGTAATAAGGCAAAACCGAAGTATACACTGCGAGGAAGGATACCGTTTTGAAGAGATTCTTACATTTTGTTCAAGATATCTAGAAAATATTGAGACTAGATGGAATCAACCTGGACGTGTAGATGACGACCCTATTGATGATATCCAAACTGCTTCACGTGTAATTATTTCTAGAGTTGGAAAACTGTGGGTGGATCTTCTTATTACACCCTAACACCAACCGAAAATTGTAGGCTCATAGACACGTTTTAACAAACTGTCAAATAGTTGATGACTATCTAAAGTATGTAGTTTTATTCCATTTAAGTAGTTTCATCTACACTATTAATATTTTTTTACATCTAATATCGAATAATCAAATAGGCGCTTTCAAAGTATTACTCAAAACCAAATGAGGTGCGATCAAAGAAGTGCTACTGAGATAGCAAGAAGGTTCATAAGGAGTTTGCGCATTGGTTTTACAATCGTGTGAGTTTTCATACAAAATAGATGTTTCTTTGAATTGGTTTTAATAATAACGAGACTAATTGGATGTTGTATCATGTATAGATTCGCAAATCTTGACAATATTCATGGTCCGTATAAAGATGTTCTCATTAGTCTTGCTCATGGACCTTTGATAAAGTTAAAAGATTTACCGCTCCAATGTCAATGGATTCAAGTTTCAACGTTGAATGAGACAATCTTTAAAAACTCAAAATAGTGGAGTTTTGGCATGTTTGGGACACGTTATTCAAGCAATAGTGATACCCAAATGAGTTTGGAGGGTCCTTACTGTAAGATTAATAGATATTATTGTGCTTTCCTATGATGGCTTCACAATGCCCATGTTTAAATGTGATGGGCTAATACCATAAATCCAGAGGAATTAAGATAGATAAGTTGGGTTTACCTCTATAAACTTTGCAAGATTACTACATCTTGGTGAACATGAAGATGATGAGCCATATATTCAAGCATCCTGACTCATATGGTTTTTTATGTAGATGATGAGAGTGAACAAGGATGGAGCATACTGCTCATTTGAAGCCAGAGATTTGTATGACATGGGTGGAAATGATGAAATTATGACACCCATTGAGCCATATCCATCACAAAATTTGGAACAAATCTTTTCAAATGATGATCTTGGAACTTCATGACAAATGATGACAATAATTAACATATAGTATTTTATTGATAAGAATCTAATTTGTTTGTAACTTGTGAGACTTGATATATGATATTCCATTGTTACTCTATGTTCTTTGTTGCTTATCCCTAATTAATATGTTAGATGACATTGTTACTCTATGTTTTAATTTCTTGTGTTTATGTTATGTTTATTAAATTTGTAGTCGCTAATATAAAATTTTGATGTTTACTACTTTTAGTGTACTTAATACTATACTTGCAATTGAAGCCTTTTGTGAGAGACAATGACTACACCATATGAGAATAGGTTGGGGACACACATTTCACGATGGTAATGCAACTATCATGGAAAGCAAATTGCACGGTCTTAACCATCGTAATCTACAAAAACATCTGTCGCAATCTGTCAATTTTCTTGTAGTGTAGGTAGGCTCCTTATGATTGGACGACTCTAAGATTTCTACCCAAAAAACCCCTCACAAAATTGTTCCAGGTTTTATGGCTTTTAAAGTCAAAGATCCTTTTTGAAAATATTGTTATCAATCGCAATTAAAATATGCGAGCCAACTATATTCTCAAAATGGTATTCTCTAAGAGAGGTCCACGGGTTCAAAAAGCCAAGGATTCCTAAACTACATAAATAGTCCCTTCTAAAAACATTATCGTTAATGCAAAATAACTTGTAATCGACAATAACATCTTCGAAAGAACCTTACTCTAGGTGTGGTCTTTGCACCAACTTACAAGACATTTCCGTCTAGCAGATCGATACTACGTAACCACTCTAATTTTGGTGCACTCAAGCCTTGATAGTGGGTTTATCTCATAATATCAATGATCCAATCCATAATAGCTGCATACAATGAATACATCAACAAGATAATAAACAAGACATAAAGAAATAAATGACTGAAACATAAACATAAGTGAGAATTAAAGCACCAAGAAGAAAATAAAGTAAAATAATAAACTCGCAAACACACAAAGAAACTAGGGTTGACTCGCTTTAGAAAATTCTCCCCAGTGAAGTCGCCAAATTGTTGACGCCATCGAATTTTTTTACTAATTCGATTATAAACAATGAAGTCGCCACCTAAATTTATTTATTCCTAACGAGGAAAGAGGAAATATAGATAAAACCCAAGAACTGAAATGTGAAATGGTATTCGAGACCAAGAGATGTAGGTCAAGAGTCGGTTATGCAAGGAAAAGTATTAGCACCCTCACATCCATCATACTCGATGGGACCCATTTAGTTCTAAGTGTTTGTGTGTTTAGTGTGTTAATTTTCTAACTTCTTATTTTTATGCGAAAGAGACATGTTTTAATTTTTGAAAGTGTGCTCACTAAGATGTTAGAATCTTATGCCTACGTATTCCCAGTGCGATGGGAAAGTCGAGCTTACGTAGTTCGGGTTGCGAACATTTGTTGGTTGAATGATTTTATTTATGAAAATAGAGCTTAATCGTCGTGGACAATAAGACATCACTAGTGCAATTTGCGGTGGCGATGGAAATCGCATGTGAGCGATGAATGTTGCATGTGAGAGATGTTTGAAAAATGACTCTTGCACGTGGGCAGGTTTGATGAGTTTGAATTGATTTTAATGTGGGGCAAGCATCGCACCACAAGCGTTCAACTTTAATGCTCCAAGTACTGGATGGAGGGACAAAATCAACTGATCATCTTTTCATCCCAAAAGTTTTATTGAGAAAAAGTGAGTGAAGGTTCACTTATTAAGATTCAATTGAGGAAGCCAAGTGAACGATCGAGGGTCGAAAAGGACCGACCTTACACTTGATTGCTTTATTATGAAAATGCATTTGAAAAGAAACTCGACTTTGGATCGAGGTTTGAACATTATTATGAAAGTGGTGAATGATAGCGAGAGAGATTTGGTCTATGATTAACCAAGAGCTTGGTTAATCTCAGAAAGAATATGAGCAAATGTCTACTCCCTACCATGAGGCCCTTTCGATGAAACATTATATGGATCAAGGCGTGAGAATGAAAATAGGTGAATAATTACGAACATACATGGAAGCATAAATAAATAGATAAAAGCCCATACAAGGTGGCTTGCACAAATGATAAGATAACTAACAATTGTGCGTTGCATGCAAAATAAATTTAATCGACCAATTAAACGAAGTTTAATCAAGTAATCGATTTAAGAAAAATTAATTAGATAAACTAATCAATTTTAAATAACCTAATTAGATAATTAAATGAAGTTTAATTAATCAACTAAAGTCTCATTGTAAGCCCAAGAGCAAGCGCGGTGTGTGCACCATGTGTGGCATTCGACGCTTCTAAGCTTTGTTGACTCAAGGTAATGAAAATGGCCCTTGAGAATTAGTTTGAAATGTTTTGGTTTATGAGGTGTGAACAATAAAATAAAACAATAAAATATTTACTAATTATTACAACTCATGGAGAGTTGAGATACATGTTTACAAATGGGGATGAAATAATTACAAATCTAAATAAATGTACAAGTGAAGATAAATAATAATTCAACAATTAATTAAAATAAGATTAGCTCTAAAAAAAACTAACAATTAAAAAATAAAATTAAATCTAAACTTATATTAAAAAAAAGAATAAAATTAGTTAAAAATAAAAAGAAATTGAGTCAGGAGGGGTGTAGGATCCGTAACTAGGGTGTGTTGGGCTAAGCTAATGCATTAGGTCACTACAAAGCCCAAATGATTATTGATGTTCAAATTAACACAAAAAAATCCTAAATTTTTGTAACCATTCGTTGTCCCACCTCCTATTCTACTATTTCCATTATTTATTTATTTTTATTAAAGTATATTGGGAAAGAAAACCAAAGAAACTACATGCCATGCTTCCTCTCGTTCTTTGCTCATCGGTTCCTGTTTCTCTCTTCTAACAACCATACGCGATTAATCACAAGCAAGAAAGAACATTAAACCCTAATACCCCAAATCACTAATTCATGAGGATGTATTACAAGTGATGATTATAAGTAGACAGATGCAGAAAACAAAATAACCAAAATAGAAATCGAACCAAAAAACAGGTACGCGTATTTCCGATTCAGATGCCCTTGCTCTTCTTCTTCTCTTATGCACGCTAATGCTTCTTTGTCCGTCTTCCTCTATGTCGATCTGAATCAGACTCTGTTTCTTTTGAGTTTGGTTGTTTCTGGATCTGCGTTCTGGAACTTTGCTTGGTTTGGGTGAGTTTACTGTGAGGGTGAAGGAGTTTAGAGGATGGTGGTTGTGATGGTGGGTCTGGTATTCAGTGGAAGTTGAAGGTATGAGGTGGATTTGTAGTTGTTTGAGCCAATTAAGAGAAGTCGTGAGGTTTTGGTTGAGGTGTATTGAAAGGTTGGCAATGATGGTGGTGATGCGTTAACAGAAAGAGACGGAGGAATAAGGCGAGGAGAGTTTCGGTGATCGAGGGAGGGCGATTGTTGGTTCGAAATGAAGGAGTGAAGGATCGATTTTATAGCATAGTGAGAGTGATGGTATGAGGGTGATTTTGATGAGAATTATGGATAAGATCAAAGGACAAATGATGAGAAAGAATGAAGATTTTGTGGAGTGGAAAGGAATGAGGAATCCGATGAAATTAGTTGTTTTTGTGGTATGGAGTAGTGGAAATCATGTAGTGGAATGCTACAAGAGGTGGTGATGGAGTGAATGTACTAAATTTTGTTTTGAATTTTACAGGAGGTGGAGGCAAGGAACCAAGGTGATGGATGACAAGAGAACAAATCGTGACTGCAACATTATTATTTTTATTTTTTAAAATACACACTTTTTTTAATAACAAAATAGTATTGTAACAAAGAAAAAGTAACTATGAGATTTTGTATTTATGCTTTTTATTAAAGTTGTTAATGTACTATCACAAACAAAGAATATACAAAATCTAATGAGAAATGCGACATGAGAAGTCTAAATATATTTGGGTGCAAATGATGCAAACGAGTCAATGCAAAAAATGTAAATGAAAAGGTTAGGGTGAAATTTAAGTGTGACACCATCATGCATCTATAATCCTACTTCTCATGACAAAAGAAAGTGGTAAAACTCTACTTCTCAAGCTAAAAACCTCGAAACTTCAAATCTGTTTGCCAAGCAATAAAGAAAACCGGTGAGTAATGTGCGGAGGCATCAAACCATGATCGGAATGTGCGTTTCTACACATCCGAGGCAAATAAACCTCGCAAGAGATTGTAATCAAACAATATAGATAATGGAATGCACATTCGTGCGCAAACAAGGTGTTAGAATGTGTGTTCGTAGACATTCGAAACAAGATAAACCTGCAAGAAATCACAATGCTGATAATGGGATGCGCGTTCGTACGCAAACAAGCAAAATAATGTGAGTTCGTACTCATTCAAAACAATTGGATAACCTGCAAGAAATGTGTAAATCCAAACAAACAGACAAAGAGTGCGCGTTCGTACGCAAACAAACAATAAAATGTGCATTCATACACATTCAAACCAAATAAACCTGCAAGAAAGGTGAAAACCAAACAAGCAGACAATAGGATGTGCGTTCGTACGCAAACAAGCAAAAGAATGTGCGTTCGTACACATTCAAAATAATCGAACCTGCAAGAAAGGTGAAAACCAAACAAACAGACAAAGAGTGAGCATTCGTACGCAAACAAGCAATAGAATGTGAGTTCATACACATTCAAACCAAATAAACCTGCAAGAAAGGTGAAAACCAAACAAGCAGACAATAGGATGAGTGTTTGTACGCAAACAAGCATTAGAATGTGCGTTTGTACACATTCAAAACAGTTGGATATCCTGCAAGAAAGGTGTAAATTCAAACAAACAGACAATAGTGCACACACATGTGTGCAAATACAAGATATGGATGCTACAAATCCAAATCTCAAGTAAAAATGCTCAATGTACCTCGCACATGAAAAAATGTCGAATTAACAAAGCAAGTGCTAGAAATAAAGCACTGAATGCAAACTCGATTATGTATATGGTGATACACTAGTATAAGCGTATAAGAAGTAAAATAAAATCACAAAAATTGGCTTGGGTAAGCCCTTTTCCGAAATTGGGGCAAAAAAGTCAATTTCTAAATCGATTAAGAATCGCATGGTTGCTTGCAAAAATGCCAACAAATTCAAAAATATGATCGGTTATAATTAATTCTAGGTGGAATGACGTTTTTCGGACCTTAAAGGAAAGGGGAAGCGATAGCGTTTGAGGCCTATTTCAATTGAAATTTGGTTCGAAACCATCACCAATGGTTTTAAAACGTGCCAAAACGTTGAACAACTATCGTTACCTTGGACCTTTGAGGAAAAACGGTTCCGATGCACAAAATCCCCTAAAAGGGCTTATGGAACACCAAAATTCATGTACCGAATTAAGTTCCAATTCAATTTTGTTTTGGTATTGAAATGATAAATGAATTGGAATTTAATTCATGTACATGTATTCAACAACTCAAAAAAAATGCAAGTTATGCATAAAATTCAAATTTGTTTGAATGAAAATAAATGTAAAAATATGCATGAAAATGCATGTTCATTTACATTTTTTATGATGTTTCCATGTATGGAATGCAAATGAATGACATCAAGATGTAATCAATATATCAATATCCTACATCTAAGAATGAAGCAATGTATCCTACATCTAAGAATGATGCAAAATATGGATTAATGGGAAAAAGCAAAGATGCAATGTAAACGTGATGTCTTGATTTCATACAAATGTGAATGCAACATTAATACATGAAAAAGTGTACAAAAATGAGAATTCGACACACTTTACGTCATTAAAATCAAGTTTCGACACATGAAATCAATTCAATTATTCAATGCACTTGTGGATCAATGCATGAGCATGTAAAATATGATTTAAATGCAAGCCTACATGTGTTATGTACAATGTAAATGCTTTATGCAACTAAATTGCACCTAAAACTACATTTGAACACAATTACGTTTGCAAACAAACCTTATTTCACATGAATTCAACTCAAATTATCAACCTAAATGCTATCTAATGCATGAGCATGTAATAGGTGATGCAAATGTTCAATTAAAGTGACCTAAACGCAAAAAAAAAAGAATTACACAAGTGTATGTGTATTATATATACAATTTTCTTTCACACCGACACAATAACATTCACAAATCGGATTCAAATCAAAGAATTCACAAACAAAAATTCAAGAATCGAAATTAACACATATAATTCAATCAATTTCAATATTCAATATTCAATTTCAATAAAAGTTAAAATCGGAAAATCAATTAAAATAAGCACTTAAGTGAATAAGCTACCTACTTGTTCTTGAATTTTGACTTGAATTGTTGAAGAAAATACCAAATCAAGTTCCAATTGATGAATAATCGGAGAATAATCCTTGAATCGATGAAAATCGAAGAGGAAAACCTTGATTTGATGAGAAATTGGAAGAAAATTGAAGAGAAAGACCTCTTAGAATCCTTGACTGAGCAAGAGGAGAAGAGGAGGGGGCGGTCCGGCTGGAAATCAAGGTGGAGGGAGGTGGAGTGGTCGGCGCAAGGAGGAGGCTGATCGGAAAAGGAAGAGAGGAGAGCACGGAGAAGACCAGGCGAGGAGGAGGCGTGGAGGTGCTCAAGGGGAGGAGTTGTCGTCGGGGAAGAGAGGAAGGCCAGTGGTGGTCCGGTAGGGGGTAGGGCGGCTCACGAGTGGTAGTGGTGGTGGCAAAGGTTCCGATCGGTTTGTCTTTGGGAGAAGGGTAGAGGAGTTTTGGCTTTTGTTCTATTTTGAATTCGATTCAAGGAAGTTCTACCTTGCAATTTTTCTTTTCAATATTTAGTTCGAGGGGAGACTATTAATTTCAAGGAGATTATTAATCTCGGGAGATATTTTTACATATACAATTTCTAAATCAAAATCTAGATTGTTTGTCATCATCAAAAGGGGAGATTGTTATAACAAAGTTTGTTTCTAAATATATATTAAAGTTTTGATGATAACAAGCATAATAAATTTTGTATGAATGAATATGATACTCGACTTGTACATGTTTCATTTCAGAAGATGTTCGACTCTAGGCGCAAAAATGGAAGATATCTATGTTGAGCAAGATGAAGTTAGAAGTTCTAATGAGGCGAACTTGATCGAAGCAGCTCAAAAGCGGTGATAGAGCGAGCCTTAGAAGTTCTAATGAGAGAAGAACTTCGGAACACACATGCTATCTATAAAGCTTCAGACTAAAGAATGAAATTAAACTTAGAGAGAGAAGCAAGCAAAGCGCAACCTCACGATAAAAGCACCAACAATATGTTACGAATAGAGATGTATAACAAAGCTTACAAAAGATCATGAAGTATTAGAAGTTATAATGAAGACAGAACTTCGGTCACACAAGCTGGGAAGCAACTTGATGAAGCAAGCTAAACGCAACTTCGAATAACTTATGCTAAGCGAGATAGCGCACAATTACATTAGAAAGCATCAACGGAATGTTACGATAAAAGATATTCTAACAAGGCTACAAGATCATCATCTAAATATACGTCATCTTCTAAGAGACAAACCTGCTCTGACAATGTCATCCTACTAAGCTAAAAGGATAATTACGGTGGCTCAACAATCCATGTTCATTGGTTAAGCAAGATCACGTGGAGTTAACAAGTTAATTCGTTTGCATTCTTCAAGACACGCTACCTCTCAACGAAATTTTCCTAGAATGCTCTATATAAAGTCTTCAATTCAAAAAGGAAAACAACAACAAGAACAATTCTTCAATGCACAACAAACATTCATTCATTTCTCAAGTAAACTCACACTGCAAAAACAAAGAGTCATTTCTGTAAATTAGTTTACTTTGTTTTGAGCTTCATTTTGTGTAAACTTCACTGTGAAGAATAGCTTTTCTAGAAGCAATATTATGCAGCGATCCGTTGAGAATTCATTTATCGATAGTTGTTCCTTGAGAGACCAGTTTGGGTCAGTAATCTCGAGAGGTTAGGACTAGTTGATCTTAAGTGTTAGGTACAAAGTTGGTTGTGCATTGTTCCTTGAGAAGATCGATTCAGTCGGTATTCTTGGAGGCTAGGAATAGTGAGTCTTAGAGAAGTTAGTCACACCAGTTGGGTAGTGCACTCTGAATCGTTGATTATAGTGGATTAAGTCCTCGTTGAGAGAGCGAAATCACCTTGGCGGTAGTGAGTAGTTTGAGTTTCAAACAAACCGGGATAAAAATCCTTAGTATTTAGTTTGTTGTTTGGGTAAAGATTTAAAAAGTGAAAAAATTATTCACCCCCTTCTAAGTGTTTTCCAAGCCCAGTTACAAGTGTGGGCCTTTACTCCCACTTGGTCTCCTATTCCTGATTTTATTTTGATGTGTTATACACACAGGCTACCATTCGATGGGGAACAAGTGAGAGTCTTTGTGGCATTCCCTTGGTAACTTATCTCGTGCTTGGTATGAGTACGTGGGTGATACCATGTAGTAAATACTGGGATTACTTGTGTGTGGCGTCAAGCGAACAATGTTTCTAGGGTTTTACCGCTTGGTGGGCTTATAGTCATTATGGTACGTGTTGCACTCGTTGGTAATACATGCATATTAAAGATGAATGCCATTGCGACGGAGTAGGTGAGGGTCTTCTCCAGCGTTCCCACCTGTAACTCATCCATGCTTGGTGATGGGGTTGTTACCACTTATACAATGTCCGCAGTTGAACTCATCTACTGTAATTGCAAGCTTCTCAAGTCATATTTAAAGCATTGGTTTTGATGAAGACAACATGGATATCAACATTCAAAGGATGTGCAAAAGTATATAATCATATAAAACCTTGTTACAAGTCTTGAAGATTAAAAGAAGAATTATTAAAGAATCAATGTCAAAGGTATAAATAATTCTTAAACTTGAATATAGATGTTCACAAATATGCATTCATAATCATATACATATCCCATATGTTTAACAAAAGAAAAAATATGTTTGAAATAGTTTTCAAAAAGAAGAAAATAAACATTTTAGGAACCGGTTCCTACCATAAGAACCGGGTTCCAAACTTTCAAAAAATGTCCTGGATTTTGTACGAACACGGGTTGTACCTATAGGGAAGGTTCCTGCGTGTAATTCAAATTAAGTTTGTAACGTTCACTAGGAACCGGGTTACTGCCTGGTCGGAACGGTTCCCAGCGAACAATGCAGATTTTCTTTGATTTTTGAACATATTTCAAATAGTATTCATTCATGGTTGCATTGCATCTTTTCATATCAAAGGCATGAATGAAAGGGATGTGTGACATTATAAATAGTCTTGAAATTTTTAAATTCAAATCACCTTCTTCAATTAACAATTTTCATTATTCATTTTCATATTCTTACAAATTTTCATGTGTTCTTTCAAGTCATAAATTTTGTGAAACTTGCCATATACATTTTCATCATTACAAGTTTCATATGCATTGTGAAATATATAATCATTGTTTGAGAATTGTTTATTTCTTGAAGAAGATCAATCAAAGATTGATAGTGCTCAATCTATTTCAAATAAATCATTGTATTACAAAAGAATATATTCCCTTACTATCCAAGGATTGTTGGAAGTAAGTGTTGTGATTTGAAGAGGATTGTTCTTCATTCACATTAGTGTTTGGTTTTGACCTTAAAGGTATTAAGAACCTTTGGTCACCCTATAGGTTTAGATAGTAAGCATAGGCTGTACAATTATTCTAAACTATAGTGAAATCTCTTTCGTGTTGGAAAGGGGACTGGAGTACTCTCGGATTGTGAGGGGAACCAGGATATATCGCTGTGTTCTTTACTTTTCCGCATTTATCGCTTTCATCACCATAACCAAGGAAAGATAAGAAATAGTCAAAAACCTTCAAACACTTAACCACAAAATACTACAAGTTCTTATAAAACCGAATAAATTTTATATACCTAATTCACCCCCTCTTAGGCACTCTTAGACTTACAATTGGCATCAGAGCAAGTTATAGGTAACTTGTTCCTAAAGATCCAGAATGGCTTCCATAAATCCAAATCCGGTTTTCAAAGATGGTGGTAGTAACAACAAGCCTCCATTGTTTTGTGGTGAATACTTTGACTTTTGGAAAATTCATGAAGGCTCATCTTGAGCGCAAGGAGAAGAAATATGGAATCTTTGTGAGAATGGTCCATTCACTCCGGTGTGTGTTGTCAATGGTGTTGGGTCATCAAAGCCTAGCATCATGGGATGTGATGACAAGAAAAAGTTCTCTTGACAAAAGGCAATCAACATTCTTCAAAGTGCTCTTAGTATGGATGAATTTTTCCGAATATCATGTACAACGGCAAAGGAAATTTGGGATACTCTTGTAGAAACTCATGAAGGAACCTTGAAGTCAAAGGTCTAGATTGAACACTTTGAGTCAAGAATATGAATTATTCGAATGCCGGAGAATCCATCCTTGACTTGCAAAAGATTTCGTTCACTTGACAAACCATTTGAAGGCACTCGACTTTAACTAACGATGAATTAAATCTTAAAGTGCTTGGGTCTTTAACTAGGGAACAACCAAAAGTGCGGCAATATCCGAAAAGAAAAGTCCTAGACTTCCGCAACACTATTAGGAAGCTTCAAGAATATGAGGCGAACTTGGAAGGCTTGAAAAACGAGAATCATGAGAAGAAATCCAAAGGCATTGCTTTGAAAATTGATTCAAAAGAAAGTCAAGATAAAGATGCGGAGGAAGATGAAAACTTCTTGCTTCTTGTAAAAGGTTAGGTAAATATTTTGGTCATAAAATAATCTTCATAATGCTAACTTTGTCAAAAGAAAATTTTATAAGCATAAAGATAAAGAAGCCTCCACATCAACACAAGATGTCACATCTATGAATGTGGAAAGCAAGGTCACATAAAGCGGATTGTCCAAAACTCTCCAAGAAAAAGGATTCAAAGGCAAAAGGAGTTCAAGAACAAAGGCTTATGTTGCATGGGAAGATAATGAGATAAGTTCTTCATCCGATTCGGATAGTGACGAAAGTGCAAATCTAGCATTGATGGCTTCACACCACGATGATGAAGAAGGCGAGGTTAGTTATGATAACTCTCTTTATGATAATGGTGCACAAGGTGCTATAGATGAACTATTAAATGAATGCAAAATTCTATACAAAACTATTTCATCTCAAAGAAATTAATTTCATCTTTAGAAGAAAAAGTTAAAACTATTGAAAAGAACATAAAGATGAAAAAGAAAGATGATTAGTGATCAAAAGGAATTTTGTATGCAATAATTGTGAATCACTTTCTTTCAAATTGTTCAATTAAAAGAGTCCTAGAAAGGTATGAAAAGGACAAGTTGGATTGGAAAATGTTCTTAGCACTCAAAGATATCCTAAAGATAAAAGTGGACTTGGTTTTTCAAAATTTTCTCAACAAGTCCCAACAAAACTATCTTTGTTAAGGCTAATAACCAATTCAAGAGAAGTGAATAAGCCTAAAGTAGTTCATCATTATCCTAAAAATAAAGAGTTGTTAAGAATAAATCTTATCCTCCTAGATATATAAGTAATTTTGAACCTACTTGTTTTTATTGTGGTATAAAGGCCACACACCTAATGCTTGCTATATAAGAAACTTTAGTGTTCCAAGTGGGCATTATGTGTGGGTAAAAAAGGTACTAATTATGAAGGACCCAAAGCAATTTGGGTACCTAACAAAACAATTTGTTTTGTAGGAGTGCTTGAAACCACTTCAAATTTGTGGTATCTTGATAGTGGTTGTTCAAAGCATATGACGGATGACATAAACCATTTTCAAATCTTGTTCTAAAGGCCAAGGGTTATGTCACTTATGGAATATAACAACAAAGGGAGAATTCTTGGCAAAGGCAAAGTTGGTGCACCTTTCACATCCATTGAAGATGTTCTTTATGTTGAAGGACTAAAGCACAATCTTCTTAGCATTAGCCAACTTTGTGACAAAGGCTTCAAGATCAAATTTACAAAAGATGAATGCTTAATCATTGATGAAGTCACCAATGAGGTAAAACTCAAAGGTAAAGAACTAATAATATATTTATGATTTCTCTTAATGATCCATCTTTGAAGGTAAAATGTCTCATGGCAAACAATGATGATTCATGGCTTTGGCACAAAAGGATTGCTCATATTCATATGGAACATTAATAAACTAATCAAGCATGATCTTGTCATTGGTTTGCCTAAGAGAAATTTTGTCAAAGATAGACTTTGTGATGCTTGTCAAAAGGCAAACAAAATCATCTTTCAAATCGAATGTGGTGTCTACTACAAGGCCACTACAATTGTTGCACATGGATCTCTTTGGTCCATCAAGAACAACTTGGAGGTAATGTATATGCTTTGGTTATTGTTGATGATTTTCTAGATATTCTTGGACTTTGTTTCTTGTGCAGAAAAGTGATGCTTTTAAAGCCTTTAAGAAATATGCAACAAATCCAAATGAAAAATCACTAAAGATTGTATCCATAAGAAGTGATCATGGTGGAGAATTCCAAAATGCACAATTTGAAGAATTTTGTGAAGAACATGGTATCTCTCATAATTTTCAGCACCTAGAACTCCACAACAAAATGGAGTAGTTGAAAGAAAGAATAGGTTTCTAGTGGAACTTGCAAGAACAATGCTTAGTGATGCAAATCTTCCTAAATATTTTGGTGGATGCGGTTAGTACGGCATGTTATGTTTGGAAATCGAGTTATCATTAGACCTATAATAAAGAAGACTCCATATGAACTCTTCAAGGAAGAAAGCCAAATATTGCTCACTTCCATTTTGGATGCAAGTGTTTTGTTCTTAACAATGACAAAGACAATCTCGGTAAGTTTGACGAAATCCGATGAAGGTATATTTCGGTTATTCTCTTTCTAGTAAAGCATATAGAATTTATAATAAAACTTTAACTATTGAAGAATCTATGCATGTATCTTTTGATGAAACTAACACCTCTAAAGAGGAAGTAGTTGTATGTGATGATGATGATCTATAGATTTACCCTCGGAAGAACTTTCAAATGATCAAGTTGTGAAATCATAGGAAAATCAAGAAGACATTGTACAACAAGATTCAAACATCAATGATCTACAAAGAATGGAGAACTCATAGAGACCATCCTATTGACAAAATTATTGGTGAAATTAGCCAAGGAGTATCAACAAGATTAAATCTAAAGATGCTTGCTTAAACATGGCGTTTGTTTCTCAAATCGAACCTACCAAAGTTGATGAAGCTTTAGGAGATGATCAATGGATTGTTGCTATGCAAGAAGAATTAAATCAATTCGAGAGAAATCAAGTTTGGGAACTTGTTCCTAGACCAAGTGGTAAACACATCATAGGTACGGATGGGTGTTTAAGAACAAACTTGATGAGAATGGTCTAATTGTTCGAAACAAAGCAAGGTTGGTTGCCCAAGGCTACAATCAAGAGGAAGGAATCGACTTTGAAGAAACATTTGCTCCGGTTGCAAGGTTAGAAGCTATACGTCTTTTACTTGCTTATGCTTGTTCATTAAATTTCAGCTTTTTCAAATGGACGTCAAAAGCGCATTCTTGAATGGATACATCAATGAAGAAGTCTATGTCAAACAACCTCCAGGATTTGAAGACTTCAAACATCCTACATGTCTTTAAGTTGAGAAAGGCTCTTTATGCAAAGCAAGCACCAAGAGCATGGTATGATAGACTTAGCAATTTTTGTGTGAAAAGGTTTGAAAAGGGTAAGGTTGATAAAACTTTGTTCATTAAGAAAATCAAAAGTAACACTTTATTGGTTCAAGTCTATGTTGATGATATCATTTTGGATCGACTAACAAAAAGTGTGAGAATTCTCATTGATGATGCAAGGAGAATCGAGATGTCTATGATGGGAAAGATGAACTACTTTCTTGGACTACAAATCAAGCAACTAAAAGATGGAATCTTCATCAACCAATCTAAGTATTGCAAAACTTTTGAAAAAGTTTGATATGGAAAATTGTAAAGCAATGAATACTCAATGGGCTCCGTACATATGTTGATCAAGATGAATCCGGTACTCAATTGATATTACAAAATATCGAGGTATGATTGGTTCCTTATTGTATTTGTGACAAACCGTCTGACATAATGTTTAGTGTGTGTCTTTGCTCGCTTTCAAGCAAATCCAAGGAATCACACCATGGCGATTAAAAGGATCATGAAGTATCTCAAAGGAACAACCAATGTCGACATGGTATCCTAAAGGTAGTATTTGCACTTTGGTTATTCATGCGGATTATGCAGGTTGTAAAACGATCGTAAAAGCACAAGTGGTACTTGTCACATTATTGGAAATGCATTAGTATCATGGGCTTGTAAAAGCAAGCATGTGTTGCTCTGCTTACGGACGAGCGGTACGCAGGTAGTTGTTGTGCACAAATTCTTTGGCTCAAGCAACAACTCGTGACTACGGACTTGATCTCGGATGCATTCCTCTTCGATGCGACAATACAAGTGCTATCAATATTACAAAGAATCGGTCATGCATTCAAGAACCAAACATATAGATATTCGACATCATTTTCTCCGTGATCATGTACTTCAAGGAGATGTAAAGTCACTTGGATACTCATAACCAACTCATGAGATATCTTCACAAAACCGCTCTAGAACCTTTCTTCAAAATCGAAGGAACTTGGTATTTTGGATGAAGGTGATCTCTAAATGTTTCTCATAAGGTGCGCGTCTTAATTTTTCTTCAAAATTTATGTTTTAGTACACTCTACTTCTACTCCTTCTTTAATATGTTTTATTTGTTAAAATATGTGTGTGTATATTGGTTGTACAAAACTCTTCCTTTCCTAACAAATTTTTTAATTTTTGGCATTTTGCGTGAACCGGTTCCTAATGGTGGAACCGGTTCTGGTTCATTCGAAACATGATTTTTTAAAGCCGGGAACCGGGTTCCCTATGGTGCGATAGGTTCCGTACGAATTTGCCACCGCGACTATTTTCCAGATGAACACGTTTTTGTTAATAATTATTTGTTTTAGGTTTTGTGTGTGTAAAATTATAAGGGTTTTAATTAAGTTTTGTCATAGTCAACATTCATCTCTACATCCTTCTTCCTCCTCTCAAACCCTTCCACCTCCATTAACACAACTCATAAGCTCCAATATCTCTTTTCTTCACCAACATTTAATACCTTACTCTAAACCACTATAGAATCACCTCTCCTTCCATATTTCACTCAAAATCTCATCTCTCACTATTCGAAAACCCAATCAACCCTAACTTTCAGTTTCTCAAATCTCCATGGGTCCCAAAGAGCTACCAGGTCCGGCAAAGGAAAAGCTCGGGTTGAAGATGAATCTTCTAATATTCATCCTCAGACCATCAAGTCTAGAAGGCTCACCTTCAAATCTCCGTAACCGGAAACTTCTTAAAGCTAAGTTTTGTAAGCTTCATACATTCTGCTCTAGCTTTTGTTTCTGCTTTCGGTTGGCCTCTTTGGGGTAACTAGGTTTGTAGTGACCATGGTGAAGTATTTCTGACCTAGTTAGAGAATTTTATCACAATTTAAAAGCGACCCACGATGAATTTGGTGATATTACTCTAACCTCTCATGTTTTGTCAACAAGTATCTCTTTATTGTTGAGGAATTTGGTGATTTGTTGGGTATTCCTCATGAAGGTTTGGTTACGGTTAGTGGTGTTATCCACATGATTGGCTACCATACAATAAGGTAGAGATTTTTATCGACATATGTAAATACCAACCAAAAACCTTGCTGCAACAACTTCTCTCATCATCTAATCTGTTTGGCTCAAATCTTTATGTAAGTGACGAATGCTACACCTCATTATTGCTATATCTTATTTCCAAAATTCTAACTCTCGCATCAATGAGTTTGAATTAATGGTCACGATGCTTTGAGACGTCGTTGCCGTTAATTGGGCACTTTCTATTGTATCATATGCATGATGCAATCTCTAGATGGTGGTTTACCACATGCTCGAGCCATCTCTCATATACGGAAAATGCTAGGGTTAACCTTCAAGGAAGTTACTAGAATTCAAGGAGATAAGGAGGCTATCTCGGAGCCTTAGCCGCTCTGAACAAGCATCATTCTTGATGCAAGAGGTCACTTCATTACAAGGAGGATTTGAACCAAGCTGTCCAATATGTCGCTCAACCTCCGAAGCGGCTACACCTTAGATATGTTGTTTAACCAAATCCCTTTTCCAAAGACATGTGATGATCGCTTTGATGTGCTCCAACAAGAAAATGCTTCCACGCGAGACAACTTCGCAATGTCCAGCGACTCAAAACTTATTCTTGATCACCTTGATAAAAAGAAGTTCAAGAGGAAGAGTATCAGGAGTGGAAGTGGTAGTGAGCATGAAAGTGAAGATAGCGGTGATGAGATGAATGAAGATGAAGACTAGACTTACTTTTAAAATTTCTATGTCAATTCTTTCATTTTCGTGTTTTACTTTGTTATGTTTAGACAATGTTCCATCTTATGTTTCGTGATGTTTAGGTTTCTAATGTTTTGTTCTATGTTGTATCGTACAATTTGTTATGTTCATATTTAGTGTGTGTGTTTTACATTTGTTTGTGTGTTTTAATCTATTTCACTCTTTTCCCATCCTTTTGATGTTAACAAAGGGAAAGAATATGCATATATGTTGTTTTGTTTCAAAGAAATTGCAGGCCAATAACTATCATAAAACTCACTCCAAAATTCAAAGAATCATGGACTTAGGGGAGCATACAATTTAGGGGAGCCTTGCATTTGCTTAACATTTTTTACACAAAACAACATTTCAAGAACTATTTTCAAAGACTTGGTTGTCATCATCAAAAGGGGAGAATGTAATTGCAAGCTTCTCAAGTCATATTTAAAGCATTGGTTTGATGAAGACAACATGGATATCAACATTCAAAGGATGTGCAAAAAGTATATAATCATAAAACCTTGTTACAAGTCTTGAAGATTAGAAGAAGAATTATAAAGAATCAACAATGTCAAAAGGTATAAATAATTCTTAAACTTGAATATAGATGTTCACAAATATGCATTCATAATCATATACATATCCCATATGTTTAACAAAGAAAAAATATGTTTGAAATAGTTTTCAAAAGAATTTTCAAAAATAAACCTTTAGGAACGGTTCCTACCTACAGGGAACCGGGTTCCAAACTTTTCAAAAACATGTCCTAGTTTGTACCAGGAACCGGTTGTACCTATGGGGAACCGGTTCCTGCGTGTAAATTTAAATTCAGTTTATAGCGTTCACTAGGAACGGGTTACTGGTCGGAACGGTTCCAATGGTGCAAGATTTTCTTTTGATTTTTGAACATATTTCAAATGGTATTCATTCATGGTTGCATTGCATCTTTTCATATCAAAAGGCATGAATGAAAGGGATGTGACATTATAAATAGTGCGGAATTTTTAAATTCAAATCACCTTCTTCAATTAACAATTTTCATTATTCATTTCATATTCTTACAATTTTCATGTGTTCTTTCAAGTCATAAATTTTGTGAAACTTGCCATATACATTTTCATCATTACAAGTTTCATATACATTGTGAACATATATAATCATTGTTTGAGAATTGTTTATTTCTTGAAGAAGAAGATCAATCAAAGATTGATAGTGCTAATCTATTTCAAATAAATCATTGTATTACAAAAGAATATATTCCTTACTATCGAGTTGTTGGAAGTAAGTGTTGTGATTTGAAGAGGATTGTTCTTCATTCATTAGTGTTTGTTTTGACCTTAAAGGTATTAAGAACCTTTGGTCACCTATGGTTTAGATAGTAAGCATAGGCTGTACAATTATTCTAAACTATAGTGAAATCTCTTCGTGTTGGAAAGGGGCTGAGTACTCTCGGATTGTGAGGGAACCGAGGATATATCGCATGTTCTTTACTTTTCCGCATTTATCGCTTTCATCACCATAACCAAGGAAAGATAAGAAATAGTCAAAACCTTCAAACACTTAACCACAAAAATTACTACAAGTTTTCTTATAAGCCGAATAAATTTTTATATACCTAATTCCCCCCCTCCTCTTAGGCACTCTTAGACTTACAATCTCAAATGGAATTCCAGGAATAATTGACCATCATGCGTGTGCTGCAGTGCCTCCCGACACTTAGGCACTTGGGATTCACCGAGGAAAGGAAAGGTATCCAGTAGATAGGTAGAACTCCTTTCGATTCCTAGTACAATGGGTGCGGTCCATATTATTGTGTCGATACTTTGTGTTGTCACCTCATCGAATAGTTATGGAGTTCAATGGTGTTACCTTTTAAAATAAATGGCTGCGAGATAAACCTCACCCTGCCAATCCGCTGATGCACATACCCCAAGATATGGTGCTCACCGAGATTTAGTAATCTCACCTTCATTCCAATTATTATTTTTCGTGTTCTTCTGCGCGTGATCATGGCAAGGTAAGATGACTTAGCCTGCTCACGATGCTTCCTCATGACGTTTTATCTTGTAGTATCCTTTCCGCTTATGTATCTTGATGATGTATTAGTAGTTCCAGATTTGTACCATTTTGGCCATGATTATTTCTGAAAAGTTTGTAATTGTACTAATACTCATCTATGTTCCGGCCGCTATGTATGACTGCTTACTAACAGATATATCCGGTATTGATATAATCCATGTCATCTAAAGTCACCATCATTCCCAGAAGTGGTGAAAGCTCCATTGCTACTCTCTCAACAAAAGTCAAGGGAGGCCCATCATAGTCATGAGCATCCAAGAAAGTCTAAAGATGGAATCAACTATCCTTCTCACCTCATGACTTTGAAAGTTTTAACTTTGAACCATGGAAAGTTCACCTCCACACCGAATTGCCTCATAAATAATACAATTAAAACAAATTAGCATACATAAATCTTGTAAAATAAAATTTACGATTTAAACAAAACAGAATACATATCTTTGCCTTGTCGTGGTCCTATGTTTAAGGTTGCTGATCCGGCTGAGATCCCAAGAAAACCATCCCAGAAACTCAATAGTGCATGATGGTGTCTCATCATCCAGGACACCACGCCACCCCCAGCCTAACAGCCTCGGCCTCACTGACTGTAGCTGAGCCCATCCACAACAGGAGTCTTAACCTCCACAACGAGTTCCCCGTTGACTCAAGTCACCAACCACGCAGAGAATATAAATACCTAAAATTTTGAAATTTTAAAATTGAAATGGCGGAAATTTCAAAATTTCCGAAATGATATTACGACCAAATTTAAAATTTCCGTATTTTATAATTTTGAAATACTGTATTCTATAATTTTCAAATTTCGGTATAAAATATCAAAAATACAAAATTTTTTGTTCTTAAATTTTCAAATTTCTTTGAAATTTTGGTATTGTCAAAAATTTGAAATATTTATACTCTCCAGATTGAAATAATATGGGAAATGAAATGATATGAATTTTTTATCTTCATAAGATAAGGGACATATATAACACAAGGTGTAAAATGATTTAGGTCGGCCTTTTTATTGATCTAGTTTTATATACACACTACAATTATGTGGTTATGATTCTTATAATCATTTGTCATCATACTAATAATAATCTTTCTATTTTACATATCTACAACTTCGTAGTCGAAACCGAGGTGAACAATGTGAGACTATCACGAAAGTAATCAAAGAGTTGCAACAAGTCCCTTAGAGATGTTAGCAATTTGAAAACGCAGGAATATGAAGAACGCCAGACTTTGATCAAGAAGAAACTTCTCACGCACGAAATGTATATCCATTTTAATATGTTTGCGCGTTGATGTTGAAGTCAGAATGCGTTCCGAAAGAAAATCATACTGATGTTGTCACAATATAGTAGCTTTTGTGACAGACAACATAGTTCAAAGTAGAGTGTCATGTAACCAACATGATTCGATACAACATTAGCTACACTTTGTCAGCCCGGCCGCACTTGAATGGCAAGGTATATTGGCTGCCATGGACCATGAGATCAAGTTGTCACCGAGATAACACATGAGTCGGAGGTAGATCTTCTTGTGTCCGGACAACCGCCCACCACGCCCAAGTAAGAAATGAGTCACATATGAAGGGTACAAATGGAGGTCGAAATCTATGATACCATTAATGTATCAATAATGTGTTTCAAGGCGTATATGTGTTGTTTGGATCATGCATAAATAAACACACATGCTAAACGCATATGAGATGTCCGTCGAGTGAACGCCAAGTATTGCAATGTTCCGCAAGGCTACGATATTCGTTGATCATGGCGGTGGTTACCGGATGAACCACTAAGTTTAGCCTTTATGTTCAATCGGTGTGGAGGATGTTTGGTGGGACATACCCGCTCGTTCGATAATTCTTCCGTATTTCTTTGTGAAAGAAAAAGGCCTTCAAGATGTCAGCCGTAAATACCTAAAAATAACTTAGAGGCCCTAGATCTTCTCATGGAGGATTATATAAGATAATGTAGGCCGACTTTCTATAATCCGATAGAAATTTATATACACAATACACTTATATGGTTATGATCCATAATCATTTGTCATCAATATACTAATAATATCCTTTCTATATTTGCATATCTATTAGGTGGCAAGATAATTTATGTACCAGGGCCCAAAAATCACTAAATAATCAAAAAATAAAACAACGATTAAGTGATTACAGAATTTATCTCCAAACTTTTTCTGATTATGCGACAACATTTGAAAGCCTGCACACAAATGTCATCTCAAAGCATAAAGCCTGCACACAAATCAGCAACTGAGCCAAAATCAACTACTACCAGATATGCCAGAGTTGGCTCTTTCCTTAACAAACTGATCAAGCAGACCCATCAAACAACACTGATGACTTCTTTTGACGACTTTCCTTCGCATGTTCGGGAAAACATTAGGCTATCATAAAAAGTTCAGAAACCTTATACAACCTCTCTGAAAGAATGACAAGCATCCATGTAGGATTACATGAATAGTTTTCAAATCAATAAATTTATAATCTTCAACAATAACAGTATAAAATAAACTCATATAATCGTCAAAAGAAAATATAGTATTACATTCAATGCGTGCTCATTGACTTTTTCTTAATAGAAGTTTCTTCTGGTTCAATAGAAGTTAGGCAAAAAGAGTTGTCATGTCGTGTAGAGTATTTAAATAACAAAAGACAAATCAACAAACCCAAGCAGACAGAATTTAAAACCAATGATTGAAAAAAGTAAAAACAGTACAAATTAATTGTTTTGTATAACTGCAAAATTATTTGATGGGTTAGGTACAGATAAGAATCTATAATAAGATATAAATTTTGTTGCCTAAATCAAAAATCAATATCAATGCACATGCACGTAATTGGCGAGATTACATACATGTACCTGTTGCATAAATCAAATATCATCTGCATGAAACTTGAACCATTTCATCCAAGAGCTAATACAGACAATTTATATATCACATTCAAAGGAAGAAAAGAAGCATAAAATTGAAATCACATCCAATGAAAATTCCAATTTGAATTGCATTGTGATGTATTTGTTCATGACACTCTACAATAAAATGTCACTGTATTCCTAAAAGGCTTCTGTTTCAAGTAACCTTTTGCAGTCAAAACCAAGTGATGAAAAAATGAAAGTAAATGGCAATCTATGGCCGCTATGTCTTAATGTAGACAGACAAAATTACACCTCGAAATCTGAAGCGCATTAGACTAAAAATCCAACACCAAAGCCCAACTCGATCAATAAACAAATAAACCTTTCAAATGATGTATAGTGTAAAGAGAGCAAAATTCAATGATAAAATTGCATCGCTATGTAGTAAAATTTGTCAAATTTGAATTCTTGACAAATTTCCTATATGCTGGACAAATACTCACTTTCTATCTCCTCTTTTGTGACGCTTTGGGGTCAAAAGACGGAGGAGCGTGGCTTTAGGGCCAAAACACTCTTCAATTTGCATGATGATTCTTCATCATCGCTATCGATGTCATCAGCTGTATGTCTGTGTGTGGTATGCTGCGCTGCAAAAGATAGACATTGAAGTAGTAGTTGACTAAAGCTGCGCTGCTCTTATTAGGAAATGCGCAAAAATATGATCCCAGAAATGTCTCAGATGATGGAGGGTTTGACTGTATCACTTCAGTGAATTTTCTCTCATCTTCATCCGTCCACAAGTGTCGAACATCTTCACCGACCTTATCAAATTGCCATTGGCAATAAGCCGTGCCTAACTCCAGCTTCATTTTAGCCTTTCTCAGAAATGTGAAACCTGACACAGTCAACAGAACCCGACACAGCGCAGCCACATGATTCTTGTCTTCCTTTTCCTATAGGATCCCTTTCAATAAGAAATCGAGAATCAATTGCTTCCAACGGTGGCTACTTGGGTCCCAAACCACTTAGGATCACTTTCATAAGCATTATCAGTCCACTCTGGCAGTTTAGCTTGATAACTTTCCCCACACAAATGCATGCATCAGCCCATCTCTCATAACTCAAGGGGTGCTCGCAGAATCACGCAAATGTTTCAACACGCTCGTCAGAGGAGGAATTCATGAGCTTTGTGCTGATCTTGGTTTTTCAACTAACAGTTTCTTGTCATGTTTCAGCCTCTCCCTTAGACTGTAGGCGGTCGGCGCATCATCAGACAAACAAGGATGCATCTTCTGATTCTGCAAATTATACAAAAATTTAGTGTTAATGCAATATAACAATTTAAAATTTTGTTTAAATAAAAATTATAAATATGAAGACCTTTACTATCAAAAAAACATGCAATTATTTCTATCATGCAATTCAATACTTACTGGATCATAATATAACCTGAAATTCATTGTATGATATAACAAAATGGCCCATAAATGCTTTTAAATATAAATCTAATAATAATAATACTAACATACTTTAGTAGTAAAGAAACTGAATAATTCACACAAAACATAAACTAACTAAAAACAAGATATTGATAGATTCAGATACTGTTCATAAACTGATAAAGAAGAATCACAAAATCAAATCATAACTAACAGTTTGAAGTAGCTAACAGCAAAAAGAAAGATTCTACAATATGATGATTGTCTCAGAAAAAACAAATGACAAGTGGCTCCACACCAAATTTGTTTTCCCCACCAAATGAAACAGTAACAGTTGGCATGAAAAGTTGTGAATAAAATGAAACAGAAGTCCACATTAACACATGAAAGCACATATACCTTAAGAAACTGAATAAATTACATGTAGCATGTAAGTGAACAAGTAATATTAATTGCACAGAACAAAAACAGAATGAAAAATATAGTATAAATTCGTAGAAATCTTTTACTTTTGAGTCGACTAAATTTCATCAAGCATGCATCAACAGTGCGTGTATTTATTCAAGGAATTTAAACTCAGCTTAATAGCATTGTTTAATAAGAGATTATTCTGCCAATTCAGCAATGCTTGCCGTTTCCTGTGAAATGCAGCCTCTAAACGACAAAACCTGCTTCCAAGCCTCCTGATTATCGTAAGAATTCCACTTGGACTTTTCAGGCATGTCACCAATTTCAGGATCACAAGGGTTATTCGCAACACGCGTAATCCAACTCATCATATCAGACAAAGACTCTTCTCTCTTCCTCTTTAATCCAGAAGGACCAGAACCTCTTCCACTACCGCCAGATAAATCTGAGTCAACGATAATAGCATCATCGACATCACCATTACGATGCGCCACTCAACAATCCAGACTCACCACTCTTCACCACATTAGCTGGCCCGCATCATCATTACCCTCGCATCTTTCAACATCGGTCTCACGCTTAACGCCATCTCCAGCCCCCACATTCTCCGCCTGATCAGACAACTCATTCAATGTGATTCCATCACTCTCATACGATACCTTACCCGAACAAAGTTTCTCAAGACACCCTCCAAAACACTCTTGTACTGTATAAACCCGTTTCACAGACGAACCATCATCAACACCCAACCCACATTGTTCCCCAACCAAATCCACAACTCTCGATCACAAACAACCTGCACTCCACCTTTACCCTTAACTGTTAAACAGCTTAAACAAATCAACCTTCCGTCCGTCGTCAAGCATTGGTAAGAAAACAAACAATCAAAGCAATCTTAGCAAAAACTCCTTCAAAAACACAACAAATGAAAACCTCCAAACCCCAAACACCAAACACCACTACCTTCTACAAGAACAGCACCTTCGTAAAACAGCTACCACCCTGTGAACAAAATCAAATTCAAACCCTAGAACAAATAAATAACCAAGTTCAAAATCACCCATTTCTTTAAAACCAAAAATTAAAAATTACTTATTAATCCCTTTATACGAACTTTTCTTTTACAGATTAATCGATGAAAATGAGTTTAGGGATGTGAAATTGGCACCGATTAAGAATCTGTTCAGCTCAAAATTGAACTTTTATGGAAAATTCAGATGGGTAAGATCTGGTACTAGTTAGGCTTTTTGAATGAAATGAAATTCTATGTCACCTTTGTGTGTGGCCAAGAAAAAAAGATTTCATTTCACATTTCACATCTGGCACACTTTCTTTCTCTCTCTAGAATATAGATTTTAATTGCAGAGAGAGAGTGAAAGAGGGGTTGAAAATTCAATTTTTCAACCCAAACAGACCCTAATCTGAAATAATTTCAATGGAAGTAAAAAAGAAAAGAAAAGAAAATGAAAAGAGAAACTTACCAATGTTTCTAGAGAGGAAAATAGATGGACCCCTTGGAAATGAAATGGAATTGAAAATGAAACTTGTGTGACTGACTTCTTGACTTTGGTTTTCTATGTGGCTTTTAAAACTAAATCTAAATTCTTATTTTTGGTTTATTTCATTTGGGGGAATTTTGAAGAGAATCATTTTGGTAAAACTAAAAAGAAATTGGAGTTTTTTTGAAGGGTTTGTGGGTTGATGAGAGGTAGAACCACTCTTATATATTAGTGAGGGTTCATGAATTAACTTACTATGGTTAATAATTAACTAGATATAGGATTATGGGTTTAGATAATCAGATGTATGGTTAAATTGATGTTTTTTACTGGTGAATTCTGTTTAGATAATTAGATATATTGTTAAGTTGAATGTTATTTGTATTTCTGAATTTTTTTTAATTTTTAAATAATCAGATCTACAATTAAATTGAATTTTTTTTTTATTAATGGGTTCTTTTTAGATAATGAAATTTGTTTTTTTAGATTATTTTGTTGGGACTAGTGAAAATTTTTTGGGACTTGGAAATTAAATGTACATTTAACTTGAGTTTTTTTCAATTGGTGAATTTTTTTTTAAATAATTAATGAAATGGATGATTAAGTTTGAATATTTTTACTGGTGTTTAGATAATCAAATTTACAGTTAAGTTGAGGTTTTTTTATTGATGAATTATTTTCAGATTTATTTTTTGGGACTTTTTTATTTTACTAGGAAATTAGATGTACATTTAAGTTGAGTTTTTTTTTTTTTTATCCATTTGTGAAATTTTTTTTTCCCAATACCATATCATCTTGATTCTCCAATTTTATCCTAAATTTGAATAAATTCAAAATATATCTAAAATAATTTTTTTTATTATTTCAATAAACAATATTTAAATAAATAAAATATTATTTAATATACTTGTTTCTAAATATATTTAGATAATTATATACATTATTTAAATAAATTAAAAATAATGAATTATGAAATTAATTAAATCTTAAAATTTTATTTAAATATTTTTATTGATTTTAAAAATATAATTATTTTAAATTTAAATTAAATATTATAAATAATCATACATTATTAAAAATTTAAAAATCTTAAATACAATTTTCTTAAAATATATATTTAAAATTAATTTACAAAATTATTTTAAAATAATTTTAAATTATGAATTTTTTATATTGAATAAAAAATCTAAAATAACATTTTAAAATAATTTCAAACTAATTTTGAATTTATAAAACATTTTATAAAACATAATTATATTACACTATAAAAATTTATTTAAAAAATTAAAGCAAACGGCCCTTATATATTGAATGATATATCAGATTTATAATTTTAAATATAATTCTTGAATTTTATAATTATATTTTATCCAAAGATATTTTATTAAAATCAATTTAAATTATAACACACCAATTTATAAAATTTAAAATTACAAAATTGAATATTATTGAATGTATTTACTTTACAATTTTTTAGAAAATTGATGGAATCCATTATATTTTAGAATAAATATTCAAAATTGAATCAGACCATTTATAATATTTTAATTTTTTTATTAATGTATTATGTTATATTAATTTATTATTAGTTAATTTTTTTCTAATATTATTATTAGTTAGATGTAAAGGAAATGATAATTTAAGAAAAAAAAAACTTAAAAGGAAAATGAAAGGGCACGATCAAAACTTGATACCTATTTGAACGATTATAGAAAATATCTAAATAATTATTTTACCTTTTTAGCCAAGGAAAATATCATTTTAACTGGGCATTAGTAAGCAGTTTCTTATAAATTTTAATATTCAATAATTTAATAATTAAATTTTAGAATTTTCTCAAAGATAAGATCTATTCAAAATATAAATATATATTCATTCACAACAATGAGAAAAGAAATTTTAACATATAAGAGGATATTGATAAAATTGCAACATGTATAAAGTGATATTAACAAAACTATAACAAATTATTTTAAAATTCTAAATGAAACTAGTAAACAAGATTCAGTGTCTCAAATTATAATAAGATAAGGCTATCTTATTTCTTAATTTTAATTTTATGGCGAAATGATTTTGTAAATTAATTTATTTAACTTTAATATTTTTAATTATTTAATAAAATAAAATATTTATTTTGGTTCTTTAACTATAGAATTTGATTCATATTGATCTTTATTTTTCGCGTGTCAGTTTGGTCCTTTAACTTTAAAAATTATTTTAGTCCTTTTGTTTAATTAATGACTAAAAACTTTGAAATTCATCGAAATTAGATAAAAGAACTAAAATGAAATTTTTAAAAGTTAAGGAAACAAATGACACAAAAATAATTAAGGGATTAATGTGAATCCAATAGTATAGTTAATGGAGTAAAATGAGTATTTTTCCATTTAATAATTATGTATCAAAATATTTATTTATATGTTATTTAGATTTTTATAAAATATATTAAAAATGACTTATCGTGGAAAGTTATATAAATAGTTTAAGGTTTAAATAATAAAAGTGATATAGTATTGTATTGAAACTTTCATGCTCTTCTAGTTTCAATCTATCCGACCACTCCATCATAGACTTTAAAACGTGGCCTCTTTGAGGACCTCACATTATATGCCAACCTCACCCCAAGTGTTAAGCATGTGTCTAATAGTTGTTTCTCATGTAAAATCTCTCATGCGTTCACATTGTTGTACCCCAATTTTGCCTCTAAGATTTTCTATCATCCCATACCATCACATTGCATAAAGAGATCTGTAGTTGACTCTCTTCTATCTCTAAGTTTGCTCTTAAAATGGATCACCAAGCACCTTGTTTGTGTATGTTTTATACATGATGATTGATATTTTCCTAACCACAAGATATGTATCATTTGCTCTTTAGATGTTGTGTTGTAGGTGGATGATACAAAGGTTCTTCTTCAAGAAGTCCATAGGTTCATGTGTTTTTCATGCCCTCCACCAACTCTTAAGGAATTGTCAAGGTCTATCTTGTGATGTATCTCAAGCTATCATCATCAACAAGGGTTAATGGAGTCCATCATGCTTTATTTACAAAAGAATTCCAAGATGCAAAGTTGATTCAAGTGTTTGAATTCAATTTGGGCAAGGTTCTTGAG